>CAOLHI010000759.1:0-522185 GCA_948474755.1 Ctenosaura bakeri | reverse complement strand
ATCTGGTTATTAAAATACAATGTACAAGAATGTACTCTAAAGTAGCAGTTGATTACATATTTCTTGCTAGCAATTTCATGTTTTAAATCTGTGCTTAATATATTCATTGCTTTATCCTCTTCTTCAGTGTGTACTGTTTTAAGTTCAGTTTCCACAGGCAGGGCTCCTGTTTGCACATATCCCACCCAAATCCATTGATCTTATGGTAATTTACAGCAGAATCTGCTGCAAATAAACAAGAATCTCGTGAAGTGTAAGGGCACTTGCTTCTAGGTGAGCCTGTATGGGGTTGCAGTTTCGAAAGTAAATGGATTCATGGTGTATCATCTGTCTGACCAGTAATGTCAGTGAACTTCAAAATTACCCAAGCTGGTAGTTTGGTAAATTCTGCAACCTCATAATCACAATATGAATATGATCAAACCAGAAAGGATTTATTTCATTGTCTCCCAGGCTCTCATTCAGAGATTAGAAATATTAATGGTTGTACTACAATTTCCAGAATCCTTAGCCAGCATGGTCTTTGGTATTCTGGAAGCTGTAGTCCAAAAAGCCAACTCTTCTGAGCTCTGCCCCACTTAGCTAAATGTGCTGCCATTGCTGTGGCAGTGGTAGAAGTAGGAAGAGCGGTCTGTGAAATCGTAGTCACCCTGGAAAAGTATACTTCTCTGGCTTCCTGAAGGAGAGAGGAGGGGAGACCTTCCTCCCACTTTGCCATTGCCCAAGGGCCAGGTAGACAGGAGCTTGCTTATTCACAGCCATTGAAGGGATCATAGAAAGGTAGTTGTGTTGTGCTCCTGGTAATATCATAAATAGACTCAAAATTGGAGCAAGCTAATGAATGTCAAAACTGATCAATAGATAGATAGATAGATAGATAGATAGATAGATAGATAGAGGTGTAGATATATTATAGTTCAGTTTGATAAGCCCAGTTGTAAACCAACAGCCTTCTTGCTGCAATTACTGCTTTAGCAGGCATCTACCTTACACTAAAATAATTTTATCTGTTATTATTTGTCCACTGAGAAATCATGCAGAGTCTTTCTTTTTCATAATAAATGAGAAATTTCTAACTGGATATCCCAGAAATTTAACCAAACTCTTTGCTTTAGTATTCAGCTATGGGCCTACCTCTTCCATAAGCATAATCCTGTCTTTTCATTTAAAAAAAAATCTCCCAGATGGGCTCTTTGCTCGCTGCAGAAATGCCACTAGTTAGAAAACATTTGGTCACAGGTAGAGACATAACAGTTAAAGAAATATGTATACATGTCTAAATATGTATACATGTCTATGTATAGCTTGGAAGCAAGGCTAGTAGAGAGAATGTTCTCTTGTGATTTTGTTGTGTGCCTTTCTGTTCTTGCCACTCTAGTAGCAAATTTGCCCTCTGAAATGAACAGAATGCTAATTGCATGCAAATTTCATGGCACAGACTTGTTATTCACTTCATTGTAAATTCTGAGATATGCAGTGTGAAAGTGATGGCAGAATATGACCCCGGGGTTAGGAATGAAAATGTGTCCACAGCATCATAAAGCAGGGGAGACGCATGGCGAAGTCAATCTGATGCTCTTATCTGGCTGGAGAATGCCAGAAAAGCTTTTACATTGAACAGCTTTACTGTGGTAAGTGGGGGAAAAACTTTTGATAATCCAGGACCACGAGCCAATTGCATATTATCATCTATCTCCTCATGTTCCCCTTCAGATAGATCTATTGAGAATGAAGGATGGAGAGAAGAATCCGTAAGGCATTACTGCGTGGCCTTTTTACTAAATATAGTTTTTATTATTCATTCTGCTAAGATTATTCCTGAAAAAGCAAATGCTGTAGCCATCACTCTTAAAGACTACAAAATTAGCATTCTTTCACTACAGAAACGGGTATTCTTGTATAGATCATTAAGCATGACAAGGTGATTTGTAAAAACTAGTGATAATACAGGCAGTAGTAGCAATTGTGGCTTGATGGCATTGTGCAGAGCACTTGAGAAGACAAAGAGGAGAATATATGTCCTTACAAACACCTGTTGGGGGATTGTAGCTAAGCAGTCAGCACTGTGCAAGCATGTGGTTGCTGATTGACTAGCAGTTCCCAGCATAGCCATAGGTTGCAGACATCATAGTGTTAGCTGGACCACTTAGCTTTCTCTACACAGCTTCTTCCCAATATTTGCTTGTAAAGCACTGTATTCCCCTTTCCACTTTCTATCACCCTATAGCTAGTGGTTCTCAGTGGTGAATAACCTGATTGCTTCTCCTACCTATAGAGATCTTTCAAGTCTCACCCAGCTCAAGGACCATCCCTTGGAGTGTATCATATCCTCAGTGCACCCATAATTAGGATGCTTTGTATAGTGCTAATCATCGGTTGTATATATGCTCTTCTGCTCTTTATGATCTAGCCCTGAGAATGTTTTGACACTGCTACCATCTATTCCTCTCATGGTCAGTGTCAAGGTTTTTGCAAGGGGGCAGCCCCTAAGCTCAAGCATCTCCCTGCTGTGATTCTGACAGATCCAAGAGCTTACCACTTTTGTGTGGACAGTTAAGACTGTTCTTTTTAAACAGGCTTTTTAAAAATAGTTTTCTGTTCTTGACTCCAGCTCATAACATATGACCAAGAGCTTACCACTTTTGTGTGGACAGTTAAGACTGTTCTTTTTAAACAGGCTTTTTAAAAATAGTTTTCTGTTCTTGACTCCAGCTCATAACATATGACCCGTATCTGCTGCATTCTTATTATTTGACTTCATGTTGTGTTTTGATTTTTTTTAAAGAAACTGTACCCCACTTTGAGAATTCTGATAGAAAAGTGAGTTCTATTGTCCAAATAAATGTAAACATATATTTAAAAGAACATAATACAAAGCATCACTGAACTGGAGGGAGCCTCATGGGCCACTAAATCCAACCCCCTGCTCAGTGCAGGATCTGCAGCCACAGTATCCCCAGCAGGTAAATGTCCAGCCTCTTTTTGGAGATGTCCAAATAGCTCTTACTGTAAAGAAGCTCATTCTGAATGTTCAATCAAAATCTACTCTTCTATAGCTAAGCATATGCCCAAACCTGAAATTAACTAGGAATGTAGAAATACTGATCAACCATAACAAAACTATAGCAATATTGAAGCATTCTCCAATTAATACAGACATTATAGGGAATCTGTAGGTCAGAGCTTTCCAAACTTTTCAGGTTGATGACACACTTTTGAGACATGCATCATTTCGTGACACAGTAATTCAGTTTTACTAGCAAACCGGAGGTTAAACTAACCCCATTATAAGAGATATGGACACATACATAAATTATAATAATGAAATGTATAGGAACACAATATATCTCATGAAAACCTTTCGTATATTTTTAAAATATATGATTTATAAATAATAACATAAATTTCCAAGATTGTAGGTAACATACCTACACACTTCAGGTGACACACCAACATGCTGCAGCACACCCTTTGGAAAGCCCTGCTGTAGGTAGACCTGGGCCATTTCCACACTACACAGTTATACTGCTATTATTCCACTTTCAACATTGTATGGAATCTTGGGGTTTGCAGTTTAGGAAGAGAGATTCCTGGCCTCAGTAAACTACCAATCCCAGAATTTCACCGGATGTTGAAAGTGGAATAAGAGCACTATAAGTACTATAAGTGCGGAAAGGCCCTTGGTTTCTTGATTTTGGTGTGCCTACTGTCACAGACCCCATGTGGACAGGTGAAGGGTATAGGACTTAAGACTTCCTCTACACAAATAGAAACTTTGACTGACAAGGGTTTTCTCCCTCGTGAATGTATGGACCTCCATATTTGCATAGGCTGCCTTCAGACTGATACTGAGTGTCTGTCAGCCAGGGGACATGACTGACATGTGCACTGACATCTGAAGGGTGGAACTGACACACACAGTGGTCCTTCTGAATGTCTGTTATGCACAGTTATCAAACAGGGCTTATACTTTTACTGGTTCAGGCACAGTTACATATATGAGAAATTCTTGAATTCAGTATTCAGTATTTATTGTGGTGTTCAGTTGAAAATGAAGGTTATTTTTATATGCAAAAAGGAACTACAAGTGCTAAACAGATGGCAAATTAAGAGCGCATTTGCTGAATTAGAGAACATGCTCTCTTATTGAAAACAATTGCAAAAATGATATGTTAATTCTAGGTAAAGAAATCAGTCTCCTTCAGAAATGTAATGTCTGCTGGCATCCCTCACTTAACACTCATGCGGTAATTCAGATCTGATTATTTTAACTGGGCATCTGGGAACCTGAGACTGTAAATTAGTCCTTATAATATCCATGGCTGCCCAGGAGGTGGCAGCAACATACTGCATATATATGAAGATAATTTCTCTGCCCCCCCACCATGTTTATGAATATAAAGATAACCATGTGGTGGATGAAAAAATGCATATTTTATATTTTTAAATATATTTAAAGCTCCAAAAGTGGTTTATAGGTCAATAAAAACAAGACGGTCCCTGACCTCAGGCTTTATATCTCAGAGGAGTGCAGGAGACTGGGTATATTTCAGTGTCCGTAAGAACCAGAAGGGTAAAGAAGCTATCGTTGTTACTCATTACATTATTGGAAAAAGTAATTTGTTGCATTATGAGTTGTGCTGCTTTTTGCTTTTCTGTTACTTAATGCTACTTTTCAATGAGAGAAACTCTTGAGATTTCTAACTCAAAGGCATAAAACTTTTTAAAATCCTGTGAAGATAGCTGCAAAATGCCCATTAAAAAGTAATTTTTGAAAGAAACTAGAAGTGCTTGCTTGTTACAACAGTGAAATAACTTCATTCTTTCTTTTTAATGTGACTTTTGAAATGTGACTTTGTCATAGTCTTGTTTGCTCCTCTGCAAAAAAAAAAAAAAAATTGTTACAGAGAACTATGCTGCTCGTAACCTGTTGCTGCCTGACTCTGCTCCTGGATCAGGTTCATTTCTTGCAAAGAAAGAGGGACTACAAAGGCCAGGTCAGAGAGCATCAGTGTGACAGCCACACACACACACATTCTGGGAATTAGCCAGCCAATTGGGGTGTTCAGGAAGGAGAGTCTCGCAGATTTGGAGCATGGGACACATGAGGAGCACAACCACTATTTTACACATTCTTACAGCATTTTGTCTTGTTGGACCGTAAACATGTAGGTACAAGTTGCTTGTTCAGAAATTAGTCCCCTTATGGTACATTGTGCCCAACGTTTATTGCCAGAAAATTCAAGTGGTGGCCAATAGTAAACAGGAATTAATGTATCCCCTTTACATGCTACCTATTAAATAGTTTCGCAGGCATTTTAATACATTTAAAAAAATAAATTAGGGAAGAAATATGTAGAACTGGTCTTGTATCATACAGGCAAGCAAATGTGTAAGCATTCATTCAATACTGTGTGGTTTACATATACAGTCATCCCTCCACATTTGCTAGGGTTAGGGGCACAGTACCCCTGTGAAAGTGGAAAAACCGTGAATAAGTCTAGGCATTCTCAAACCTTATTTAACTCACAAAAAAAGTATGATCACCGTATTCAACCCACCATGGATTCCTTTGAGGCATCAGGGTTCCTCCACAAGGCAGAAGTGGGTGGCTGGTGGGCCTTACTGCCATCTCCACTGCTGCCTCACAACATTTTTAAAAAAGACTTACTAGCCTCATTCGCAGTTTCTGAATCTCACAAGGCTTGCCATCTCTATTAAAAATGTCATAGGAAGGCAGCAGAGGTGACAGCAAATAATCTGTGAATAATCAAATCCGCAAAAGTGAAACCCGCATATGTGGAGGGCTGACGGTGTTAACATTGTGGACGATGACCTAACAAAAAAAGAAAGTTTATTGCAGAGGTAGGGAACACATAGATCATGAATTACATGTACTCCCCAAAGGCTACTTCTGTAGCCTCTGGTCTCTTCCACCCTAAACCATGATCAGAATTGGCCAGGAAGTCTTTTCTTCTCTAAAGCAAAGTGTTTTCTTACAAAGACAGTAGGAAAAGTGTAAGCAAGGATTGTATACTTTAAATTTCCTGCCATAGGTTTGAGTTTTTTCCCTGGAAAGTTCAGGATGCAAAGAGGCAGATCCATGTCCAAATTATTTGTGTAACTCCCTAAAGTTATGTTAATGAGGTGCTAATGAGCATTAATGTGTTTGCTAGCAGTAGCAGTATCTTGATATAGATCTTTTCTTCCTTAGGCTTCTTAGTAACCTGTAAGGTATGGCTTTGTAGTTTTAGAGACTGAGCAGAAGGAGGGCCTCTGTATATTCTGAAGTACCTTTCAAAGTAATATTAATCCATCGTGTTGTGTCCAGAATAGCCCCAATCCTGTTTCTGGTTCTCATTTATTGTGCTTTGTTTCCAAACTTTTTCTTGACGTATATTAGGTAGCTAGGATAGATGTTTCTAGAGTCAACACATTAGAGGTATTCTCAAAATGGTTGCAAGGCTCGGATCCTTAGATATAGAGGGAAAGCCCTATACCAGAGGTTTGCAAACTTTTCGTGTTGATGGCACACTTTTTATACATTCATCATTTTGTGATATAGTAATTCAGTCAGTAAATCGGTAAGGGGAGGCAAGCCCTCCACCTGAGCCTGGCCTGCTGCCACCACCCTCGCTGGTGGCTTCCTCAGGCCCAAGGTGGCAGTGGCAGTGGCGGCAGAGGCAGCCCCTTCACCCTGGCCTGGCCACCATCACCATCACCAGGGTCTTCCTCGGCCCTGGGGGTGGGGGGGCAGGAGAGACAGCCTTTCCACATGTTATGTTCATGTGACACACCCACACACTGCAGCCAACACACTAATGTGTCACAACACACAATTTGGAAAGCTCTGCCCTATACCCTTTCTGTTGAAAGAAGTGAGATGGCAATAGAAGCAAGGGCTAGAAGGAGTCAGCACAATGTTTCGAGCACACAGTAGTGGCACAAGTCATCATGCCAGATGCTCCCAGCAAATCAGAAGTCCCAGACTGTTATGAGACAGACTCCTCCACTACCTTTTTGTGCCACCTTCTTGCATCTCCTACTGAAAAGGGGGTGGGATTTCCCTCTTTCCGCACTTCCCAAATCCTCCTCTTTGCTAGATTACCTCACCAACCATTTGGTCAATCACTGAATTGTTTATGAAAAGAAGCAATATGGACCCGGTTCATGTCTTATTATTCTGATGAGGTAGCCACCAAAAAGGTCACCTTTTTACAGTTAAGGTCTTCATTGCATCAGTGGCATGCGGAGACATTGGCCTTTTCCGCACGTGGGAAAGGAACCACGCAAAAACGGGACTCACCGGACTTCTTCAGCATCTGGGCGAGTCCGTCAGGACGAGGAGCAGTGCGAGCTCATCGCTCTGCACTGCTCCGGCATCCAAAATGGCATCTTCCGGTTGGTGGAGGCTCTCCACCAACCGGAGAAGCTCACCAGCCTAAAGCCCGCCCCCAGCAGATCTGCAGGCACATACTCGTGCGCGCCTGCAAATCTGCACTGAAGTGCGGCGACGGAGCAACATGGGGTCGCACGCTCTGTGCTTTTTAAAAACCTCTTAAAAGAGGTTTTTTAAAAAAGCACACTGCGCGACCAGTTCCAGGCGCTCCGGAGCGGACTGAGGTGTGGAACTACGAAAAGTAGTCTGCCCCAGTCCACTCCACGGTGCAGAAGACCTCTGTCAGAGGTCGCTCTGCACCGTTTTAATAGGCCGGTGCGGAAAGTTGTTAGTGTCAGTCTTCTTGAGAACACATTATTTCCCATTTCCAAAAAGCAATTTCATCAGGACTGTTCTTGCCCATCCAAACCAAAACTAGTTCTTTGATTGACGGACCAGTTTCAGCGAGTTATATATAAGAGACTGTAGGAACTTGAGAGAGCTGGGTTTCAACCCACACCAAGCCATGAAACTCAGTAGATGACCTTGGGACAGTCACTCTCTAACCTGACCATGGATAATGTGGGGAAGAGGAAAACATAATACACCACCCTGAGCTCATTGGAGTGAAGGCAGAATATAAATCAAATTAATTAATTAATTATTTCTTACATGCACTCTGGCAGACTGCACTTGTCACTAAAAAGCATACTAGGTTTTCAGCAGAAATAAGACAGAAGTGGTCCTAATGATATTAAGGAGAGTGGGATGCCTTCCTCATTCTCACCGGTCATCATTGAAGATGTTGCTAGAGGCAAGACAAGGGCCTACTTCTTTTGGGATTTGTTCTGCTTTGTGTTTATGCGGGAGGAGAGGGAAGCTGTGGCAGTGAGTGTTGTGGGAGAAGAAGTAAGAGTGACAATCAAGAAAAAAGTGAGAAATAGGGGTGAAGGTGCTGAGTGTTGAGAGGGAAGCACATGGTCATGGAGAATTGGAAGTAGAGAAATTAACAATGAGGGATTCCCCATAGTTATTGATGCAATGTGATCTTTTAGGCATAGAAAATATTCTTCTCAGATACCACAGTATCATATAGATTAGACCATGCTGGCACAGACCGTGGTCTGCTCAAGGCTTTTGTTGCCATCAGCAGCACTGGTAGGCCTTCCATTTGCTAATGAGATTGGCAACTGGATCTTCCACACAGGTGAGACAGCAGCAGTCTTTGGTCTCAGTCTCAGTGGAGGCCACGGTAGAGAGTGCAAGGCAGGCCACAGGGCTAGGAGCCCTCTCCTCTAACATCTCATGGTGACTTTCTCAGTGCTCTGCTGAGCACCTGTTCCATGTTTGCTCAAACAAGTGAGGCAGTGCAGCAGTAATAGTAGCAGCATCCTTCATATGCAGGAGTGCAGCTGTGGCAAGGGACAAGAGGAGAGCATTGCTCCTTCAAAGAATTGTGTGCTCTCAGATGAATTGTTCCTTTAGCCTCCAAATTTTTAGCCCTGTAGTAGCTTAAAACTTCAGCTGAGCATTTCGAAATAGAGTTGAGGCATCCAAAGAAAAGGGGCAGATAAAGTTACCCAAGGAACAAGAACACCCAGGAAGTACAAGAGTTCTAGGCATGAATTATTTTCAATGTCTCACTGACTGTAGTGCTAGAAATCTCAGAACTGAAGGAAAAATTGAAGGAGGTGGGGGACAAATTCTCATTTCAGAAGGGCATGCCTTCATTTCCTCCTTCCCCATAGCTACACTCCAGTAGACAGTATGCAAAGCATGCACACTACATGCAAGACAAAGTTGGAGTACAAAGTGTGGACTGGCTACCTTTGTATGCTCACTCTGTCAAGGGCCTTTCCCACCTCTGCTGTCTGCATGTGAGGAGAAATTACTTTGCAGGGGAATATTGCAGCCAAATAGTTAATACTAGTTAATACTAGTTTGAGGCCAGTGGAGGGCAGCATGGCACTGAATTGACTTGCATGAAAGCTCTGAAGCTTTCACCCATATTTTTTTTTTATCACAGTTTTTAATATATATGGAGGCGGGGGTGTTCATATCTAGCTTTCCTGATAACAACAGCTTCTGTATAGTTTGAAGGGAAGTCTTATAGCTTTTTTTTATAGTGCAGCAGACTCTCGCATCTAGGAAGACTACATCCATGTGAGATTTCTCCTCCCCACCCTCTCCATTTGTCTCTAAATGACAAGCACAATAACATTGATACAGGAATTTTAAGGAACCATTGGAAGCCAAAGTTTCTTCCAGAGGTCAAGGAAATGTCCAAACCAATATAATTATGCAAGGAATCCAGAATGTGACACAACCTTAACAAAGTCATTTTGAAATCATTTGACAGTAAATTTCCCAGTTTCTAGCCTAGAGCACAGGAGAATCCTTTGCTTCCTAACTGCCTTCTCTCAGACAATTCTGTTTTTTTAAAAAAAAAAAATTGTTGAGTACAAGCTGGGTCTTGACACAGCCTGATGAGCACCTAAAGGCGATGTCAAAGCCCCCTGCAGCCAATAAGAAGACTGCCGTCAAGACTGTGACATTGAATGCATCATGTCATGCAGATAGATAGTAACTCGGAGGAGTGAGAGCTGCCACTTACAGGGCCAGTGACAAGAATTGTACAGATCTGTGAGGTTTTAAGATTGCTTTAATATGACTGGTAACCAGCAGTTTAGCTCACATTGTTTATGACAGTGTGTCATTGTGGCGCTATCTAAATGAATGATAAGAGTTTTCAAAGCATGTAGATTCTTCCTTCTGGACAATAGTGTTTCTTTATTTAAAAAAAAAAGGGGGGGTAGAACCAGTTCAGAGAATCAAAAGTCCACTGTAGAAGTTCTTTTTAAGGAATGTTAAAAGATAAGTCTAGTGGTAGTAACAAAGAAGTGGGGAATGCCATTTTGACTGCTTACTACTTGCAACCAGTAAAAGATCCTATTTAAGCCAACTGCTCCATGAAGAATGTCTAGTGGAGTTAGCTAGGCAAAGGGTGTGAAGGGAGTTGGATGTCAGATCACATACTTGAGACAGGATGCCGTAATTCTCATCCATGAAGTCAATCTCCCTATCATAGATTCTTGGGGGAGGGCGTAGAAACCAGTAAGGGAAACCTACCACCCATATCTAACATAAGAGTAAAGGAGGATGGCTTTGGTCTCTTCAGATAGTGGATACACAAGGGAATGATTGATTTTACTATGGCCCTTTCCACACCTTACCTCTTTCCGGCATGGGGGTGTGAAGATCATGTGAGCAGCCTCTTGCAAGAGGCTTTTGTGTCTCCGCTGCTTCAGCTCTGCAGGAGCTGCCTGCTGGCCAGCAGACAACATGAGGGCTCTGCCTCTTCCTTCCTCAGTGCAGACAGGTATTTTCCCAGGCTGCATTGGGAGAGGAAGCACGAGGGTCGCATCTCTGGAGCTCTGCATGTAAGGTAAGTGCACATGGGGCCCCGGAGCAATGCGCTACAAGCCAAAAATGAAATAGTGTGCAATCGGCGCCTGCCGGCCCCAGCAGCATCACACAATTGCAAGGATGTCATCTGAAACGCTCCTCACAATCGCGCAATGCTCCGGAGGCCCTTTCGCACATCCTCGCAATTACGCGATGCTACCGGGGCCGATAGGCACCAATTGCACACTATTTCATTTTTGGCTTGTAGCCAAAAATGGTGTGCAATTGCGTATCATTCTGGGGCCCCATGTGCACCAGAGACGCGGCCCTCTCGCTTCCTCCCCCAGCAAATGCCATGCGAAAAGGGCCTATGATTTGGAATTGTTTTGTTGAAGATATTCAGGGGGAGAGATAATGCTGGACTTCCAAAGGCATTCAAGTCTTTTGGCTTGGTTTGGTTTTGTGGTAGGAAGAAATGTTACTGACTTCAAATTATATTGTGGCTGTATACTTTAATATGAAATGCAACTTTGTGTACTTTTGTCTTTTAGAGGGTATTTATAACACAAAATCAGTTTTTTAAAAATTCTTTGAAAACTAGGGAGTGATTGACAGCATGGTGAAGATGTAACAATCTTGGTTTATAACTAGTCCTTAAATCACAGTTCGCCAGTCCTAATATAAATTTTCTGATTTTGGAAAAATTTTACTTTTATCTTGTCATACAAATGATAGAACAAGGGAAGGCAAACAAGTGAGTTAGTGCTTCTTCTTGGTCAATAAACTGTGATTTATTGGACTGAGATTATTACTTCTCAAGCAGTTTTTGGACTTCTCCACTTTATACTTAGCCTGCAGGCTGTGAGTCAGCTACTAGTTCTGCTAACAGATGTTCCGATTGTGGCGTGCCATACTGCTTGCCATGCTAAAACATTTTTAATAGTGTTAGAGCTGTCTTTATAGCCAAATGCACAGGGCTCTGACTGAACTCTGTGCTACAAGCCTAGTAGAAGGACATAACCACTTTGTGATTAAATGGAACTTTATTTTACCACTCCATCCATGGTGCTTTAATTCAATACAGAATAAGAAGCCTACTTTGGTCACAAATTGTACACTCAAAAGGAAAGTAAGCCAATTAGGACTGGCTGGCAACTGTGTCAGTATTGACACATCTATTGTCAAATATATGTTCCACTTCTAGGTGTACACTTTACAAATCTTAAAGGTATACTTAAGCAATTCAATATCTGAAGAGTCCCTTGAGGAATATTGTTTGAATTCTTCTTGAATCTTATTCACAAACTGCTTGCCTCTTTGGGCTGATCAGAATAGTCCAATATGCTTCTCTTTTTTCTCTCTGTTTCTTTAAGACATCCATTTAAAAGACTGGTGTTCTTACAAGATAACTCCAAAGGATATTTGCTAATCCAGCCATTACGGCAAAAGCTCTTTGTAGCATCCTAGCACTATCTTTCCCATGTGCTGTCTTATTGTGGGATCCTCTTTGGCATTTCAGAATGAATTTAGATCCCATATCATACTTGTAGAGAGATTTCACATTCTAGGATTTTAACTGAGATAAAATGTAAAGGAACAAGTATTTGCAAACGTTTCAGCCTTTGAAGTTTCTTCTATCATTGACTGATTGCTATTTAAGCTTTATGATTTTCTGCAGGTTAGCCAGTATACATTTGCTATGTGCAGTTACCGAGAAAAAAAGCTGAACCCCAAGAGCTGTTGCAGCTTGATGGATACACTGTGGACTACACGGACCCACAGCCAGGTAAACAAAAATGTTGTTTGGTGTTCCTGATTTTTTATTTGTTTGCTGGACATATAGGTACCTCTGCTCCAAAGAGCCTTTGACATAAATGCCTGCACAAGAGGAGATGGAAAATTCCACTCCTCAGTACAATCTCCTACACTATATCAAATTTTGTTCTGAAGACTCCTCGGCCCTTAGGAGGACCTTTTCAGAAGGCACTGTGGCATTACAATGGGAAAGAGGATATAGGAAAACATTATGGGCAAGTGGAACTCCATCCTTTGCTCTTAGGATGCAAACCTTCAATGCACAAAGATAACCATCACATCTCTATCTTCTGCCTTTCTAATGACTAATTTCTGATTTTCTTCAGGTTTGGAGGGTGGCAGAGCATTTTTCAATGCAGTGAAAGAAGGAGACACCGTGATTTTTGCAAGCGATGATGAACAAGACCGTATCCTGTGGGTCCAAGCCATGTACCGAGCCACTGGGCAGTCCCACAAACCTGTCCCACCTACTCAAGTTCAGAAGCTTAATGCTAAGGGAGGAAATGTGCCCCAGCTAGATGCCCCAATCTCTCAATTTTGTAAGTAAAACATGCTGACACTGCAGCAACAGTTTTTGCTTGAAAGATTCCTTATGTGTAGATATTCATTTGCAGGGGGGGGGACGCACTTAACCTTTTCTAAATACATTTTTCA
Organism: Ctenosaura bakeri; assembly: GCA_948474755.1. Classification (NCBI taxonomy): domain Eukaryota; kingdom Metazoa; phylum Chordata; class Lepidosauria; order Squamata; family Iguanidae; genus Ctenosaura; species Ctenosaura bakeri. The sequence continues at coordinate 508,933 of CAOLHI010000759.1, read as the reverse complement.
TTGGTTTAAATATACATCTGAGGATTCTGAATGGATTGTGAAGCAAACCAAGAAAAGAATCCTAATGGGAAACATTCAGTATAAAGTAAAAAATGCAATACTTGATGAGAAATATATCAGAGATGTTTCAGGAGGCTACCTGGTTCACATATTAACTCTTTAAACAATCACATGCACACACCCACACAGTACTGTTGCTTTTTCATTCTTCCTCTGTGTTTGCCCGTTTTTCTAGGAGAAGCTATTTAGGGGTGCATTTCCATTACATGATTAGCTCCATTTCATGCACTTTTAATTGCCATGGCTCCATCCTAGTGAATCTTTGGTGAGGTACATAGAATTCTCTGCTAGAAAAATGTAGTCTGTTTCCCCAAACTATAGTTCATAAGATATTTAGCAGCACTATAGAACCAAGCTGATCAAATTCTCTGCCCTTCTCTTTTCAAAGTACCTTTGTGCCTTCTAAATTCCAGATCCAAAGAATCCATTGTGATACTTTTATTAGGCCATGAAGCAGGCACAAAAATTTATCATGCTAACTTTCAGACCCAAAAGAGAGTGAAAAATCATGCAGGGAGAGAAAAGTGACAATGTTAAGAGTCACAGGTCTGCCTCTTGTTTGATAAAGATGTTGTAGAGGGATGGTCCATACAGGTAGAAAGGTTGAACCAAAAATTCCTGTGCATGTTTTCCTGATAAAGCAGATGACGATGGACTTTGAAGCTAGTGTGTCAAACTTTGCACCTGCTGCTTGGCCTGTTAAAGGTATCACTGCACTGTCAGGATTGTATTTTATAGTCAGCATAGCAACCCCTGTATTTGGGCGGGGGAGGTACTTTCTGTATACCTCATTAAAATGCCAGGATTCCTTGGGATGGAGCCACAACACTTGAAGCGGTATGAAATTGACATAACTAACATCATGGAGATACACCAGAGGACAGCAGCATAGAAAACTAGGTATTATGCAGTGTAGTAAAGGCCAAACTACTGACCCTTTAAAGCTGTTGCTTTAATCTAGGGCCATACACCACTGAACTGCTCCAAGTGACAAGGAAAGATCATTTCATACCATTAGCTTTCCTTGTTTGTTTTTTACTCTATGTTGGGTAAACAACTGTGTGGGAGGGGACAATTTTAACCCCCACAAGCTTCACCTACGTGTCTGGGTGTCCTGGAAGTGATATTGCTATCCCTTCAGAGCACCATTTTTAGATGATTTTCAATTGTTTTCTGGTGTTTGGTATCTGACGATTGGGGAGGCAAAATAAACAATCTCATTTGTGGGCTATTTGGAGAGATTTTGGGCCATTATTTTTTAAAAGGATGGTGGTTGTTCAATCTCCAGAGGGGCTACGAGGCTGTAAATGTGAGATTTGGATCAGCAGGCCACACTTTACCTACCCCATTTACAGCAAATGAAAGTGTAGAAAATGTTTAGTTATGCCTACTGACCCATCAGAATCAAAAGGGTTGAATCTTTACTTACTGGGTTGTTTTCTCCTCCTAGATAAGTTGACTTCAGATTCCCATGAATGCATGTAGAAGAACAGTTTTGTCAGATTAGTTTTCACTGCTATGTCAGTGCACCTCAGTTGAAATATGATGGTTAATAAACTTACAATAAACATAAATAATAGTAATGTATTATGCAGCTGCTGTAGTTGGTTAGTTAGTTATTGGATGGATATCCTGCTCCATTCCAGTATTGTGGAGGGTTACAGTATTCTAAATTTTCTACCTTGAAGTTAATTTTTTAAAAAAAAAAAAATACATGTTCCATCAAGTGTGAAGAAAGTGCACCCTGTGGGCTGGGTATGGCCCCCAATCCCTGCTAAAGTCCTTGGAACCCACTCCACCAGTTTTTGGAGTTTTTTTATTTTATTTCAGGGATAAAAATGTTCTATAATGGTCCCTGGTGCACCCAAATTGCTTCCAAACATGGCAGTTTGGTCTTTACTAACCCCAACCATCTCCCCGGGGGGCTGAAAGCTAACTCACAATTGGTTGAAAAAACCAGAAAGTGCAAGTTACTTCCAGTCATGTTTGGCTTAAAATGTGGTACTATATCCCGACATACAATATGTGGCCTCACAGCAATTGGCCATCCCTGTGTTTATACTGATTCCAGAAGATGTTACAATTTGAAACTTTAGAGAGTTGACAGAATTCCCCAGCTGGATATATTACATTAGATTTCAGGGGCTCTTTCCACAACGCAGTTATAGCACCATGATTCCACTTTAAGTTGCTTGACAACATTGTATGGATCCTGGGGTCTGTACTCTGGGGCCTCTCTGGCTGAGAATTTTAAATGCCCCCTCTAAATTGCAAATCTCAGAATTCCATAGGATGTTGCCATGGCAGGTAAAGAGGATTCATAGTACTATAACTGTGTAGTGGAAAAGGGGTCCAGGTTACTAAAGCCACACTTCTGCACTGGTGCAGAACCACCATAAACAGGTGCCTTAACACATTATTCTATATGTGTTGTTTTTGTACATCCACCTAGGCACCTGCTAGGTAAAGGGTGTGATTGATAAATTCAAATAATAAAGTAATCTTCATCACCATGAGGTAATAACACTAAACTGAAACATAGGCCCTTTCTGCACCTTACTTGCATACTGTGACGTCCCAGCGTCATCCCAGCAGTGCCTTTGCCAGGATAGGAGCATGTCTCAAATGCCCCCCTCCACACCTGGCGGGCTGCCGGCAGATGGTGGTGTCTGGGACATGCTCCTTCCTCCCGTAGTGCAGCCGGCCTCTTCCTGTGCTGCACTGAGGAAGGAAGTGCCTTGATAGTGCTTCTGCTCTTCCTGCATGGCCCCAGACAACACAATCGTCACAGAAAAGGGGCCTGATACCAGATTTTTTTCCAATAATAGTATAACACGCGATTGTGACAGCTGGAGCCATGACAAGAGTGGGACTGCAACAATGTCGTGTGGTAGCATGTGTCACAGCCCAGCTTCAACGCATCCCCGTGCCAGGATGTGACTGTAGTGCAGAAATGGCCAGAGTTCATGTGGAATTTTATTGTATACAAAGGAGTGTCTAGAAAAGATCAGATTCCTTGTGTAGAGAGGCCCCATCTTCTCACAGCATTCTGACATCATGGGCTGGCTAGCCATTTGGACATATGGGAAACAAATGAAATAAACACCTGAAGTAAAGAGAACAATTGGGTCCATTTCAGTGGAAGATCAAAGGGGCTGCGTATATCAGTCTTCAGTACTACCTGTCTTCAGAGAGAGACTTGAAACACCTCAGGGTCTTACAGGCAGGCAGTTTTTAGGCATCACAATAGTAAGAAAGTTTATTTCCTCATTTGCCACAGAGTGTATCTGTGGGAATTCATAAGCTTTGAAAACATTAGATGTGCTTATCTTTTTTCACATGCTTGCATAGCTTGGACTCTAACGCTGTCTTTATTATTGCCCAGCAAAGCTTGGCTTTCATTTCAATATGAATGAAAACATAGCATGATGCAGGTTGGTTGAAAGATACTCATTTCATGTCTTCCCTTTTGTTGCCTGTACACATTACACAAGGAATTTTCTTTGATTTAACTGGCAGTTTGACTGATTGACTGAAACAGTGTAGCATTGTGCCTTATAATAGCATGTGCATCCCAATCCCACCTCCTTGAGGTGCATAGATACAAATACATTAATGCGAAGAATATATTAGCAGCAGCACATTTTCATGATTCAAACTCTATGATGCATTTAGAACATAGGTAAGTAGCAGTGCCATACTGTTCTGAATTGTTTGCACATGGATGCCACGGAGCACTTTGGTGGCCTCTCTGAGCTCCCCAAATGGCTGACTGGTCCCAGAGCAGATCAGAAGCACATTTTTTTCCTTTGTGTAACCCAGTTTTGTTACTCAAAGCTGTATCGCTGCCATTTCCGACATTCTGTTTGCTTTGTCTTTACCTAGCCAGGCATTTCAAAATGCACCTTTTGGGGATCTCAATTTTCAGTTGATCTCTTCATTGAAGAGTTTTCTCTCTCTCTAACCCCCCTCCACTCCTAGCTGGAAGCTAATAAAACCAAGATGTGGGATATAGCAATATGCTCACTCTTGTGGATTCTCAGTGATTTGAATGTAGAACCTGCAACTCCTTCCAAATGCCCCCCTTCTTCCCATTGGTCCTTTTTTCATTATGTGTTTCTCAGGGAGCAGCGATGCCCTTAACTCCTGAAATTGTAGGTGTGGGTTGGATCCTTAGGATTTTCACTGAATGAGACAGAGGGAAATCCAGACTAGCTACTGCACCAGATTGCTCCATTGCTTTGGGGTAGATCAAGCATATCACCAAATCTCCTCTCCCACTCCATCTCCTTCTTTCAGCCCTAATTCCATGTTGAACATTTCAGGGCAAGAAAGGAATCAAAAGCATGCAAGGGCCTTGTGCACACATTATGTATTACCTCTTAGGGGAGCCATGTGTTCTCCTTAGCTAAACAGAATAATGTGCCCAATGACCTGGGCCTCTAGATTTTCCTGGGATGAGCAGCAAAGTTCTGTACCTAGAACTTTGTCCTTTCATAACAATGAGGAACTGACAACAGTTGATGGGAAGAATAACATGTTACGTTGCTAGATACGGCTTCCTTACTCTTGCTTCCATTCTTCCTTGCATAATCTCTTCTTTTCCAGACAAAAGAACGGAATCTGGAAGAAAGTGTGACAGTTGAAATGGAAGCGTTCTTCTCCATTTCCTCACATTTCTTATCTTCTCTAGTGGCAAATGGGACATTCAAAATGCAACCCCATAATAAAAAAAAAGTTCCTCTAAATAAAAAATTGTAAACTCTGACTTAACAAATCAGAGTAGTGAATATAGGCAACGATTCTCTGCCTTCTCATTTCTTCTAGCATTCTTGTACCTCATATAGTGACAGAAGACAACCACAGCAATATGTTGTAATGCCAAATTTTAAATCTCGATGAAGAGAACGTTACTAATAAGTAATATCTATGAGTGCAAAGAACTTTGAGTCACTGCAAACATACCACTAGAGGTTGCTAGAGATAATCCATAATTTTACAAGTAAAAAGCTACCGAGAAATGAACGTGAAAAACTCCTGTATTCTTGAGATAGTGCGATCACACAAGGGTGGAATAAACTCCACAAAAATGTGGTTTCAGAAAAGCATAATATGTGCATAGGCCTTTAGCCTGAACCCATGCATCTCTGCTGCTTTTTATGCTCACCAAAACACCAGTGAGCCCGGGCTGTGAAGGTTCATGCTTTATTAATGCCTGCATATAAGCATCTATTCCTCTTATGTTAGGACACCAAACTCCTTTTAATTTACATTAATGGGCAATAAAATAAATGCAGGTAGAGATACAGGAAGTAGAACTGAGTCCTCTTTATGCATACATGAAGATGGTGAGGTGTTACAGGACAATGGAACCAATTGTTCAGTTCCCATGTAAATCAAGTATTGCATTTTAAAGAGTTTATTTATTTATTTATTTTTCTGATTCAACTGCAGAAAAGGTAAGGATTGTTGTAAGGAATGCTATTATTCTTGCATATTTAGCTTGCATATTCTTTTTGTTTCCTTTTCCTTGTTTACAGTACCATAAAGATCTTGGTACATGGAAGGCTTAAAAGAAAGTCCACATTAAGAAAAAAATTATTTCTTCTATTTTTTTTTTTATTAATACTTTCATAGATGGCATACATTGCCTAAAGATGGCAGAACTGCTTTGTATTACCAACCAAGGAGGTGGTAAAAGCACACTCCAGTCTTATGAGGGGCTGTCTGTAAAACAGAAACCTGAGAACAACACATTTTACAGTTGGGAAACTTGGGAATAGTACTCAATTCATTTGGTTCCTGCCTAATTTGTCTTAGTAAATATAAACTTTGTGCAACCCTTGACTTCCCATTTGATAAATGGTTTCCAACTTCAGGTAAAATAGATTGTTGGTTTTTTGTTTTTTTTAAAAAAGCAGAATATATTTTTGTGTGGGCTTTAACTGCAGAAAACAGTAAATTCTGCTGTTCATCATTTTAATAAAGCTCTACAATCTCTACTTTTTTTTTTTTTTTTTTGGTGGGAGACTGGTATTTTGTTACTGCTTTTTGTTTACAGTTGGGAAAAAAAGCAATCCTATATATTTGTTTAGAATTAAGCACCAGTGTTTTCACTGAAGCTTATTCCCAAATAAATGTATAGAGGATTGCTGCAGGAAGTTCCACCCTGTCTATGGTCTCAGTAAAAGTAAATAATATATATTTATACATGTATATACCCAAAGCTTTTGCTCTTTACTTTTAAAAGACATACAAACCCTTCAGCAATATATTAATTTTCATTAAATGGCCACTTGTCTGGGGGTATCAATTTTTGCCTGTTCTGTTTATTACTGGCTCACTAGCTGAAATGTGTGCATGCACAAATATACATAACACCTATACACACACACAGATACTCACACGGAGCTTTCAATTTTTTTATTTTTAAAAGTTCTTTTGAACATGAAAGATTGTTCAGTAATTGTTTCACATGTCATCTGTGCTTTTCTTTTTGTTTCTTCCTATTTCATTTTGTTTTATTTGTAATAAATGTGATGATGTTAGTCACATCCCGTGCAAAAGATTTGGCTGTTCTTTTTGAGAAGTTGTGTGATCCTTTGTTTCACCCTCTTATATATTTTCTCTCTATATATATTTATATGGCTAGGTTTATTGAGCTTCATAAGAATTTTTCTGCTGTTAAGTGTTGTTGTTGTTGTTTGTTCGTATTCTTTTTAAGTTGTTTTCTTTGCATTTAATTTTCTAATTTTTTTTGTTTGTTTGTTTCATTCTTGCTTGAACCCAAGTACTCTAGCTGCTAGGTTAGAACTCCTGTCTGCTTTCCTGAGCCTTGTTGCTAGTCTTTATGTTATTCTGGTTTGTTCCTTCTTACCCTGCTAACTTCTAGCTGGACTCAAGGGTAAGTGCTTCCCTGTAGCTAGCACAGCTCAGATAATCACAGTCGATTATCTGACATATGCAATGTGCTTTTTTTCCTCCTCTTAAATCTTTCTCATGTTTAGATTTTGTAGTAAAAAAAAAAATCCATATTATTTTCCTGAATTTAGGTTTGAAATGTAAGTTTCCATACTGAAATTAGGATGCATGTGGTGTCTGCATAATTGCCTTCTCTCCCTGGCTTTCATATTGGCATCAACTGATCCTCTTAGTAAAAGCCAACCATTAACATTTCCTATTTTTTTTTCCATCCCAAGGTTGTAAATATGAATTAACATCACAATGAGACCGTAACTATTACCTTTCTTTTGTTTTCATGGAATTGACATCTAGTTTGACTGCTTTAATGCCTGACAACAGATCATTCTGCACTTTGCCAATCTACCGTTCTTTTGTTTTTGTTTTTTTCCCCGTTCCAATGATTAGCATGGTCTAATGCACCAGCAGAATGGTGTTAACCCTGGACACTTCCAAGAATAGAAAGGTAGGGTAGTAAGCTTGATGAGAGAAGGTGCAGTATGTTAAAGGGGGAAAGTTGAACCAGAACAATTTTAAACAATTCCCTGCGGGTACAAAAACAAATCCATACTGTTAGCAGCTTCAAAATGTTGACAACCAAAAATGGGCTATCAGGGTGATGATCATTTTAATAGTCCTCCTTTGGTGTTATATTCTTAATTTATGTATTTAAACGTGTATATGTCCCATGAGACAGAAAATAGCGTAGACTCTATAGGGTTTCTTCCTTTATCCCATCCTCACCTTCTCCCCTCTCCCACCACTACCACCAGGAAAATTCATTAAAAATGAATGTTTGGCATGTGATCTCAAATATAACTGTTTCATAACACTGCAAAACTTTTTTTTTCAAAAATGTAACAAATCTATAATTCTAAAACCATCTTTTATTTACTTTTCCCTAGTAGCATACTGGTTTTTAAAAGAAAGACAAGTCGAATGTTTTCTAATAAAATAAGGTTTTGCCCCTCCATGTTAACTCTTAAACAAGGTGATGTACTAATTCTTTATTCATGTTCAAAAAGCTGTTCCTCAAACCAATGGTGAGTGCACCTTTACTCAAGAGGACATTGGAACTATTACTAGTCACGAGAGCTGGCAAATATGTATCTGGAGTATTTTGAATGCAGTATGATATGGAGCAGGTGGATTCATGCCACCTGACCATGAGACAATACTCCTCTTTTTTTGTTTGTTTGCTTTCTTTCTTTCTTTCTTTTTTCTTTTTCCATAAGCATACCCTGGATACCAGGCAGAATTTCTTCACCACTACTAGCAAATATTTCATTTTATTTTTTTCATTCTTTTCTTCAATTCTTTTCTTTTGATTTTTCTTTTTTTTTTTAATTTGGTGGGGGAGATCTGAAGAGGATCAGATTTGCAATAGAACAGCGTTTTGGTAGAAAATCTGGATTTTGCTTCTTAAAAAAAAGAAAGACTGAATGAATTCTGGTCTGACAGCATTATATGTATCTTGCATTAGAATGCATTCCTATCCTCTTAGTTGTTTTATTTTCAACAATGTATGTGCTTTTAGTTGCTTCAGTCTATATTTATCTCTCATGAGAACACTGCTATGTTTTCTTGTATTGTCAACTTGCAGATGCTACATTACAGGAATGCAATAGTCAAATACAAATTCAATTTTCACATATTTTTGCATGAATTTTAAATATACTGTATATCACTGTCTGGGCCTTTTAACAGCAATGCAGGGGAAAATCCCCCTCTAATTAGTTAATTCAAAATATTTCAAAATGTGGTAAGTGGCACATTTTTATGTTTTCTAAAACCTCTTTGTTAGATATTGTTAAAGTATTGCCCACAAATATTAAACACTGTTCTCATTCAATTTATAACATATTTAGTGATTTACAGTCAAATGCATAATTGAAGAACATATTTAAAGGAATGTGCTTGTTTATCCCATATTAAAGAAAACATTATAAAGCATGGAGCGTTTTATTTTTTAAAAGTAACTTCAATAATGTCAAAGAAGGAATCTGTATGGTATGAAACTTTTTCTCAAGTCAGTAGTTCTATATGAATGTTAACATTAGCTTCAAACTAAAGACAGGCTTGTGGCAAACTCTTAAACAGCAAGAGAGATAGCAACACGTCTGTAATTAAAGGTGGTATACAAAAGCCAAAATTACCAGTGAAATAGTGTTTAGAATCTGCTGGCATTTATTTTTTTTTCATTTGCTTTGTCTTCTCTCTTTCTCTTGAAAATTCTGAAGTATTCACAGACACTTTGCTGTGATCTTTGATTCTTAACTACTTATTTTCTCACATATGTATTCAGCTGAGCAGCACAACCCTATACATGTCTACTCAGAAGTAAGTCCCAGTGAGTTCAGTGGGGCTTACTCCCAGGTAAGTAAGTATAGGATTGCAGCCTAAACTTGTAAGGCTATGAAGAAACATAGTGGTTCTTCAATGCATGCAGTCAACTGTGTGTACAAAAGGCTTGGTTTAGCCCCCGGTCACATTTGCCCTCTCATCCGCTATTGTGCAGATCTAACAGTTAAGAACAATAAAAAAAAAGCCTTACCATATTAGACTGACTATGCCAATACAGAATTTTCTAGAAATATCTGTAAATGAGTAGCTGCCATCAATCATTGTCATTCCTTTAGTTCATGTCTACTGATGAGGTTGACTAGTGTCATTGTTTGTTACTGTCCAAATCATAACTTCATTCTTGTAACGTCAAGCAGATATGACAAGCACACATTTTCCAGATGAATAAAATACAAAGTCACCTTTTAATTTACAATTGGATGGTTGGTAGCGATGGTAAGGTTTTTTTTATTTTTATTTTTTTTTAATAAACAAATCTGTTCTAAAACGTACTCAGATGCTCATTTTCCTTTCAAGCTAAAACAGAGCTTCTTATTTTGCTTGTAAAAATGAATAAAACAGGATTCCAAATCCTTCCCAAGAAGTGCCCTTTTTTTAAATAGGAATCTTTTAAGGTGTTTTGCATTCATTTGTAAGAAAACAAAAAGTCTTGAGAGAGCAACAGGAAATGAGGAGGAAGAAAAATAAGCAGAAAAAGGATATTATGACATTTCTATCCACTATAGTCAGTAGACCCCTGACCAAAGGTGCCCCTTCCTGTAACAGCTTATATCACAAGTAAAGGGAAATTCTTTACTTTTCAAAGCAAATTGTTCCAAATAGCAGCTTTTTCACAAAGTCACTAATCATTTATGATATTATAATTTGTGATATTATTTATTGCACAAAGTCATTTATCATTCATTTATCATTTATGATAGCAGAGATTATGATGTCAGTTGATTAACCTAAAATTTTATATATATAGGAGATAACCATGAGAGAGCCATTTGTAGTGGTTTCAGCATTGGGCTACAGCCCCTGGGGACTGGGGTCCAGTACCCCCTGGATGACCTTGGGCACATCAAACACCCTCTGATCTCATAAGTCGGAAATGACTTGAAGGCACACCACAACAACAACCATGGGAGATCGTTACTTAATCTATCTCAGTATAGCCTGTATTTGCTGGCAATGGCTTTAGAAGATTTAGGCAAGGATTTTTCCACCCTTACCTGCAGATGTCAGGCATAGAAGCTAGGATCATTTGCATGCAAAGAATGTACTAATATACTCTCTCCAGCCTTTTGACTTGGGGCCCTTTCCTGTGCTATCTGCCCCCCCCTTTTTTTTTTTCAATGACAGCCTCATATGCCAAACCAAACTTCATTCTAGAGAGCCCCTCATCATTTGGGTCAGCTTTTGAATCAACACTGTAGAGAAGTTGTAGGAAGGAAGAGTATGGGTGAAAAACCCCCAATGAATCCCAGCCAGTATTTTTAAGTCTTTTAAAATGCAAACAGAAGTAAGAGGGAAATACTATATTTTAAAAGGCTACAGCTGTGACTGAGTAATCCAGTTCCTTGGTCTACAGTACAGTTTTGAATGCATATTAAGTAAGCCAAATGCTTTAGCAGATACTTTCCTTTGGAAAGGAATTATACATGATGCTTGAAGTATATATTGTGATTTCAGTTACTTTTTTCAAAGTATTGTAAGATCCAAAAAATTTCATTGTTACCAGTGATTATCCAAAATGTCTAACATTTATCTGTGTACTTTGATGAATGGCATCAAACCCACCGAATTTAATCATTGATTAAAATATTCTACAGACTACATAGAATATTTTATGTTTTAATATTAATCAGCAGAAGTTCTGTTGAAATTATTGACTGCATATACAATATAAATTAGAGCAGGAGGTAAGATAACAGGGGACAGTAGGTTTAAATACCATGCTTTGCTTTTCCTAGATAGAGAAATGTTTTAGCGCAAGTCTATATTTCTGCCCCCGCCAAATAAACACTGCTAAAAATGGAAGCCAATCAAAAACCCTAAAACAGCTTGCTGGTGCATTGATTTTAAAGTGGGGGGTGGGGATCAGCATTGCCAATGTGTGCTGCTAATTAGTATTTTATCCTCCTACATAGTTGCTAGGTATTCCAAAGAGCTACAGTGTAGTTTGGATACAAAGCAAAAAATCATGTGAGTTAGACAGTCTAATCTGTTGCACATTTGCCTCTTCCATCCATCTCCAGTTTGAATCATGTTTGATTTTTATGCAAGATTTGTCCCCATTGCTTTACTTTCAGATTTATGAAGACAAGTCTGGATGTCATTGATACAGATGTCTTATTTGTAGCTTACAACCACCAAACACTGTTTGAATCTATAAATTTAGGTCTGTCGATAGTGATGAACCTTCTATGGCCCTTTCTGCATGTGTGGAAATAAACGGGCAAAAATGGGACTCACCGGCTTTCTTCTCCGTCTGGGTGAGCCCGTCGGGACGAGGAGCAGTGCGAACTTGTTGCTCCTCACAGCTCCAGCATCCAAAATAGCGGCTTCCGGTTGGTGGAGGCTCTCCATCAACTGGAGAAGCTCGCCAGCCTAAAGCCCACCCCCGGCAGATCTGCCGGCACGCACTTGTGCATGCCTGCAAATCTGCACCGGAGCGCAGCGACGGAGCTACATGGAGTCGTGCGCTCTGTGCTTTTTAAAAACCTCTAAAAAGAGGTTTTTAAAAAAACATGCTGTGCGACTAGTTCTGGTCGCTCTGGAGTGGACTGAGGTATGGAACTACAAAAAGTAGTCCGCCCCAGTCCACTCTACGGTGCAGAAGACCTCCGTTGGAGGTCACTCTGCACCGTTTTAATAACCTGATGCGGAAAAGGCCTATATTTAGGTGTCCAAGGGATAGTCTACAAGCTACTGTAAATGATCCTGTTTGGGATAAGTCTCACAAGCATAAATTACATCATATCTTTTCATAAGGTCACAATTAAGCAATGGCATGCGTATCACAAGTTCAGTTTGCCAGTGATTTGCACAGGGAAACACTGGTATAACCAGGCTCATTTCATTTTGTATGGATTGCAGCTTCTGTATGGATGCTGTATAAAGGGCTGCTATGATTTTCATGTTTGCAAGAGCTCAAAAGTTTGCTCTGCCTAATCAATGAATTCACCGTGGCTGTGTGTGCAGCACCCATGTACATGGACTAGTTGCATAAACATAGTTCCATGTGAGTGTAAGTTTGTCATAAAACAACTGGTGTTGTGCACCCTGAAGATTCTAACATAGTAGCTGTCAGCATATGTAAAACAGGATTGACCTAGAGGATTCTAAAGCTGGAAACTAGGGAGGTTTCTTGGAAGATTGTTACATTTCCAGTAGGTTGTATAGTAGGTTTCCAGTAGGTTGTATCCGCAGCTACCCCATCCTATCATGAGATTACTTGTCATTTTGTGATAGTTGCATCATAATAGATGACTGTGTAACAAGCACTGAACTGCCCCTAGTCAAGACTATGTACAGCAGCATGTGGGTGGATCTTACCTAGACCCTTCCTTGCACCTGCTTATGGTTTTGTTTTTTAAAAAATGTACAGAGAGGCTTTTTAAAATATGACAAAGTATTCAGTCCACTCACCCACCCACATGGTGCTGGAGCACATCCCAGAAACATGCTGGCTTTGTCCTGGCTGTTTGCCTAGCTTAATCCTCAGATCAGGATCCTGGCAGAAGTGAGATCAGATCTAGGGGTAAGACATTGTAAGACTGAATCCACACATCTCAGGACACCAGAATGGGAGTAAAGAGTGATGGCATCATGCCAAGAAAAACATGAAGGAGCAGAAAGAAAAAGAGGATGAAACATGAGAGAGTTCCTAAGACAGAGTCCTTTTGGAACAGTATTGTCAAGTTGGCACATCAGCCTGGCTATGTGCAGCCTATTGGCTGTTCCTAGGGGAAGCTGGGCCTATCTAACAAAGCAGCTTTGTTCCTTAACCGTTGTTCATTCTAGAAACAGGAGGTAGGACTGGGGTCACATGGATATACACCAAAACCCAATTCTTTAGGAATGGTAAAATGAATCTGGAAGTGTAAAAGGAATATGTATCATCCATCAGTTTCTATTATTGCCCCCCAATCATATGATTCCACCTGTAGTCAAATTCACCATTTCATCCCATATCCCATAAAGAATCTATAACAGCGTTTCCTGGTGTTAAATAAACATAGGCCATTTCTGCATGGCATTGCAGTCCCATGATGGGGACACAATGGCAGCAGTCCACAGTTCGTGCTTTTGTACGACATCATCGCGGTCCTTCTGCCAACTCGTCCCCCTCCCATCGTGATCGCAGGATATTCACTTAATGGAGAAAAATCTGTTAAGCACTCATGATTGCATGATTCTCCTATCACCCTTGGCCATGCGGAAGGGGCAGATGCGCAATCATGGGCTTTCTTCCCCAGCACAGCACGGGAAAGAGGCCAGCTATGCTGCGAAAGGAAGGGGAGTGTTGCTAGCACTCCCTTCTGCAGGGAGCCGGTCAGGTGTAGAAGAGAGTGTTCCCGTCATGTTCCCATCCTGGCAAAAGTGCTGCCGGGATCACGACAGGACATCAGCAGGAACCAGTAAGGAGTGGAAATGGCTATGGTACAATTCATTTAACTTTAATAACTATTAAAAGAGTACAGTTTTAAAATGGCATGGTTCAGAGGCATTATACATGTTGAGGTCAAGATTCAGCTTGCCAATGAAAGGTGAGAGAACCTTTAAACTTCTGTAGTAAATTTATTCTGAATTCCTTATTAAAACATCAGGACTGACAAGGCACCAGGGCTCATAATTGAAGAAGTCATGAAATATCTGAGCAGAACTGGCAAATGAAGGCCTCCAGCCAATTTGTCAGCTTGCAGTCTACTCAAGGAAATTTGAACACAACAGTTTGACTGTTTAAATTATTAAAAAGCTGAATGTAGCCTGTTAAAACTGTAAAGCTATCTATTTATTTATTCTGGATGCTATAAAACTTGAAATTGGAAGAGAACAGATAGGAGGGGAAGTCCTTTATTGGTATACATCTATGAAATCAAATTAATCTTGGACCAGAGGGACAAAGGGATGGGATATCACCTGTCAAAACAGAGAGGAGCTGTGTGATTGGTTGCTGAGAATGTGCTACCACTTGAAGCCCAAGATTAGGCTGGACTATGCTGAAGATCTTTCACCTGGAAGGAAAATAAATGTACAATCTGATCCACAGTTTTGTTAAGCCAGGTCATGTAGATGGAAGACTGTTTATGTTTTCTAAAGACAGAGATCTAATCTGAAATACAGATAGGCTTACATCCAAGTAGATTGAGTTGACTAACATATGGATAGTCGTGAAGCTTGAAGAAAGTACTTTTTTGGGCTGCATTTGCCAGAATCCCCCGCCCAATATGGCTAGTGCCCATTTTGGCTGGATGATTCTTGGAGCTGTGGTCCCAAAAAGAAACATTTTCAGGCTCCAGATATTTGTTGACACACATGATCAATTGTATGTTAGCAAAACTCAACTAGTTAAAACTGGATCTTTAATGAAAGGTATTGAAGTTGCATTGCAGATATGCTGCTAGAAATTTAGATAAAAGTCAATAAAAGACAAATGGGAAACAAGATATAGATCCCAGGATAACAGGTGATCCCTTATTGATGAATTGTAATCATACCATAGAATTATACAGCAGGAGGGTACACCTAGGAATCAAGGTCATCTAGTCCTTTCCTTCCAGTTTAGGAGCCTTCAGATAAAGCACAGCAGCCTTCAGCTAGAGCTTTCTGTTTAAAAACCTGCTTTAGGGGAGTCTGCCAGGTTCTGAGGTAGTCCATTCTGTCTTACTGTAGCAGCTCCTACTCTCAAGAACTGCTTCCAAGCACTGCCACAGCAGGGGTGGCCCACAGTCTAAGAGGGTAGGTGCCTTACCCAAAAATGGCAGGGTCAGTTCCCCACCACCACCGTTTCTGGGACCACAGAAATTTAAGTTTCACGAAAAGACACTGGAGCCTGTCTTGGAAACTATGCAAGGTCAGCCCTGGTTAATACTTGGATGGGAGACCACCAATGAAAACCAGACTCTATAGGCTGTATTTGAGAGGAAGGAACTAAAAGAAAAGCCTCTTAAGTATTCCTTGCCTAAGAAAACTCTATGAGAGAAGTCATTGGTCTCCTTAAGTTGACAGGCAACTTAGGCCCTTTCCACACGCGGACGGGGAAACAGGGAAAGCCACACTAAAACGTGGGCTTACCTCGTTCCGTCGCTGCGCAGAGGAGAGCATTTCACTGCTCTACACGCAGCAGCGTCCCGCGGCATCCTCGGTGCCCAGCAGCACCCAAAATGGCGGATTTTGACTGGCGGAACCTCTCCACCGATCGGAGAAACCCGCCAGCCGGAAATCCCACCCCCTGCCCGATCTGCAGGGATGCCCTTTTGCGCGTCCGTAAATCCATACGGGCGCTGCGATTGGGCTGCACGGGGCTGGATGCCCCGTGCCTTTGAAAAACTACATAAAATGTGGTTTTTCAAAAGCACACGGTGCCGCCACTTGCGAGCGCCCAACCGCAGATTGCGGTGTGGAATTACTCGAGAGTAATCCACCCCAATTCACGTAACGGTGTAGACGACCTCCATGGAGATCAATCTACACCGTTTTTTAACCCCATGTGGAAAGGGCCTTAAAGAACAAACACATGTAAGTTTAGTGGGGCTTTCTTAAGAGTCAACATGCATTGACTTCAAGCTTTGAGTCAAAAATGTGATCAAGGAAATACAGACATTATTTGTTGAATGAACTTGTTCCTAGCAATGAATTCATGTGTTATATTTATGTACATAGCCTTTTTAAAAGCCAACATCTTTTATATAGTTAGTTAATAGTGTAACACAGTGGTTATTTCTCATTTTTGTTTTCTTTTTAAAGACCTTTTTATGTTCTTACTGCATGAGACAGGCATTCACAGAGCAATTGTAAATAGAGACCATGCTTGCTAGTTAAGAAACCTTCAGCAGAAATCTCCACTGTTTCTTTATAAGCACAGCTCCTCTTGCTGTTTTGGAAATCCAAGCTTTAAAAACAAAAGTCATTCTTCTTGTGCTTTTGGAGAGAGAACCATCCCCAAGAAACTCTAGGTTTTCATTTCATTGTGCCCTTCAGCTTTGGTAATTCTCTTAAGACAGCAGGAAGCTGTAAACAAGGTAGGGTTTAAATCCTGCTTTCCTGTTCTATTTGTTAAGGATTTGGGTGTGATCTGATGTAGCAAAAGAGGTTGGTGAGAAGGAAAAAAAAATATCCAAGAGATAAGTGTATTTTAATTCAGTCTCTGACTGAACAAAACAACCGGGCAGAGTGCCTTTTATAGCCAAGCCCCACATGGTGTCGTCTTCCTTCAATTTAGATATATTTTTAATGAATTCATTTGGATTATAATTAGTGTGCCCTCCAGGAATTTATGCCTAAGGATATCCCAAAGTGAAATGAATATCCTTAAAAAAAATAAGGTTATAGTTCTATGCCAACTTACTTGGAATAAGTCTCACTGAATGAAGCAAGACATCTGAATAGGCATGAATAGGATCAGGCAGCATTTTCATCCCCCCCATTCAAGAAAAGGCAGAGTAGACATTGAATCCTAAAACTATTCTAGTTGTCTTTTCCAGCTATTAATAGTATAAGAAATAAACAAGCTATTTAACACTTAATTGGAATTTATGCCTCTGTTTAACTTATCTGCAGTGTTTACAGGAACTTCCTTTTGGTTGTTTTGGTTGTTTCTTACAGGAAAAAAAAATTAAAATGTGTTGGAGATAAGATCATTTTTAAAAAACGCAAATTTATTCTTTGATTGAAGGTTGAGCAGAAAAGCACGTGCTCCTTTGCTCCCCATCTAAATGGATTTATGATAGTCAAACATTATAAATTGAAGAAAATGTAATGAACCACATTTTCTCAGAATGGTAGAATCTGTTAAAACTCCTTAGAAATAATAAATAAATAGGAACTGACTGGCTGTTAGATTCCTAAAATGCTAATTTACATTTATGGTGAGTTGTTTTTGTTATAAGAATAGGAGATGTTACTGGGCCTTTCCGTTCAGTTCCGTTCAGTATAGAATAAATGAACTCTAGTTAACAAAGATGCTGATTTTACTGCTGATTTGGGCCTAAAGGCAATAAGCCAATCAATATGTGTTGCAAGTTGACAATGGAAGCTGAAGAATATATTTAATGCAGGGTGGTGAGCCTGAAAGGCACTTAAATGCTAGGGAGCAACTTAGTTCTCATGTGTCGTGGTGTATATTTGATGCATCTAATGCAATGCAATGTGTTTCTCTAAATTGTGTCTTTCTTTATATGTATGAATGAACAGATGCAGATAGAGCTCAAAAGCATGGCATGGATGAATTTATCTCTTCCAATCCCTGTAACTTTGACCACGCTGCACTCTTTGAGATGCTTCAGCGCCTCACTTTGGACCACAGACTTAATGATTCCTATTCTTGTCTGGCAAGTATATTCTTTGGTCTATGCAATATAAATGCCGGGCACCAATGTCTGATCTGGTGAAAGTGTGTGCTGTGCCACTGCAGCCAGTGGAAGTAGTGCTTGCTTACTCCAGGTCCGAATTTGGCCCCGGCAGATCTTGTGTTTCAGAAGCATCCTGTGTTGAAGTTACAGTGCTGTCTTTCCTAGCCACCAGTTCTCCTACACACAGCAGAGAGAGTGATTTTCCCTCTTTTATACAATTTTCTCATTCAAATACGTTCAAGCCAAGTAGCAGGAGAGATACTCGTATCATGGCCCTCCTGCCCAGCAGTGTAAAATTGATCTTCATTATAAAGAAATTTGGCCATTGGAAAAGTGTATGGCAGATATCCTGCAGATCTTTCACATGTACATTTACTCCATCTTACAATTCCAAAAGCTGGTTTTGATCCTGTAATAAATGACTTACTCCCTCAGACCTGACTTTTTTTTTTCATGTAATGCATATTACATTTGAGTCTGTGTTACATATTGCCTGTTCTAATGATAGTAGCTTATAGTTCTGGCACAGTGAATTGGCACTTCATGCAGTTGTGGTGAATCTTTTCTCATAAAAATTCTTAGCAGCCTCTGAAGACATCAGGAAAATGTTTAATACCAGACTTTGAATTATTACCACTCAAATGTTCATCGTGTATAATATGGAGACTGCAATCCAAATGCACTGTTGGGGAGTGAGCCCCACAGAAGTTAAAGGCATGCCTGTGAGTAAGCTAAACTATAGGATTGTTTTTGCAGAGTGCAATCTAGTACATGGTTACTTGAAGAAAAACCCATTCTGTTCAATGAGACTGGGTTCACAGAAAGGCATGTTTAGGATTGCAGTCTCACATTTGTTTCAATTTTATTTATTTTTTTTAGAAAACAGTAACAGTCAATTTTAGAAATAATAGTACATAATAATATTTTTGCCATTTAAAAAATGTTTGCCAAAGTACATTTTTCTACTCTAGATGCCTGTAATTCTAATCCTAGCAAGGTTTTTTTCAAAAAAATTGACTATTACTTTTTTTTCTGCAACTACATTTGGATGGGTGCTCACCATCATTTAGCTTTATAACTTGTTTCTAAGATCCAAAATGCAAATCTTTGAAAACGGTTTTCCATGGTTCATCTTGTTTAAAGATCTGAGGCAGTGTGGTGTAGTGTTGAGTGCTGGACATTGGCCACTTCCGCACTATGCTTTTCTAGCACGATTATTCCACTTTCAACATCCTATGGAATCCTGGGGTTTGCAGTTTGGGAAAGGGCTGGCTGCTTGGAATAAGTGGAATAATCGTGCTAGAAGAGCGTAGTGCAGAAGTGGCCTATGACTCTGGGAGACCAGGGTTTAAATTCCCGCTTGACCATGGAAACCCACTGGGTGAGCTTGGGGAAGTTACACTCCTTCAGCTTTAGAGGAAGGCAGAGGCAAACCTTTGCCAAGAATCTTGTGAAAAAACCCTACTGTGAGTGGGTCACTTGTTGGCTTAAGGAGTTGACTTGAAAGTATAGAACAAAAACAATATCTACAGTGTGATCAGGGCAGGATTCCAGAATGAGGGAAAAATCCAGATTTACATTCAGCAGAATGGTTAAGTATGCCTCAAAATGCTTGAAATACAGACAGGGTATCTTACCATGTTTTAAACTTATTTACAACAAGGAGTAAAGAAACTAGAGGGGAGATGTAAGACCAGTCTTAAAAATCACATTGCTCCACCATGATGAGGGGAGAGGATTTGGATCAAAAAACTGAATATCTCTTCGATTAGAATACGTATATCTTGCCTTTCATAGAAGCTTTTTAAACCACAAAACGGTGAAAGCATTGTAAAATTAAAGTTTCACTTTTTAGTTGGAAACAAGGTAGAATTACACTGAACGGTAACAAATTACAGTAAGCAAAAAAAATTGGCAGATACACTTTTTTATATATAGCCAGCAACAATATCATCTGCAACAAAGAGCCAGAGGATCAATAAGTACATTACCATGCATGAATTAAAGGTCCAGAAGATTAAAATTGTTACCTCCTGGCTAACCTTAGAAATCAGCATTACCCAAAATATCTTGAAGAGCAGGTTTGATTTCTAGGCAGAAAAGTTCTTTAGACTGGGTCTTATCACACTGCTCTGTTATAGTGCTATTATACCATTATTCCAAACATCCTATGGAATTCTGGGGTTTGTAGTTTAGTGAGGTCTAAGAGCTCTCTGGTTGGGAATTCTAAATACCCCTCCTTAAACTGCAAATCCCAAATTCCATAGGATATTGTCACGACAGTTAAAGTAGAATAATAGCACAATAATAGTGTAGTTGTGATAGAACACTAGATCTTTGTACTTAATATATTTATTTAAAACATTTCTAGTCCAATGTTAGAGCTGACTTCCAAACTAAAATCCATGTAAGAATCAATTTTAAACTTTACTAAGAATTAGTAATAGTCAAAAATTCAAAAAAAATCAGAAAGATATTTAAAAATGAACAAGCACAGTTAAAAGCACCAGCAACCACTTTAATTAAAAATGAAAAGAAAAGAAAATAGTTGAGTACCTGAGGCTTACAATTGCTCTGAGGCACTTCAAGAAATTAAAATGATAGACAAATCTAGTTGCCTGATGCAGATAAAGTCTGCCAGGACCCACCAACTAAAGAAAAGGCTTACCATAGTGTACTTCATGCAGAGCCCTTCATATCTTGCCCCAGACCAGGTCAGAAGTTGTAGTCTTAGTCCTCAAGGGGGAATGGTGCCTCACCCAGGTAGGGGAATCCTGAAAAACTGGCCATCATTAAAATGATCGTAAATATAAGTCTCCAGATACTCCTATATGCTTATATGGACTGTTTCATATCAATGTAGAATTATCAGTAATGACCACTTTTTGTGTAGTAAGCCTTCACCTGTGCTCCACCTTCAAACGGGGAGGTCCCTTCCTATCCCACTTCCCACAGAGCATTACCCTTGCACAAAACCACCCAAAGGGAGTCAGAGAGTACCAAATTGCTGGACTATGTATGTATGTATATAGTCCAGCATATGTATAGCAGCTCCATCACTGAGAACCTGGTAGATACTTAAAGGCCACCGAGTTCAGTATGACATTGCTCAGCCTCTAGCTGCCTTCCTGTTAAGCATTAGTGAGGGTGGATAACCTGTTTAAAGTACAATAGTTTTCCTCCAAAGTACTGCAAATTTGCTGGGAGTTTATTACAGGTGTGATGCCATTTGTAGGGGAAGATGAAAGAGAGTGAGCGCTAGTAAGAGCCCGCAAACTTACTACTTAAGACTGTTGAGTTAAAAGGGAACAGGGAGCGGAACTGCTGGAGCTTCTCAAAGCCACTGACTTTTTTTAAAAAGTACTTAGTAATGTAGCCAGGCCTCCTTGGCACACTGTTTGATGTGCAGGTTATGTAGACATGTGAATAGGAAGGTCCAATTCCTCTTGGGTCTCTCAACCAGAATGCATTTACTCATGAGGAGGTTGAAGCTGAGGGGGATGAGCTCCACTACCCCACTTTTTTGGTTGGTTAAATAATTAATAGCATTCCCATTGGAGTTTTTTTTTTTAATAACAGTAAAGTTGTGTCTTGTGTTAAAACAAATTCATGGTGTGCTGCCTCCATATGAGTCCAGATTAATGGAGTGGTCTTTTTCATTATAGAAGACATGATAGAATGATGTAGGAAAAGTTTCCACCATCAGAAAATTTAATCAAACTTTGTAGTGGAGGCATAAGAACTTAAGAGTAAAGTTGGGTCAGACCCCACACCTATCTAGTCCAACTCTACTCTACTCTACTCTGCTCTGCTCTACTCTACTCTACTCTACTCTGCTCTACTCTACTCTACTCTCTCTCTCTCTCGTATCAGTTGCTCAAGGAAAGTACACCAGCAAGACATGAGTGCAGCTGCATCTCCCAGCACTCTCATTCTCCCCAGCAAGTGCTACACACAAGCATAGAACCTTTCATACCAGGGGTGACATAGAGCCATTCTGGCTTGTAGCCATGGATGTCCCTATTCTCTATGAGTTTATCCAGTTTCCTTTCAAAGTCATCCAATTTGACTGTAAAATAATTTTGTGGCTCTGATTTCTGTAGTTTACCCATGGACCTTGGATGCACGTCATATGATTTTTCAGAATATCAACAGGTGAAAATGGACATTTATAAGACCAGTAGAGTCTTATTCCAGTGTGTTTGGAATGGAATCTCGTTTTAAACCGAACACAGCAGCTGTGTTCAAGCCTTACCCATCATGCTGTCCTGAACACGGGAACAAGACTCAAGCCCATTCCATCATCACTTTCCTCAAGGAGAAAAATGTGTCTGAGAAATTCCCGTTCATGTTGAGGTTCTCTCTATTTTGCACGAGTTTTGGAAAATCAGCAGTCTTACTCACATGGAATGTGTCCACAGGAATAGGAATTCTTGCTCCTGTGTTCAGGAAAGAGTGGTGAGTGATGTCTGAACAGGACTTCTGTCATCCATTTGAACTGAGAGTATAGATCCAAAGTTCAGATCCTAAGTATGGATCAAGAGTACCAAAAGAAGTGGGTTATAGACAGTGCAGTGTCTGTTTGTCAAATAGTAGGCAGGGGAAGAATATGGAAAATTAATAAAAATGCATTCCACATTTGGCTATCAGTCACTAAGATCATTTCTGCACCACACTGTTACAGTGCTATTATTCCACTTTCAATGTCCTATTTTGCAGTTTAGGGAGGGGCATTTAGAATTCTCAGCCAGAGAGCGCTCGGGCCTCAGTAAACTACAAACCCCGGAATTCCATGGGATGTTGAAAGTGGAATAACAGCACTATAACAATGTAGGGCGGAAAGGCCCTAAGAATAAGATGTTGGAGATGCTGGAGGTGATTACAGTACACAGTGTTTTACTGCATAGGTTGATGGCGGAGGCTGATGGGTTTGATTCCAGAGTGGGGTGGGACTTGAAGGCAGACTAGCAAATATCTACAATGTAGTAACTAGCCATGGAAAATTATCATTAGGTCATCTTTCCATATATATGTATATTACTCAAGTAGGGCATCGAACAGAAAAGCAAAACAGAAAGAAGCAACTGTTCAAAAAGCTTCCTTCACTGACAGTCTCAAAGTGATTTACAAACATGTATTTGCAGAACATCAGTGAGGTTCTTCGTTCCCTCTGATTCTCATTCGGCCTCAAATAATGGTTTAGCTCTGTGGTTAATGTTTTAAGTAGAGTTGTATGTGTGTGAATGATAACTTATTATTAAAAAGCAACATAAATCTCTTGTTTTGGAACTGACATGACCAGATTTGTTAGCAGTGTGAGGCCACAATGGGTACTAGATATCTCACCTAGATATCTCATGCCTAGATATATCATCTTTTCCTTAGGAGGTAAAAAAAATGTTCAGTCATTCACAGAGAAGCTAGATATCTATAGTGCCCAGTTGTTTTTCGTCTCAGATGCAGATGGGTGTAATTAGAAACATAAAAGAAATGCAATATGTTATTACTTAAATAAAGGAGCTCAAAGAAATCTGGTATAAATGAAATATACAGAATAATAATGTATAGAATAATATGGAATCTTAATATATAAAGGAACAGCCCATTTATTTTCACATTTTTTTCTAGAATCTCTCTTTCCATGTGTCTGAGAGAGTTAACACCATACTGATGATATCAAATCATTCTCCATTTTTTAAGCTTCACTCAGCTTTTCACTCTAAGATTTTTCATGCTATATCTATAGAGCAGCTGGTGGAACAAGTGGTCTTGGGTGTGAGCAGAAACCTGATCCAAAACAACATTGCAAGGCTAAGTCATTGTTGTTTCTCTGGACAGGCGACCAAATTGGCTAACGTGTAAAAAACGGTGTCAACTGGCCTCTAGGGGAAATCTGACACATGTGGATTAATTCAGATCAACTCAATTCAGATCTTATGGAAACTGGATGAAATGAATAGGAGGTACATGGCTGTCTGAATTTGGAATAAATAAAACACCCTGAATTGCAAAGTATGCACCCTGACTGTTTTTAAGGAAAGGCTTGCTAGCTCAGTAATATTTCCATAAGGCATTTCAAGAAGACCGAGAGATACCCTGAAAGGCAGCATCCTTGCTCTTTCTTGAGCCCATGCTGTACAGCTTCAGTTGATTTCCCACAGTTTGACTGAGGCAGAATTCTGTATGAAAACAAAGAAATTGACTCATCACAGATAAGACAGAGGCGACATTTCTTGGCAGGGAGAAGCATTTGGAAGGAGAAGCAGAGGTGTTGTTGGCATCATTTACTGAAGCTGCCTGCCACAGTTTCCATAGCCATCGGCTCCTCAGAGTGTGTCTCTGCAAATGGCCTTTTAGAAGAGGCCTGCTCTGTCTATCATTTGCACTTGCTCTCTTCTTATTTAACTCCAGTCGGTGCCTTTTCGTCCTGAAGATTTGACGTGCGATGACTAACGTATTCCCTTCTACTATCCTTGAAATTCCACCCAGAAGCTACAGAGATGGCTACTGTCGTCTTTAAATGAAACAAAAATAGCAGAATTTTAATGAACTGTGGTTTTGCATAAAAATATAATTTCATTAAAAAGAGGAGGGAAATGCAGATTTTTATGAAAATGTCAGATTGAATTAATCCAAAACGTTTGGCATTTTTAAAAGGGGAAAAACCTAATTTAATAGGAAGAATTGAAATGTTCGTGAGGAAATGCTGGAGGACTGTGTGGAAATGCTAAGGGTGCTATGTGATTGCTCTTTCAGTAGCGCCTAGGAAAGTTTTTTTTTTTTCAGATGTTAAATTTAGAATTTCAATTTTGGTTACTTTCAAAATTTAAATACCAGCGTTAATAAGTCAATATTTATTTATGTGAGTCTTTGGAGGAGGAAATAGTCTTTGACTGTGTCACATGCCCACACACTGCCATTTGAGGCCAAGGGTCAATGTGGGGCAGCCAGGCAGCAGCCAGCTATGTTTCAGCAGCCAGCTCCAGGAAGAGAACATCTCAGTCTCCGATGTTCAAGCGGACTCCCAGAAGGCCCACAGAGATGACTTTGTTGCCCTTACAGCATAGAATGTGAAACAAAGGGGGGAAAGGAATTCTGGGGGGGGATCTTTTTTTTTCTCCTGAACCTTTTTTTTCCCAGAAAAAAAATGATATATAAAATAATTTCTTTTAGAATGATTAATAAAATAACACAAGGTGCTTCTATATTTACCCACACTCACCTCCTATATTTACCCACACCCACATTTCTGAAAGCTATCTGGTGGGTAGACTTTTATGTAACACTGTGTACTTATGTCCTTGCGATTCCTGGCCTTGGTTTCCTTTTTGAGATCTTTTTATGGAAAAGAGTGTTTTATATTGGCCTAACACTGTGGTCTGAGCAGTGAGACCGGGGTTCAATACCCATTTGGCCATGAAAACCCCCTGGCCGTGAAAACCCCCTGGACACATCACACACTCTCAGCCCCAGAAGACCCCGTGATAGGTTCACCTTAGGGTTGTTATAAGTCAGAAACGACTTGAAGGCACACAACAACAATGGAGTACTAGAAGAGTCAGAATAATTTTCTTATTATTTTAGTAGTAGTAATAGTAACAGTAGGCATGATTTTACTACTGTTGACGGTTTCTTCTTCATCTATATCATCATCATCATCATCATCATCATCAAAGTTTCGGGGTGGGTTTTGTTTTTTTGTTTTTGTCTTCTCCTGGCAAAATCTAAGAGATTCCTTATAGCTCAAGGGTTCCTTACAGTTCAGGATCTTATCACTCCGTTTGTAGCAAACGTGAAATCTAAGAACATTCAATTTGTAGTTATTTTCAGAGTAAATGGTGCTTATTAATATATCAAACACGATACATTTATGCCAAGCCACACATTATGCATATTATGTTGTTAAAATAGCAAAGTTAATTTCAATCAGAGTGCTAATAATTCATTTTTCACTTTTTTTCCCAAAAATGGCAGGGGTTTTTTTTCCATTTTAAAAAATAGAGGCAATTGTAGGATTTTTTCCTCATGGCTTTACAATTTCCGGGGCTGAAACAAGCTGCTTAAACTGCTTGATGAAACAAGCTCCTTAAACTGCTTGCTGAAACAAGCTCCCCGTTGTCCCCTGGCTGTCATAGAAGGTTCTCCAGCACGAGAATAGTAAGTTAAGTGTCAGCTGAACACTGTCATCCACACTGACCATTAAAAAGTGTTTGCAAGTGTTAGTTGGACTTACCCCTGCATATATCACCAACAGAATGCCAGATGAGATTTTTATTGATGTCTCATAGGCGACTACCTTACACTTCATTTACAGAAAACAGTCTGTTCCAGTCTATGGTTCAATGCTGCAATAACGATCTGTAAAGAAATTGCTAATATCCAGGTTCATAAAGGCTAAGACCTCAATTTTCCTGCTCTTATCTGTTCTAAAAATAGAACAGTCAGACTGAAAGTATGAAAGATGATGCAGATTTTTTGATTTGGACCTGGAAAGGGAAGTGAAGATCCAAGGGTGCCCCTCCTCTGGATCCCATTACTTGGACCAGAATTGGTCCTTCCCCTTCCCTCCAGCAGTCCCTTTTGCATTTAAAAAAAAAAAAAGCTAGAAGCCTCCTCTGGAGCAGGTTTTTGGTGCAGTGTAAAGGTACAGTGGGAAGGGGCAGATGAAAGTGTCCCAGTTCTTCTGGCAGTGGGTATGGAAGCACACCCTTGGGTTTTGGCCAAAGTAAAATAACAAAGGACCCATAAGTGAGAACAACCATCTGCTGGAATGATATTGACTCTGGGAAATTTTCCATGGCAGACATACTCTGGTCTCAAATGGCAAATTACATGAGAAAGCCTATGGAAGATAAGTGTCAGTGACAGTAAAATTCTCTCTGATGTAAACTGCAGTAACTAAATCATGATTTGTGAGCCGAATGAGAAACATCAGGATACACAAGTTGCAGGAAAGGTTGTAAGGCAGATAGCAAGTTCAGAAAGTGATTTACAGAAAAAGAGCTTAATCTGTGACCTGGGTTTTGTTTCTGAGAAAAATTGTAACTGAGGGTTCTGTTAACTAGTTCTATTTCACAACATAACCATGACTGACTGCATTAGATGTGATTTTGTTGCTTGTTTTTCCTTAGATTTAGAAAAAAGTGAAGAGAAAGATAAATATTAGGGTAAATTATACACAGTTTAAAAATCGGACTGCATCCTTGAATCAATTATAAAAGAGAAAGGGCAGTTTTTTTGTGGCCGAGAAATGCAGCTCATTGGACTATTTTCTTAAATGCGGTCATATCAAAGCAGTGTTTACTTATGTGTAAAAGTTGTCTAAAGTTACATATGTTGCTCATCTATGTAGTTTTCAGCAACTGTATTTTTTCTGTAATTTTAAAATTTTGAGAAACAGTATGCCTTTTTTTACTCCCCACTCCTTCCCTACAGTCCTCCACCCTATCATTAAAAAGTAAAACCACCTGGGATTTCTTAAATATGGGAAATATTTCTGCTTCAGTCAGCACTAAAATTCAAAACTCTAGTAGTGCTTTTGAAGTGCTATAGAGAAAAGAAACCACCAGTATCAGAGGAGCCTTATGACAGTCCAACTTCTGTGTTATTCTCAATCGGCATTTTCGTTTTCACACATGCGCTTTCTGGCGGTTGGAATAATGAAGGGAATGATGTCTGTTTCCCATGCCTTTGATTCTGCCCCTCATTATTTTAATCCCTTTTCAATCTGTTCTGGAGTTGGCCCAACAAGGATAAGCAAATCCCTTCGACGGAGTTCTTAATTGATATTTCTTCAACTCTCCTCAACAGTAGCTATTTTGGCATCCAGAAAAGATTTGGTGTCATCTGAGTGGTAGAAAATATATTTTAATCTTTTCACAGCAGCGTCATTTCAAAGACGTAGCATTTGGGGTGGCAGATGGGGTGGCAAAGAAGTTGCCTAAAGGGGCAGGGCACTGATCTAGTCGCCGCAGGAACTTTTCAATTAAAAGATGAAAGATTTTTGCAGTTTTGGTGCATTAAAGCAATGCATCTAATCAATTGTTCAGCATTCTTACCAGTACTGAAGATTTGGGAACATGGTATATGGGTGCATTTGTAGCATATGGACCAAATTAAAAGGAAGGTGAGAAAGAGCCTACCTGAGAAAATACCATTGTTGTCTTCATAATGAGAGTTCATCTGCAAAAAGAAAAAAAAAGGGGGGGTGTCATGCTCTGGCATGCAGGAATAGTTTTACAAGGACACTTGTTTAATAATTTGTTCCTATGTAACCTTGAAATTTCACTGTTATAACACTTCTTAACATGTGCAGCTACCCTTGTGGAACACTCAGTGAAATAAGTTAATGTAAACTCAGTAGACTGCCAAGAGCATAATGCCCTATGCCTACAGTGTGCCTGTACAGAGTAGCTTCCAGTCACCTTCCATCCATGCTCAGTAGTTGTGATAGTGACCCATAAAGCCATTACACAGATTAAATTTTGTCTGTGACAGGAGACCTGTTTACATTAGACACTGCCTCCTTCAGCAAATGTCCTTCTCCATTATCAGTCTAAAGCAGTGATTGTCAAACAGTGGTCCTACAGGAATTTTGGACTTCAGCACCAGAATTCCCAACCATTGACTAAGATGGCTAAGACTTCTGGGAGTTGAAGTGCAAAATACTCGGAGGACCAAAGAGTGTCTTGTTTATCCTGAGCTCGCTCTCGCTCTCTTTTTTGCCTAGAGCAGGGGTGAGATTTGTGTTTGCCTCCAAATGTTGTTGGACTGCAACTTCCAGCAATTCTAATCAAAATAGTCTATGATGAGGAATGATGGGAGTTGCAGTTCAACAACATTTGGAGGACCACAGATCCTTGGCTTAGAAAAGCATTAGTTCCCAATCATAGAATCATAAAGTTGGAAGAGACCCCAGGGGTCATCCAGTCCAACCCCCTGCTATGCAGGAACACCCTCAAAGCACTCCCAACAGATGGCCATCCAGCCTCTGCTTAAAAACCTCCAAAGAAGGAGACTCCACTACACTCCGAGGCAGCACATTCCACTGCCGGACAGCCCTGACTGTCAGGAAGTTCTTCCTGAGGTTCAGGTGGAATCTCCTTTCCTGCAGCTTGAATCCATTAGTAGCAGAAAACAAGTCCACTCCCTCCCCAACATGACATTCCTTCATATATTTAAACATGGCTGTCATGTCCCCTCTTAACCTCCTCTTCTGCAGACTAAACAGCCCCAGCTCCCTAAGCCGCTCCTCATAAGGCATGGCTTCCAGACCCTTCACCAGTCCTACACAAACATTTTGTCTGTGTGTCAAGATGAATGCACAGAAATAGAGGCTGGTGTCCCAACTGCTTGTTTTGCTCAATCCATTTGAGAACCCGGCTTCTCAGAAACTTACATTTGTACCTCACATCAGTTCTGGAAGGTACTGATCACAAGATCAGAGCATATGCACAAAAGCTATACATGTCAGGCCTTGTACATGTGGGACCTAAACTACATCAAGATTGGCAGTGGGGTCAGAGATGCAAATCCAATTCCTCCATTCACACAAATACACAAGTGAAGCAATATGCTAAGAATAATTCTTCATGCCTGCAGAACTTCATTTCTTCACGGAGTGCTCAAGCCCTATCTTTTTTCAGAGATAAGACTTTAGACTTAGTATAGTTGTAGAGATGGCTTGTATCTTGTGGTATGGTAGGATTTTTACTAAGTTAATGCAAATAAACATTTTATTATACTATTGATGATTCTTGAACATAGAAGATATGTGGGCTGCTTGCATACCTCAAGGCCCTTTTTTAAGTTTCTACAGGCCCTCTTGCCCCCACACCCAAATGCTCCTCAAAGCTCTATCATTGTTTCTCAGGGCCTCCAGGAGTGTCAGTTTCCCAATTGCCCCACTTCACCCCACTCCACCCCACCTCCAAACCGCTAGACAGTCCAGGAAGTCACAATTGGAAGTGACTTCCAATTGTGTGTTTTTTCCCCTGAAAATGCTGTGGGAGGGAAATTTGCCTCCACTAGAGTCACTCATCCCTGCTATAAACCACCTCTCTGAATGCATATAAAAAATCAAAGACACTTCCATTGTGCAATGGAATTTCAGATGTCCCAATTTGGCAGGGGCAGTACCAGTTAATCCTTTGGCATCCCACTTTTCCAGTTGTTTTTAAAATCTCCCAGTTTCTCTTTCTGCCTCCCATTTCCAGTTTTCATCCTCACGTTACTTCAAGTTGGAGCAAAATGCAAAAGTAGTTTATACTCAACTCAGTCAAAGGAGAGATGAGAAGCAGACAGAGTCTTGCCCTTCTCAGTAGACTCAAGCAAGGACAACTGTGCTGCCTCTCCCTACCTTGTGTGTTCTTCCTCATTAATAATTTTTGCCAACATGGCCAGACTCCAATTTTTCTTGACCACATTGTGTCCCAGTTTTAGTCTGTGAAACGTTGCAAGGTATATCTCAGCTAGATAAAACTGCTGATAGAAGAGAGGAAGTTAGGGAACCTCTGATCCCCGCATTTTTTCCCAGCCCCAGTTACTCATCTAAAAAGGTTGGCTCCATGTGCTATGGCTGTTCTTATTAAAAATGTGCTTCATTCTCTAAAAAAAAAGAAAAGAAAAACCTTACGTGGAAATCTGTGTGATGTTTTTGTAGTCTAAACCCATTATAGCTTCATCAACCTAGTTGAACAAGGCCAGAGTATCACCACATGTCATAGATAAATGCTTTTGGGGAGAAATTTTCATTTTTGGTATCTCATAAATACAGATGGACCTTAGAATGTAAGAGTAAGAGCACAGAAATATAGGCTAAAGGTAAAATTAGGCAAGAGCCAGCATAGTGTGGTGATTTGAACATTGGACTACAACTCTGGAGACCAGGGTTCAATTCCCACTTAGCCATGGAAACCCATTGGGTGACCATAGGTGTGTCACACACTCTCAGCCCCAGCAAACCCTGTGATAGGTTCACCTTAGGGTTGCCACAAGTCGGAAACAACTTGAAAGCACACAACAACAGCAATTTTAGGCAAGCCATAACTGAGCAGATCCATGTGCAATTAGAGTTAACAAAGTATTGCTTGCTCAAAAAAAAATCAGAATTGCAATTTAATAGAAATAGTTTAATATTATTTATTGCATTATGATAGATTGTAACAGATTGATGGTGCTCCACATAGCCATTGACCAGACACTTACTCCTCTAAACAGGTGCATCCACTTGGCTCACATCATGCCCATGCTGTCTAGGGGATTCTGGGAGTTGTAATTCAAAAAAGGAACTTCTCCAACCTCTTGTGAATCAACCCCATATGTTACTTGGTACTCTGCATGCTTGCCATGGGTTGATACTTAACTAGAGCTTGTCAGTCTTCTCAAAGCTGAAGGTCAGGGAGCTGAGTCTGAAAAATAGCCATTGATTCCAAGCTCTGTACTCATATCTAGCAAAAAAAAAAAATAGTATTACCATACATGACAATCTATGGTGCTTAGGTGATTTAGT
Organism: Ctenosaura bakeri; assembly: GCA_948474755.1. Lineage (NCBI taxonomy): Eukaryota > Metazoa > Chordata > Lepidosauria > Squamata > Iguanidae > Ctenosaura > Ctenosaura bakeri. The sequence continues at coordinate 477,481 of CAOLHI010000759.1, read as the reverse complement.
GTACCACAGAGAAATCATCCAATATGGTTGTTTGCTTCCAAACATATATATACCATTACCAAGTATAATCAACCTTTCTAATCAGATAATGTTTATGTTAAAAGATAATATTTTAAAAAACAGTAAAGATTAGGAAAAGAAGATAAGAGCCAGATAAAACCAGCCAACTCGAAAACCCATGAAAATCTGGGTTAACAGAAAAGTTAACACACACAAAAAATCTAACAGAGGCAGTGAGTTGCATCTAAACTTAGCTATGTTCAGAATAGCCCATTCAGTGCTACTTAGTTGTGATTAATTTGTGCAATTGATTTCAACGGGCCTACTTCAAGCTCAATTAAGGCCCTTTTCACACGGCATTTGCCATGGGAAAGGGTGCCTGGAGCGTCGCATGATTGTGAGGAGCAATCTGTACAACGCACTCACAGTCGCACGACACTCTAGGGTAGGGCAGGCACCGCTCATGCACTTTTTCATTTTCAGCTTTCAGCCGAAAATGGTGTGCGATCACGCATTGCTCCAGGGCCCCACGTGCACTTGCCATGCGTGTGGAGCCTCCGGACCCGCGGCAGTCACGCTTCCTGCCCCAGCACAGCCTGGGAAACTCCCAGGCTGCACTGCGGAAGGAAGAGGCAGGGCTCTCGCGCTACCTGCTTGGGAGCAGGCAACTCATGCGGAGCTGAAGCAGTGGGAACACAAGAGTCTCTTGCTGGAGGCTGCTTGCGCGATCCCCGCACCCCAGCGCCGAAAAAAGGTAAGCTGTGGAAAGGGCCTAAGTCTTGAACGAATATTGTATGTGTATACTTATGCACTCTTTAAAACACAGAGCCAATCAGCAGTGGTAAAAGTCCAACCAAGAAGAGCATTATAATACCTCAAAAACAGGGTGGTTCCTGTTCCAGGTGAATTAACAATGGTGTAATGATATTCTGCCTTTCATTTCCGGTACTGCAGTTGGCTCATTCATATGCCATTGACCAGAATGTGGATGTCCTCCCCCAGTGTATGAATTATGACTGGTGCCATTTATGTGTGTCTGACTCACTGCTCCAATTATCCACAAACTTGTTTGTGCTCTAATCATAGCCTACATCAATTAGTTTGTGTGTATGTATGTGTGTGTTTGTTTTGCTGCTTATTAGCGGTCATAGAGGAATTAAAAATGAGTAGTAAAATTCTTATTGTTTCTGTAATTGGATTTCTTCTGGTTGTGTTAACATGCAGAAGCAGAAGGAAGTGGAAACATCCAATGAATTAGATGGGAAAGAGAGAGTGGGTCTCTGGATATATAAAAAAAGATTTTATTCCTCAAATTAGCCAAACATGCTTCAGCCATGTTTCTTGGTATATTTCATCTATTTGTTGCCAGGCTTAAGATTTTTTTTTAAAAAAAATCCCTGTAGTTTGATTTTAAAATTGTTTTGTGAGTATTTAGAGGCCATTGTTTCACAGCTATTCAATTGCATCTGATTTAATATATTATTTCTGAGTTAATGTATTTTATATGCAGTTTAACAGGAGGCAATTACTAGCATATATGTGTTATCTCTCCTCCTTTACTTTTAGCATACCCAGAAGAAGCCCACACAAATATGTCTTGGCAGAAATGTGTTGGGCTAATTAGAGAAATGAAACCTTTTTTAATACACCCAAAAGCTCTCTCTTTTTCATGTGCATTAAAATTTGCTCTGCAGTTCTGATACACTGGAGAAAATCCATTTTCTCTATCCATGGACTGAGTGGTATCTACCAGTGGTGAAGATTCTCTCTCTCTCTCATTGGAATTCCCTCCACCATCTTCTATAGTGTGTTGAGGAACACTCCAGGACACATTTTTGTGGGCATATGAGGGGGCTGCAGGGAAAAGGAAGAGATGGGAAATGTTCACTTACATAAGCATGAAGTTATAAGTAGCCCTAGATTTCTCCAGCTAATGTGAAATATTCTTGTCTTAAATTATGTCAGACTGTGTTTTGCAGAAGTGTTTCATTTCAATTGCAGTGATTTTTTTTTCCTTCTTTTCTGTTTATATTGTTTGTTGTTCTCTCTGTTGCCTAGTATTTTTTTTAAAGTCTATATTTGAAATCAATTCTCTCTATTTCTACACAGGGCTGGTTCAGTCCTGGCCAGGTATTTGTGCTAGATGAGTATTGTGCACGTAACGGAGTGAGAGGCTGCCACAGGCATCTCTGCTACCTCAGTGATTTGCTTGAGCGGGCAGAAAATGGAGCGATGATTGACCCCACCTTGCTTCACTACAGTTTTGCTTTTTGTGCATCACATGTTCATGGCAACAGGTAAGGGGGATCGACTTGTCCCACCAGGGTGGGAAGGATCCCTTCCTAAATAAATTATTCCTTAATTTAATATACAAACAAGTATCTCTTTGGTTCATGACTGTTATGTGAATCTGCCACACAAAATAACTGAGAACGAAATCAGTTCTGTTTCTTTTTGTCTCCATGCTTTTTGAAAGCTGCAAAAAAAAAAAAATTGTGTCACTTTACTCACCTTGACAAATTGCTTTGTGCACTTTGGAAGAGAATATAGCTAATATGAGGCTGCAGAATAAATCTCCAATGGGGTGCAAGAGTATATTTGCCAGATATCACTTTAATTTAAATGAGATTGCTATATAGTCTGTCTGTTACAAGGCATTATATTGTGTTATATTTAACAAGCCAGAAAATACTGTTTAATTTACATGGGCAATTGATGCATTAATGATTGCTTACAAATTGGGATTTAGATTTGGTGTTTTATTTAAAAACAATAGCGCTGACTACTGAGGGGACGGAACCAATTACTTTTAGTGGGTTTCTTGCAAGCAGTGGCTGGAATCCTATTGGTGACATGCGTCCTTTAGAGACAGTTGCAAGGGGCTATTCACTAGATCCTCATGCAGCAACCAAACACATTCCTCAAGGCAGGTTTCATACCCCAAGGATGCTGCCATGGCTGTTTCCTGGCCAGAGAAGGGATGAGGTGACCAGGCAGTGTCCATTCTAGCCACAGTTCTGCAGTGGGGGAAGAGAAGTGAGGTCGCATTTTGAACTGAGTGGTCTTCCAGGGTGGCAGTACTGTAGGGCTGTGCTTGTGGAGCATTACATTACCCACATTCTGATGCAAGATCTCAGCTACCATTTACATTTCATTTACTTCAAGAAATATGTTGCAGATGTGTTTTACTCTGTTAAGATATTGTATTCGTTTGGGTCTTCATGTAGTCAGTGTAATGAACAGGATACAGCAGAAGAGAATTAATTGAACTTCATGAGAAGAAGAAAAGGGGAAGAAGTGATGTGGTTACTTTCTGCCTTTCTTCAAGTCTTTTCTAATGTGTTGAGGCCTTTCTTGGCTGCTTGATGATCCACCATATTTATAACTTCTTCTTGGCTCCTAAGACCTCTCTGGCCTTGTTAACAGCTACAATAAACACAGGGTACAGAACTGCATAATCATTCCCAATATACAGATGCAGCAAGCTTTCATGGGACTCCACTAGGACTTTGCTGTTTTTTTACTGATCGATACATTATACAGTTTCTGCCCCCAGTTGTACCAGTTTAGTGTACTACAGGGGCTCAGACCCTGCACTTGCTAAAAGTTTATTGACTTTGAAAATACCCTCTGTCACCACTTGATAGTCATAATAGCTACGCTGACATTCCAAGCTCACTTTTTTGGCTGAAAATGTTGCTGAGATAAGTTTCCTTTCCATAAAGACTGTTTGCTCTTTGTTGCACTGATGGTTTTCTTTTTGGAAGTTGCATTCTATACAGTGAGATATCACACTCTGTTCTACATATGCTACTGAATAACAAAGTGTTACAAAATAATGAAGTGTTTTTGTAAGCTCTCTGGTAAACATCATAATGAATTATTATACACATTGCTGGTATTTCGCATTATAACACTGCCACTCAAGTCACAGCTTGCTTGATCCTTCTTGTCAGGACGACAGAGTTTGGTTCGCCATGTTTTCTTTTTGATTCTGACTTTCCTTTGCTTCTTTTGTTGATTGATTGTTGGATCATTAATTTCTATTCCTTTTGCTCCTCTTCCTCCTCCTATTTTTGTTGCTGCTGCTGCTATTATTGTTGTTGTTGTTGTTGTTATTTTCCTCTAGCTTTTTTCTTTCACTTTGTCTGTTATTATTTCTTTCATTTTTATTTCTGTTTCTGTTGTCCTTCTGCTATTCCACTCAAAAACATCCCAATCATGTCCAAAGTCAAAAAATGGAAGAGATACTTGGTGGCATAATGCCAGTTGCAAATAATCCCCCAGCCACTGAAGTAGAGGCTAAAAAGGATTCCAAAAAGGAGTCCAAAAAGAGGAAAGATTCAAAACCCCAGCCAGCTCCAGAGCCCAAAAGGTAAGAAGTAGCAGTTTACATGATTGTACTTCAATAAAGAGTATTGTATTTATTAGTTATTTGTCTATGTGAGATATTTTTAGGGTCAAGCCCTCACAAGATAACTTACAGGTATCAAGATAAAATATAGAATCACAGCATTTAATAAAATGTGCTGTTACCTCACTAAAGGCAACCGTTTAGCCTTGAACTATGTGAATGTGGGTTGGTTGTGTTTGTATAGTGAGTTGGGAGAAGAAACTCCATGTTGTTTGTGATCCCGGTTTCATTCATATGGGTCATCTGTGCCTGTGTGATATAATCTAGAGCCAAGAGGTACTTTCTGTAACTTTTTAACAAGAATCTGTTGTCACTGCATGCATGCATTTTTTTCCCCACTGCGTAACTATTTTACATTCTCTGTGTTTAGCCTTGAAGTGATTCCTATAGTGCTAGCTCAATCCACTTGCATTGCAAATTACTCGCAAAAGATAACTAAGAAAAGGCCTCTCCTTTTTTCACTCAAAGGCCAGAACTGACTATATCTGACAAAAATATGCTCGATGGCCTGCTGGTTTCACCATATAAAAAGTGAGGGAACAGTTCCCTACATAGAGCATGAAAGGGTAGACCATCTTCATTGTTCTGAAGTATTTAGTTTGTAGATTGTCATTTTATTTCCACTTGAATATTTCAAGAAAAAATTATGTTCCCAAAAACTACATGGTTGAATTACTGTTTACCTTCCAAAGTTACATCTGCTGCCTCTCTTTTTATTAATTTTTATTTTTAACATGTGTTTTCTATTCAACTCTGAAAGTCTACTCTTGCTATATTTTAGAGTGCCCTCCTACTAGGGGAACACTGGGGAAAGAGGAAGGTAAAGTAACTTTGGAAGACAAAAATAACTTTTGAACCATATAGGTTTTATGAATATTATTTCTTGAAATCTACAACTGGAAATAAAGAGGCAGCTGGCAAACCGAACACTTTAGAAAACTGATGTTGTACCTCTTGTTAGAATTGTAAGTTAATTTGATTTTTGAAGGCCGTTTTAGAAACAAACAAAAAAGCTCGTATCATCAAATGCTGATGTTTTTAGTTTTCTGTGAATTGAGGTTGGCTGTCAGTCAGAATATGCCACTCCAGTAGTGAAGGTCGAAGAGAGAGAATTCTGTGTGGCTATCAATCTCCTGTGTAAGCGATAGACAGTGATGGAGCTGAGGTGGGTTGTCTGTTTGTATTGTGTTTGTGTAAGGTCAGACAGTGAGACAACAGTAGCTTGCAGTCAGTGAGAAAGTGCAGAGAGAGTGTGATTCAGATGGTGCAGGACAGCCTGAAGGTCAGGACTGACAGAATGACAGGCCATCAGAGGAAAGAAACTAACTAGATGCTGTCCAGGGTCCTGCTTCATGAATATGTCTGGTTATCTGATCAGTGTCAGTGCAGGACAGGAAAAAAATGGCTGCTGTTGTTAGAAATACACCTCTAGCTCAGCTCTGACCCCTGTGCCATATATGAAATGTCTACCAAGCAGAAACAGAGTTTTGCCTTGTATTTTTCTAGACATTGCAAGGAAAACGTTGTCAATTGATTGCGTAGATGTGTCATTATGAGAAACTCTGACAACGGGTAATTCAGTTTGCTTCCTTTCTGTTTCACAAAACAAAACTTTATTTAAAACGCAGATGGTTGTTTTTGAGTTTTTAATATTAATTGTTTTTTTGTTAACTGTAGTGGAACTTCCTTCCTTGTACGTTACATAAATGGTATTGTGATTTTGTATTTTACTGTGCTCTAGGTATTTATTACAGTCCTGAAGTTTTCTAGGCACATTTAGCTCATTAAGCCACATATATAAAAATTACACTTAAACTGTTCATTACATAGATGGTAAATTGCAATTTTGTATTTTAGTGTTGGTCTAGATATTTCGCTCTCTAGGCGCATTTTACCTAATTAAACCACATTTTAAAATAATAAACAATCACAGAAGAAAAATAAAAACCTACCCTCTCAAAGGAGCCAGAACAATAAAGATAGCTCTTGCACATTTCTGAATGGCCAATGAATGAAGACTGACTGATTAGATTAGGCACTGACACAGAGTATTACATGTTATATTGTAAGTAAGCATTTCATTAGCATAAAAACAGATATTGACAAAGAGTTGCACTCAAAATGCTTTGGGCCTAATTAAGTATATGTCCCTATTTGATGCTTGCCATGCATAGTCCCCAACATCAGGGCCCATTCTTTTCTGTCCACTTAGGGGAAGATCCTTGAAGAAAAATTCTGGTGTCTGTCCTTCCACTTCTGGTAGAAGGCCTTTTCTCCCTAATGCCAGAATTTCTCCTGTCACACTAGTAAATGGTTGTTGCTTCCACTGCTGTGCTGCTCCATTAGTTTAATCTAGTGGAAATGAGGCATTCATTGCTGAAAAGTTTTCCCTGAAATTACTCCAAGATTTCTCATGTACTGGAAGGGTTGCTCCCTTGTTGGTGCCTCCCTCCCTCCTTCTCTCCTTGCTTTGGTGTACAAGCTTTTGAGAGAAAAGTACCCATTAAGCAATGTAATTATTTTACTTTACTTGTTTTACTTTACATCAATGTTTTATTAATTTATTTCATTCATTAATTAAAAGTTGATCTTATGTTTTTCCACCAAGGAGCTCAAGACCACATATGTGATTCTTCCTCCATCCCTTCTAAAAATTAGGGTAGACTTAACCAAGACAGGCTGACTGGCCCAAAGTCACCCGCTGGGATTCCAAGCCAGATGAGCATTTGGACCTGAGTCTCTCCTCAATCCTAGTCTAATATTCCAATTTCAATCTCATGCTTTTCAACCTGTGCTGCAACAGAAGCCTCAGTCTAAGTAACTTCTGATTACATACAGCTACGTTGTGACTGGGAAAGTGAGCAGATGCTGGATGAAAAAAACCTTTGGTGATAGGAGACTTAGTGGATAGCAACAATTCCATACTTTGGCTTCTTCTTGGAATACTTCTTGGAATACTTTTGACTCAGCTGGTATCTAGCCTTGGATTGTTGCATGACTCCATTTTTTTCCCCTTTGTCTCTCTGGACTTGAGCTCAGTAGGGCTTGATAGAATGTGACCTCAGTTCTACTTGTTAGATCTTTCTTTGGGACATTCCTTATTGGTTTGCTTATTATCTAGGTGAAAACATCACCTGGAGCAGCATCTTCCTCACCTCTCCCCCCCCCAAAAAAAAACAAAATAGCTGAGGTTTTCAAACACTTTTCAAAGACAGGGCCATAAAAGCCTATTACCATAATCAAAACAGGATGTAACTAAGGCATATGTCAGCATGGCCAGATCTGATATCTCTGGGAATGGGTGAAACTGGTGCACAAGTCTTAACTATGCAAAAGCACTACCTGACCACTGAAACCTGAAGTTCTAGGCTCAGGAATGAGTCCAGGAATTCACCCAGACTACAAACACGGGTCTTCAGCGGGAGTGTAACTCCATCCAGCACAGGCTGAATCTGTATTCCTTCAGCTAACTAAAAACACACCTGTGTTATCTAGATTTTCAATTTCTTCATCCTCATCCAGTCAAACATGGAAGCAACATTTTCTGGACCATCCAGGAAGTATTACTGACCACTTTCTGCTGTGTTGTCTTGCAACACTTCATGTTACATCCTTCTACATTCCAGTATTACTTGATTGAATGGGGGAGAGAAGAAACGTAGTTCTTCAGTGCAGAATCCTTGTTTCAAGTCTAGACAAGTCTAGACAATGGATTAAATCGTGCCTCCACACCAGTTCATATGATGAGGAAGGCCATTTCTGCACTAGACTGTTCTAATGCTATTGTTCCACATTCCACATTCTGTGGAATTTTGCAGTTTGTCATTTACTGAGGCCAAAGAGCTCTCTGGATGAGAATTCTAAATGCCCTTCCCTAAACTGCAAATCCCATGATTCCATAGGAGGTTGAAAGTGGAATAATAGCACTAGACAACACTCCCCTGCTACAAACAGCCAAAGAACAAGTAACTTCCACTAAGCATTATTTGGTACCCCCACCCCCTGCCAAGAAAGAGCCATGGCATTTTTACAGAAAAGGACATGGCTACAGGCTTCTTAGTGCCCAAAGTAATTATCCGTAGTTATGCATAGTATTCATTTTCAAGTTCTGTTTGCAATTGGTGACTCTTTCTTGAAAAAAGCTCTGATCCATTCTCTAGCAGACTTCATCAGCTGGGTGGACATCTGGAGCAGGACGCTCCTACTCTGGATCTTACATGTATGGAATTTACTATCACAAAATGTGATAATGGCTTTAAAGACAGAGTAGACAATTTCAAGGCGTTCACATTCAGAGGCAGTGTGCCCTGCAATTGCTTATATGCATTTCAGGGGAGAAACGGTGAAACTGCTTATGAGCCGGGCCACCCAGCTGGCAAAACATGGGAAAGAAGATGCTGAACTGGATGGACTTTGGCCTGATCTTGCAATGCTCTTCATGTCTTAGCATGGCTTTCATGTATGGCAGAGTGCATAGTTGAGCAGCAAATTATGGGCTGCAGAGCTAGCATGGAAGACAAAGGAAACTGGATATTTGGATCTCTCTTTACAAGCCATAAAATATCACAATGGCCAAGTGTACACTGTAGCCTCTGTACACTGTATTCAGCAAAATTTGCCCATGTAGGGCCTTCGTGGCATAATTGCGGCAGAAGGAGCAAGACCTGGTGAGTGAAACCAGGTGTGAATATTGGACGCATCTTTGCCACTACAGCTGTCTGCATGATGGGACTTGGTTATGTAACACCACAACAGGGCTGGGCTCAAAGCCAGGAAGCCATCTGGATATGCTCTTAGCATCATAATAGTCACAGGTACTCTGTGGTCTCTGTGGCATGAAACACACTGATAGAAGAAAAGAAAGAAAAGGAAAGGGTTGTTTTATTGTCTAAATTTCAACTGCCCATTAGGTATTTATTGGGGATTATTTTTCCAAAGATGGGAAAAATTATCATGAAAGATGCAGAAAACTTTATATGTTCCTTTCAGAGCTACGTTTGTCAAAAGGATTCACCCCAAAGACCTATACTATATATTTCTAATTTCGTACGAACGCTTGCTATTGCCTCTTATATTACTCTTTGGTTTAAAAAGAAATGATTCTGATATATTTGTTGTAGCAGCATAACTGGCGCCTGAGGCACCTGAGTACAATTAGAAAAGGGCATGATGGGGGAGGTGGGAGTTTCCAGAAAGAAATTGTGGCCTTAGGACCCCTGGTTCTAATTATAATTTATAATTAACCCTGTGATTTGCACAAAGAAGTAGTCTAAAGAAAATACTGTCTTTGTCATAAGGATATTTATCGGTAAGCTTTACAACTTACTTTCAAAATATATTTTTTTGGATTGATTAAAAAAAATAGAAGTTTAGACACCGGGAAGAAGACTTAAGCTTCCAAACTGTTATAGGTTTATATTATTTTAAAATCCACATTTAATATCACTGATAAATGTACCTTTTGTTGACACTATCCCTTCTTCTTCTCCACCCTCCCCTCCTCATGCCACCACTCAGTCTGCACAATGCCCTATTAATTTCTCTGGCAGGATCCAAGCAGTATCAAACAGGAAAAAATCTGCTACCGTTCAGGTCTGAGATATTTCTGATCCTGTAGGTTGACCTAAATTCGCATAGAGAAGCATGCACTGTACATGTCTGTAATTCTTTTGTCTTACTGTATAGATATCTGCAGACACTATAAATCTGACATTTCCTTCACTGTTTCTCTCTTACCTCACATTTTGTATTCCCAATCCTGACCTCATTTTAACACAGCTATATTGTATTGCTGTTGTGTGTTTGTTTTACCTTCATGATGGTAAAACATATATTTCACAAACAATAGGCATCAGTGATTCCATGTGGAAAGCAAACATCAAATATTAAGTTGATGAGGAGGTTGGATTAAATAGAAAGACTTAAGGACAGCCGGAATGGGAATGTTGTTTTTTTATCAGAATGCTTTCCAGTAACCTTCTGTCACAGCTAAAGAATATTACAAAAGTTGGAAAGAAAAGGAAATAATAAAAGCTAGAATACTCCAAATCTGCAGTTGAAGAAGAATGCATATATACATTTAGATAATATAAAAATAAATCCAGGGACTTCAATTTACATTTATCTAATCATAGTGCTGTCTACCAGGTTTTTTTGTTAATTAAAGAAGTCATCATGTTCCAGCTTCTAGGGAGATGAGCAACAAAAATTAACATAACTAGTAAATTCCAGAGACGTGCAGCTGGTGGATAATATTTGAAATTTGACAAAAAAAAAACACCCCACATTGGAAGTATTATTATATGTGACATGGCTAAAGATGGGGGATTGTGAGGAGAGTAAAGATGACAGAACTAGTGCTAACTACTGTGACAAGAACTTGAAAAGCAGCCGACATGACATCTTTCCTATCATGCTGCCGAAAATGTCAACTTTGTGAAGGACAGTGAGAAAATGGTTTGCCGAATATTTGAAAGGTAGATTCAAGAGATGCTCGTCATGTCAGATGTAATATAGTCCACAGCTGTTTGAGAAAGGAAGTCCTTGCAGTTGTGATGGCTCTCAGTTGGCAGGCCCTTCCAGACATCCACGCTGCTCCAAAAATGGCTACACTTGACCTGTAGATTGTCTCAAGTTTCTTGCTGCATGATACACAGCATCATCATCATCATCATCATCATCATCATCTTCAGCAGAAGCAGCTGCTGTTTTTCTTGCAAAACAATGAACTGTAAATGAACTCTTCTGTGTTGATAGACATCAAGAAAACCAAGGGTCAAATTGTTTGTTATTTTTTCTAGATTTGCGAATACAGTTTTAAAGATACATTATTAGTTACATGAGTCACATGTACAATGCAATCTGCAGTGAGCATGGATGATGTTTCTGAACGGCTGTGTGAGACTACAAATGGCTTACAAATATTATTTCACAAAAGGTGACGATTAGCTTGCTGTGGTTACAGTCAGCCAAAACAATGGGCATAGTGAATTCTGATCAATGCAGCTGATTTAAAAGGAGAGTTCTGTACCATATGCTACAGATGCAAGTTGTTAGAACTCAGTTGAGATTGTTGGGACTGTGTCAACAAATGAAACAAATGAAACTGTTTTTAATTAAAGGGACCAGGTGGGTTTTATGTATCCAGTTACAAACCCCATCCCAGCTATAATATAACCTTATGTGGGGGATACATACTGACACATATTGGTTCAGGCAGAGATGTCCAAGTAGAAGAGGAATGGTGTGGGAAAACCTGGATCATGAGGCACTGGCATTTTATTATATCTAGTTCCCTCTCTCTCTCTCTCTCTTTTTTTTCTTCTTCTTCATCTTCCTGTTCTTCTTCTCTTTTATCTCAAACTCTTGAGTAGACCACAGTGAATGTATTTTACAAGAACTACCATAGGAATCAAAATTTAGCTCTTTCCACTAAATGCTGTACATAATTTGTACTAGAGTGGCAAAATCAAAGCATTTCAGTTCAGCTTTAATTATTCCCCATTTCCCCAACTGAGTAGTTGGTGATCAGTGAGTAAGATAAATATATATATAGATATATATAAAGAACAGAAGACATTGAGGGGACCATCTTAGATAATATGAAGAATTTCATGATATCCAATATCTCTTGCATGAGGTGACCACATCATTCTGTCTAGTGGTTAGCTATTCCATTTCTTTTTCCAGAGGGAATTTTCCAGTGCAAATTTTGATAATGTTTTCTTTGAAGTAGATCATGAATTCAAAGCAACCAGTAGCATTTTCACTGTGATTTTGTTAAACCTATAATATATGACACTAAACCTTGAGGAACTAGAAGTATGTTCAGGATTACGCATGCCCTTAAGAACAAGACCACCAAGAGCTCTGTCTTCACCAGCCAACCACTTGCCTCATTCTTAAGACCTAATCTGCTTGGTAAAAAGGGAACAGTGGTGCTTCAGTATTCCAGCCTTGCTCAGGTAGGCCTTTGTTGGCAGAAAAAGAGAGTTTTACTGAGAGTTCTCTAACAATGACTTGGAAAAGCCAGGCTAATTACAAGCCAAGCTGCCAGGGCTGAGAGCACCAGCTAAAGTTTCAGGGAACTGTTGGTTTCAGTCAGCCTCTAGGTGAGGAGAAAAATCTCAGAGGAGGGATGAAGTTTGATTTTTTTTTTTATAGGGCTTTGACAAACAACACCTACATCATGTGTACTGTAAGCCATGCAAACCCTGGCTGGAATGGAAGCATGTGCTGCTGGAACTACTGAGCACATTTTGCTGCCTACATAAAAATGGTATTGGTGTCCCTAACTGCTTCCCCACCCCAGTGTAGGTTGTCCTATTAGGTGATTAGATGAGTTTTATCTGAATTCAGTGCCCATTTACCTGGATTGCCTTTGTTCTGAGTTCCACAACCAGATGACCCAGAAACTGGTGCAGCCCATCTCCAGATCCTTACTGGCCCAAACTTATCACATCACAAGCTCTTGTCCCTGTGACTTTACAGGGACCCACTCCTCTGTTCTCAGGGTTTTGACACTGAAGTCTCTGGGAATGGGATGCTGATGACTGGGCAAGACTTATTTCCAGCACTACTGTTATGTTATTGCACACATGAACTTCTCTGAACTTGAAAAATTCAAGTTTTAAAATAATAAATGGATGAAATAGTGTTAAATGCTGAATAGCTAGAGGAATTTCATAAAATTAATTGATTTAATTCACTGACAACACTCTTGGGTAAATCTTCAGAAATGCAGAACTTTTCTGTTTCAAATTTGTTCACTTATATTCCTTATCAATTTTGTAAACTAATCCTGCTGTGTAAACCTGAAAGTGATGCCTGCCCAGTGGCTTAATTGATGTTTACTCCTAATTAAGTTTACAAAGGTTGTGAAGGTGGGGGACACCTTTTTTTTAATTATTTCATTTTAGAAGGATGAATCAAATGTTTCAGACAGGTTCATGTATAGCTAACTGGTTTTAACTCCCTCCAAAACAATTTTTAAGCACACTTAAGACCATATAATGGAAAGTAACTTTCACATGTTAAACAATTTGGAAAGACATCCTCTATTTGGTTCCCGAATACACTCTGGGATTCTGCCAAGCATATGCCACCTACAGCATAGTGGCAAAACGTGGCATGACACAGTGTCTGGCTCCCCTTAATTCTCAGCTGCTTCACATTCTTTCATCTGAAACATGTGGAAGAAGCTAACCATTGTTCAGAAATACACCGTAGCAAGAAATACAATGACACGTGAAATGGCAGAGAATTGTGTCAGTCAAGACAAACTTTCAGTTTATAGACATTCACAAAGAAGATAAAACATGAAAGAGCAGGAGATGAAAGTAAAATTAATAGAGATAGCTCAGAGAATTAAAGTAATTCGACAGCGTTTCATGAATAAACAATTGTGTTTGATGAGTTTCAAGGATTCCCCCCCTTCCCCTCAGCTTTCATTGTTTTTACTATTGTATTGGTGGTTTCTTCTATTTTCAGCTTTAACCTTTTCCTTGCTTCTCATAAACTGGCAAAAACACAGCTGCATTCTGAATGTTGTGTCTCCATTTGTAAAAATAAATAAATCCAGCATCTAAAAGTAATTTTGAGAAATTGTTTAGTTATTGTTTGAATAAATCATATTTTAAAATGATGATTTTCATGAACAAAGCTAGGTTATACATTATGGATTACAAAGTAAATTTTGACTAGTAAAGCCCACTAAAAGTATAGTATTGCATAATTTTTCAATTTTCCTCAAAAGCTTAGGAGGGGGGTTCAGGGCAGTGCACAAGTCTCCTCACAACCATCCAGTGACTTAAAAAAATTCTGACGCCTCAAACTCTAGCCATTCTGTAGTATTTCCAACAGAGTTTTGTTGGTTTGTTGCAACAGACTAGCATGGCCATTCCTCTGGAATGAGGGGTAAACCTTGTTCCTACTGAAACAAGCAGAAAATAGCTACTTGAAAGTAGAATGCTTTTTTCTTAACAGGGAGCTAAAAACGGCCAGAGCTACTTGGTTCCAGCTCTTGATAATTAAAACCTTTTGTAAAGGAATGTCTTATGGAATGCATCAAAAACATATAGAAAAACAATAACGTGATGTTCTGATCCTAATCAAAATTAAGAGGAAGCTCTCCTACAGGGCCTGCACCATCTGCACGTCAACTTTTGTCATCTGTAGCCAATGCTTATCATTTCGTTTTCTCTGTTATAAGCAGTTTTCTTCATAGCTAGCATGTAAGGTTCACCATAAGTTGTACACTGGTGTCTTGAACAAGGAAAGGAGTTAAGTAACAGAGCAAAATTCTGAGACTCATTTTGTTTTATTCTTTCATTTAGACTAATGTCAAGACATTTTCTGGAAAAACACTTAATAGGTTATTGCTACAATCAGGGAAATTCGCGTATTTAGTTTAATTATAGTTTGACAGTGTTATATAGGCAACTATGTGATATATCACATCCTTCCTTGGATTCCTCTTCATTCAGCAATAGGCTGACACATTAAACAACACTAATCTGTGATAACTGATCATTCAATAACTAGTGATAACAGATTCCACATATAGGTTATCAAGTGATAACTGCAATTATCACATCAATGACCTAACTTGTGTACTTGTTGGCACATTTATTCCAAAACTCTTTAAGTTCTACCAGTAAATGAATAGTTTGTATATCTTAGGCTAATTAGGCTTGGAAATTACTTTAAAATAAGCAGTGGAATTGAAAATTAGCAATGACCTTATTGATTTATAATGTGTGACTAAAGTTCTCTGTATATATGTTTGAATGAGGCCTTCCTTTTGACCTTTTGAAGGGCAACACTAAACACTGCATGATTTCAAAAGAGTGTGCTGTTGTCTCACTTTCTTATTATAGCTTACTGTCCAATATTTCACAGATGAAAACCAAGATAAATGTTCCCCTGCAACAACAATGTGATCAAGGTGGCAAAGAAAGGAAAATAAGGAAAAATGCACAAGGAAAGGCTGAGGTAGTTTGCTTTTTCCTGAGCCTACTGGGAAGGACAAGATTTCTGCCACCTCCTTCCCTCTCCCCACTGCTGAGTTAACTAAGTGTAAACTACTTTTGCACTTCAAACTCAGTTTGCAGCAATTTAAGCTGTGAACAAAGGAGGAAAGTAGGAAACTGGTACATTTTAAAAGCAGCTGAGAGACTGGGACAACGGAGAATTAATTGGGAGTGTCCTTGCCAAGTTGGGATAGTTGGAGGTTATGTTACAGGATTGTTGACTTTATAGAAATAAAAACACAGACATGCTAATATTCTCCAGCGTGTGAAACATGAAATATTTGAATTGCTTCATTAGTTAAGTGTATAAAATTAAAGAGCTTGATTATCTATCATAAACTATTTTACATGTATATAAAATCAAAAAATAAGCCAAAACAATATATTTTATAGTATTATTAGTATATTTATATTTATGTATTCTCCAAGTATTCTATTCCAGACTTGGGATATAGTTCAGTATTTTCTTAACACTCATGACTGATGTCTAAAAGTTTATATTAAATTTAAATAATATTATTTTAAAAAAATAATTATAAATACAAAAATGCTGGCAAATTCCTCTGTCAGTGACAGATACTGCAGACTCTGGCATTCATTTTGTGAGTGAATTTAAATTCAGTTCATCACTGTAAACAAAAGAAAGGGAAAGAACTATTTCAGGAGTTTAAGGTGTTTATTTAATTACTACATGTTTTCTATTGTGATTATGTATAATTTATTATATTTTGAGATTTCTGTATCTTTAGGTCAGTGAAATATTGACTGTAGAGAATGTAAATTTTAAAAAAAATATCTTAGGAACATTTTGATTCTTTAAAAGGAAAATAAAGCTTACCAATTAACCCCTGACAGGAGGTTCATTAAGAGCTTTGTAATCCCTTGCCAAGTCTTTTGTATAGCCAAACTAGTCTAGTGGTAAGGATTTGCAAAGATTAATCCAAACACTGGAGGAGGCCTTTAGGTAAGAACATTTGCTAAATTTCAAAGCTTCTTAAGAATTTCAGTTACAAACTGTGTAGGAGTTTGCGAATCTGTATACTTACTGGTTGCCAATATTAAAAGGTAATACTTCTTACTGCATTGTTCAGTCACTTTGCGGAATGGAATAGAATTGTTTGTTTACCTTCTTCATAGGGAAATTTATAGGTACATTGTGAGTGTCAGAAGATTTCCCCTCACCACCACCCCCTGCATCGCAGTTGTGTTAATGATACGTGAGCATGTATATAATAGCATTCTTCCTGCCATATTTAGGGCTTACTTGTACTTTTACATACATTACAGAGCAGAAAAGATATGTCCCTTTATGTTGCTTTGTTCCTGTGAAAAAAGAGTTAGACACTTTGTTCAGAATTCATAGTTGTACACAAAAGTATTGTTATATATTTCAACAGAACTAACTCACTGTCTTCTGATAAGTGCAAAAGGTTATCACTAGTCTTTTTCAAGCCTACACATTTATTTGTTACATGAATTCAGAGAATTAGCTTTGGGATATGAGTGTTCCTTCTCTTTTCACTGACTTCTTCTGGCTCTTTGTTATACTGTATATCAGTACATCAAATGTGCAGGGGAAAAACACAGACAAGTCATCCATAGCTTAGTCTTGTGGTCTTTGGTTTGGCCTTTGATTTTGCAAAACTGATCCACATAGCAGTAAAGTCAAAGTATTTTGATGTACTCCGGTTCACTGACTGGTTTGCAGATTTGCTGGGACTTCACTTGTTCAGGAAATGTCCTTAATACTTACCAAAATGTATTGTCAAAAGAACTGCACGCTGGGCAAGATGCAGTCATGGACTTCGGCTGAAAGAGCCATGGGATCCAATACAATGGGTGGGGTGTGCTCTGCATTTGCTATTGCAACTCTCCCATGGGCCCCAAAACTCTGGTCTGGAAAACGTTCCAGAGCTGGTTTTCAGGCAGATTTAAGGACTACAGGAAGAAGGGGAAAGGAAAGTGTTTGGATTTAGTCCTTTTCCTGCAGCAGTCAAGAAACAGTTTTATTTGGCCGTGTTTAGGTATCACAGATATACTCAGAGGGGAATATATGAATTTTTGTTAGCCTCCCACCATTTACATTTGTAAACTCACCCAATACGTCATCTGTCACCTTTGATCTTAATTGTACCATCTTAGTTGGCAACGGGCTTATTTCTGGGCTCACTTCACAGTGTTCAACTTCAGTTATGAAGTCTTTCCTGGTTTGGGTACCCAGCATGATAGGTCTGCATTTATACCATACTTTTCCCATGGGGGTCTAACTGGCACCTGTCTTCTCTTCAGTGCTAAGCAAAGACCTTTCTCTTTTCTCGGGTGTGTTAATCTTATTCTGTCTTTACTGTTATGCTGTGTATTTTCAGTAGTGTTATATCAATGATATTGTAGGATTTCATGCAGCGTTCATTTAAGTCTCTACTGCCTTCAATGCTGTTTTAATTGATAGTTTTAAACTGTTACATTATTTAACTTAACATGGGTGTTGTGTGTGTTTGGTTGTGTGTTGCTTTAAAAATTTTAGCTATAGTGCAACTAATGAAAATTTGTAATAAAATCAAAAAAGAAATTTAAAAAATTGGTGACACACACTCTCCTCACACACGATCTCTCCCCTCAAAAAAACTTCTCTTCATCTTTCTAAAATGAGCAAATTACAGCCATGGGGCCACATGTATCCCCAAAGGGTGCTTCTGTGGGCCATACCACCACTCTTTTTTTTTTCTTTTTGGTCAGAAAAAGTGTGACTTGCCTGTCCTGGAAACCTCCAGAATCAACAGTTTATCTTTTAAGCACCCTTGTACTGTTTAATACTAACGAACATACCATGTTTCAAAAGCAGAAGTTAACTTCTTGAGATTCTTTTGTGACATTTTTGGTAGTCCATGGAGCCTTGGGATGGTCCCAGGGACAAAAAATCAAACTCCAGACTAGGGATGGAGAAGATATTCATAATCATTCATTCCCAAGTCAAGAAATAAGTATCTAGACAGCTGGAAAAACCCACTGGAATGAAAAATAGACCATTGAGATTTATGTGCAATTTTCTTCTGGTATTTTGTGTACTACTCCTCCTGAAGTATTGAGGAGAAATTATTCTGTGGGGAAAATGTGAGGTTTTCACAATCCCTCTTCCATTTTCTACACAAAATGGCACATGTTTTTCTCCAAAGAATAATTTGTCTACATCATGACATTTGAATATGGGATGAATGCTGTAGAGGAATATTTGGTTTGTTTGTTTGTTTACCTCACAGTAGGAAGATAAGTACCATAATCATTCATCCTTGCTTGTAAACAAGGATGAAATAGTCAGAAGTTTATATCCCTTCTCCAGACACATTGAAATGGCTCAATTAAGCCCTAAAACTCAGCTTCCAAATTTGAGCCCCTTCGTGTTGTACCCCATGAAGTACAAGGATCTGCCAGGGGTTTTTTGCACTTAATACACTGAGTCAGCAGAGGCATTTTTAGGTTTTTGCACAACAATAGCTAGATCTCACCCACCTGAAATAACTTCTCATAATCAAAAACCCTTACCGTTCTCCCAAACGACTTATGAAATATGATGTTTAGGTGAAACATAGTTTCCAGAGAATTTGTTTTAGTGCTTCAGTTACACAGTTGCCACTGCATTGCTTGCCTTGGAGCAGGGGCTTTAGGGTACACTTGGGGGCTTCAATGAAAGGCATCCAAGTAGAGTTTTCTAGCGCATAGCAAACTGAGGTGAAAAAAGATAATTCCTTCTCAATGAGAGCCTTGGAGAATTTTGGAAGGAAGTTACTTTGGTCTGAATCAGAGGTCTGAGTATTAAAAAAATTTAAGGGCTTTCTTGGTGGTTGCTTCCAGGTTGCATTCTCCTCCACCTGGAGTCTTTCCCTGACAGGAAAAGACCATTTTATTCAGACAGGCTTTTGACTGACCACTAAGAAATGGTCTTTCAAGGAGGGTTACTGTACTTTTTCCCCATCCTTGCCTTAAATGATTTTTAGTTCTTCGCGGTCTTCGTGACTCACACAAATGTGTCATCTGCGCCTGCGCAGTGTGATGTTCAGAAACTTCTAGAGCCTGGAGTTAGGTGTTTTGACAGGAACCCCACCTCCATCCCCGAGGGTATATAAGGCCCTTCACTTCTTTTGGGGGGATCATATTTTGGGGAGAATGGTAAGGTATTAAATAAATAAATAAATAAATAAATAAATAAATAAATACTATTTATATCTGTAATTGTTTTCAATGCATTTATAATTAAATGGCAAAATGTACAGAAAACTTATTTGTAGCCTCTCTCCTTCAGGCCTGATGGAATAGGAACTGTAACAGTAGAAGAGAAAGAGCGATTTGAAGAAATCAAAGAAAGGCTGCGGTTGTTATTGGAAAATCAAATCACACATTTTAGGTAACCTTTGCTCTTTCATCTTCCAAATGTAGAGGTGACTTGCTGAATTTCACATGCTGTAGAGGTGATTATATAAATAAACAACAAGAGCTTCAGTGGGGTATGTTAGCATATGCTGAGGACATTAACATCATTGGAATTGCTAAAAGCCTTAAACAAGACTACGGTGTCTTTGACATTAAAGGCTGTATTCCCTTAACCAGAATCCCATTTAATTATGGAGAAATTTATTCTATCTTTCATTTTTCTTTTGTCAGGGTTTGTTAATTTTTAGAAAGGAGAGAGGAATGAGGGGCTAGTTTATACAACTGCTTCCAAAACTAATTTGTCCATTTTATTTTATTTATTTTATATTTTTGATTTGATTTATTCTGTTTTATTAATTATGTTGGACTACTCAGAGGCAAGAGCTTGCAGTATGACCTACTGGCAATGTAATTAAATAATTATCTCCCTTCTGATCTTGTTGCTTTCTTTTAGATATCTCTTTGTTGCCTGACTATCTTCCCTCCACTTCCCTTTTTTTTTCTGCTGCAGTCATACACTTAGAGGAATAACTACTTTGCTGCAGTCATATAGTTAGAGGAATAATTACTGTGCAGTTGGCCCTGTTATAGGCTAGCCTTTTACAAGGTTAACAGTCCCCTCAAAATTTAGTGCATATGTGAAAACTAGTGGAAACTAGTGCTTATGAACAAATTTAAAACAGACTTCCTATCAAGAGAAAATCAAATATTAACTCAGGCCCTTTCTGCAGGATGATGCTCTTGCACGTTGTCCCATTGCAATCCCAGCCATGCCTCTGCCGAGATAGGAGTGTGTCCACAGAGCTCCCTTCTGCACCTGACCAGCTGCCTGCAGAAGGGAACACAAGGGACACGGTTCTTCCTTCCACATTGCAGCTAGCCTTCTTCCCATGCTGCAATGGGGAAGGAAATGCGTGATTGCACTTTCACAGCGCTTCTGCATGGCCAGCGGCGATGGAAGGCTCAGGCAATCAGGAATCATTACCAATGATATACCCTGCAATTGCACCTGCTGGGGACACGAGGGCAGGACTATGACAGTATCACACAGAAGCATCATCACTGTCCCACTCCTCTTGCGTCACCATGCCAGGGTGCCACCATCCTGCAGAAAAGGCCTCACTTTCATGCATGATTCCTTCTACCACATTGCTATTCTTCAGTAATCCACAAGAAAGCATAATCTTCAATCTGGAGTCTCCAGATGTCTCCATTGCATTCATAGTATAACATTAAGTGATATTTCACTGAAATTATCATACACATAAAGAAATTCCACAGGTTCTTGATTTTGATTCATTTTGTTAATATTCGACAAAAAAGGCATCTGGGTTATGTTTTAAAAAATGACATAAATCCCAATGAACACAAACTGTGATGTCGTAAACAAGAAAAACAAACCTGCAATGGAGTGCTGAATCTACTCTTAAAAGACTTTTTCATTAGTTTAACTAAGATTGCCATTCTAGTATGACTTGTACTTCCTCTGGATTCTTGGCTCTATTACGGAAATTTCAAGCTTCTTAAGGTGCATTAATTTAAAGACTCAATCCCTTATGATAGTTCCATTTAATCTTAATAGAGCCATGATTCATGCTGTTCACAATAAATGAATGAATGAATGAATATTAAGAGAAAAGGGTCAATCCCTTAGGAAAGTGTCCTTTTTGTCAAGTTTTTGTAAAGCCAGTTAATACAATTACATATATGAAAGGTCTTCCAAACCTATTTATTTACCGTAGGTATTGCTTCCCGTTTGGCCGACCAGAAGGCGCTTTAAAAGCCACATTGTCACTTCTGGAAAGGGTAAGCATAAGAGTGCTGAAAGTTTAGTGAAGAAGTTGCAATATTTGACTATTTTCATTTTGTAGAATTTACCTTGGCTTCAGTTATATATGTGGTGTCAGAAAGCCATTTTACTTCTCATCATAATGGAAATGAGTGACCACAGCAGTATGGTCATTCTATGAGCATTTCTGTTTGAGTTAGATATCTTTTTGCCTCCTCCCAGCTGTTTGATTCCACTTTAATATGAGCTCAACCCCATGCATGGTTTACCCTTGCATTTCCTGGCTGATTAAGAGAGGACTAGCCCAATGATTAGAGTGGAGTAAATGTATTTTTGGAGAAAAGAGTTATGCTAGCCATCCTCCAGATCCTACCATGCTGGATAATTTCTTTCAGTTTGCCAGTCTTGGGCAAGTTATTTCCACATAAGGTCGTCTCAGCTTCAGCAGTTCAGCAGTTGTCAGATGAAACACATTGTGTAAATGCATTTCAGGCCTGGATTTAGGACTCAAGACAGATTTGTTCACCGTGGTTGTTGACCTATGCCAGGAACTAGATCAGGGAGGTGGGGAGAACATTCCTGGTGATTCTGCTGAACTAGTGTTCAATTCCATTGATCATGGTGTGGCTCTAGATTGCCTGGCAGGGTAGGTTTGGGAGATGACATTTTACAGTACTTCCCTCAGAATTGGTTTCAAAACATGATACATAGTCTCAGTTGTTCTCTTGTTATATTCTTATTCTCATATTCACTATAACATGGATTCCATATGAAACCACTATGAAAAATCTATGCATCTGTAGTACGTTGGCTTGAATCTTATTGTTAGTTCTAACTAGACCAGGCCAACTGAATCACTGATTATCCCATGTGTTGATCCCCCATTCAACAATTTATTCAGTGGATCTGTTCTAGTTGGGACTAAACATGAGGATTCAAGCCATTGTTCTCAATAAGAGGGTGATGCACAACTCCATTTCTCCTTTTCATCAGTTTCCAGGATTGGAAACTGATGATTGAATTATTGTCTAGAAGAAGCATTGGGATAGTTGAGAGATTCTAAACTGAAACAGACAAGACAAAGATGTTCCTGGTCTGAAGTTGTAAGAACTCTGAGATAAACCAGTTTTCAAAAGGGTAGTACTCCCCTTGAGGAATCAAGCGTCACAGTTTTGATGTCTTTGTACCTAGATACTGAGGCAGTGACTCTAACCAAGAGCCTTTGCCTAGTTTAAACTGATACACCAACTTCATCTGTTCTGATGAGATCAGGCCTGAGCTTGGTGATACATGTTGTATTTACTGCAATGTGCTTTGCCCTGGGACAGCCTTTGAATAGTCTCCAGGGTTTTAGGCACGATCGTTTCCTAGTTCTACCTAGAAATATCAAGGATTGCACTTGGGCACTTCTGTATGAAGAACATGTGCACCACTCTTACTACAAACCTTCACTTTAGAGGTTGAGAAATAAACAGTTTCCTTTAAATTCTAATAGAACAGTATGCTCTTTGAGGATCGGATGCCAGCACTGAATATAATTTTTGTTCATGTTAGAAAATGTGAGAAACGTGAGAACCAAGTCCTGTGACACCTGAAAGACTATAGCATTTATGGTGGCACAAGTTTTCCTTGGCAAGAATCTGTTTCTTCAGATGGCATCATTTTATCATATGGCATCTTCAGATGGCATCACAATAGATTAACACAGCTACTCCCATTATATTTGTCCTTGAAGATCTTAGTGAAGGTGGAAGAGAAAGACTCGTGATGGCAAGAAATGTATACGATAGCTAAGACTTGAAAAGTTTTTAGAGTGTGTGTCTGACATACGCATATGATTTTTTACTATATTTTTACAATGTGGATATCTTTAGCTATTTTCAGGCTGCTTCTATGCACAGTCCAAATACAAGTAGGGAAGGTCAGAACAGTGGCCCTTAGCAACCAGGCCCAAGTTTCCAAGGAACAATGGATAATGCTATTGCTGTCTGTTTTCTGGCCAGGAGAGGGAGACAAAGGGCATTGTGAGGGTGAGTGAAATGTTTTTAAAAACAATTATCATGATGACACAATAAATCAGTGTTTCTTGTATCAAGGTTTTGATGAAAGACATAGTTACTCCAGTCCCTCAAGAAGAGGTAAAAGCTGTCATCCGTAAATGCTTAGAACAAGCGGCATTGACAAACTATACTCGACTATCAGAGTATGCCAAAATTGAAGGTAAGGAAATTTTATTAATAAATTAACGTTAACGTCCTCTTTCAGGAAGGCAACCATGACAGCTGCATTTTAAAAAGAAAAAAATCAGCATGAGCCATATTCTTTTACTATATCATATATAAACAGAAGAATAACCATTTCATTTTCTGTTTCATTTTCAAGACAGGTTTGGTGCAATAATTGCTTTTTTTTTTAAGACACTGAAACACATAGCAGAATATTTATTTTGTTGGAGAATAAGTATGTATGTTTGGCCAATCGCACAGCATCCAGACATGTCATTTTTTTCCTTGTAAACAAAACAGTGAAATCTACATACTGTGTCATTTTTGTAGCTGGAAAGGGTGTTTGTGCTTGTGACAGTGGAGTTCATGGGACTATTGAAACACCAGAAATGAAGAAATGTCTTATAACTGTACTCATTCATTGTAAACCAACTTAAAATGTCTCTATATATATTTTCACAAGTAATATTTTGTTACCCTCCCTTTATGCATAGCAGATCTCGTCAAATCAGTTGGCCCTGTGCTTGCATCAGATTTCATTCTTGTCACTCTAAATTCACTGCAGCTGATATTATTGACCTTTTATATTAAGAAAGAATAACAAGTAGTGACCAGAGACACATGTAGCCATCAAAAGGACATTTTAAAACTTGCTTGAAGAGATGCTCTTGGCAGGAGTTATGTATTACAGACAGATCTTCACACATTAATCAATTTTCCTTATCACCTTGTTGTTGTACAGTAATTTGAAACTTTTACATATCATGATAAATACCATGTTGTAAGATGTTTAAACTGAATCATGCAGTGTGGATTATGTTTCATGTCATGTCATCATGTATGAGCCACAAAGCTCTACTAAAATTATGTTCTCCTTTCCTTAGAATAATAACACTGAAAGAAACGAAGTCAACATTCCAATTTTTTTTCTCCCTAGTCCTTGCTTGTCAGAAGGACTGGATTGTTGTGATATGTCACATATTTCCAGGGTCTGTACATTACACACCTCCTCTCTTTTTCAATGTTTTTCCCCCGTTGACAATGCAAATTGTGTACCAGTGGTAATGAATTCATTGTTGTGCATCCAGTGAGAAACGCTTAAGAATTGGGCACTAAAAGGATGTTTATCAACTCTTGAGTTGGTAATGAGCGGTGAATATAGAGAAGGAACACAGGTCTCTTGAGTGCTATGCTATCAAGCAATTTGTCAAAGCACTATACTTCCTGAACAGTTTTAATTGGTGAACTCTGTTTAAAAAAAAATCATTGTGTAAATATGGTTCACAAGAACATGGGAGAACTCCAATTCAAAAGTAGCTTTGGGATTGTTATTTCCTTTTGAACGGACACTGGGTTCCCTAGGTCTCTGTGTAACGCTCACTAACTCTGTTGGTAAGCTTTGCTCTCTTCTTTCAGATATATCTATGCAAAAACAAACTTTATGATCTGTAAGTAAAAATGCATTCATTTCCCAAAACGTAGATCAGTTAGTGTGTACTTTCCTTTTGTGCCTCAATTCTTCTTGATTGTGTTAATTATCTGCCCTCTTTTTGGCACTGTGACTTTTAGGTCTGGGAACCTTTGAAGCAACAAACTTTCTTTTAGTTTCCTTTTTTTCTTTTCCTGTTTAATTCCAGCTATTGTTTTCAGAGAAGTACTTCATCCCACACTACCTGCTCTCTTCTGCTTCTCTCCTTCCTTGTCCGTGGTTGGTTCGGCCACTTTTCTATGCTGCCTCTATAAAAAGTGGTTGCGTCAGTTTCAAAGCATGCTGGGATTGTTAATTGGAACAACCCAACATCCGCAAGCTGCATGCCTCAGGTTTTCTCTCATGAGCATAGTCCCCTCACTATGAGTTATTTTCTTTCTTTCTTTCTTTCTTTTACTTTTAAAAAAATTGTGTGACACATTTCTCTGGAGGCGTCTACAATTTGGAAATAAAGTGCCTCCTTCAGTCTAAATAGCCTGAGTGCATTAAAAATTTAGATTAGAAACAATTAGCAGCAATGCTGCTTGAGGCTATGTTTATGAAGAAATACCTGTGAAAGCCTTAGATACTGAAGGCTAAACTCCTTAGTATCTCGGAGCCTTAAATCAATAGAATTCTATTTCCCTCTATTCATGATGTTCTGACCATTATATTCTTGCAAACAATTCAGAACAAACCTTTAGAATCATGGTCACAATCTCTTTTGTGACTCATGAGCATGCTGAATGGTTAATCCAGTAAACCTCCAATTTTAAATCTCCTCTTTTATTTTTATCCTGTGTGTATCCCAAAATACTCTACAGCTACTTTCCTTTTAAGCTAATGTAAAGTTTTCCTCTGACCTATGACCTATAACCTCTTTACCTCTGACCTAAGCCTCTTGCATGCCCAAATCCTCTTTTATAGGGAAAAAGAGAGAAATGTATGAGCATCCTGTCTTCTGCTTGGCCTCTCAAGTGATGGATTTAACCATTCGTGAGTACCTTCCACCCTCCAATCCATGCTGTCTTCACTCTTCTGTTTTCATTACTTCAGTACAATCCAGAACCAAATCAACTCACTTTCCTTGCTTCAAGTCTTTTAGCATTGGCTTGTCTGTTGCTTCTGTCTGTGAAAGTCCCAGTGTGAGAAGTCCAGTCACTTTTTATCAGCCTGAAAACCAGGTTAGAAAAATTCAGCTGTTTTTGTTTGTGACAAACTCCAATTTGTCTGTAAGTTTTTTCAGTTCTTTATGTCTGTGACCTGAATGCATTTTTACTTTGCTTCTGTGTAACCCCAATTTGTAAACACTTGTCACTGGTACACAATCAAAAGGTAGAAACAACATGGGGGAGCAATGAGCTAGAGGTCAGATAAAAGACGTTGGGAAAGTACTGTCTCTATCTTTCCCTAATGTTACTTGTTTCTGAAGTTCTTAACAATCTCTGTATAAGACCACAGAACAATGTCTTCTCTGTACATTAGATTTCTCATGTCTCATGTCTGTTATTTTTCAAGCAGAATGCTATTCTAGATTCTTTATTTATAAGGAGCTCTGAATAGAACTTGTTATGTATATTTGTTTACCACTCTAATCTCCAGTGTGTGTTCACAGAGCTTAAAACACTTAAACTCCAATTTTTCTTCGTTACAACATTAAGCTTTATCTTCACAAAACAAGTTGTTTTCAATGATACCCATGCTTCTGGGTGGTGGGAGAGATGGGGCAACTTTTTTCTTTTCAAATGTCATATATCACACATAACTGGGAGGCATTTTGATCCACTTGCTCATTAATCCTGCATATCTGTTCTTGTTTTTCTCTCTTTTCTCTTTGTTGCTTTCTTTCTCTTTCATATAGAGAATCAAAAGGATGCAGGTGAACAACTGTATATGCCTTATAAATTCCTAGGATTGTTGAGTTTTTATTGATCTTTGTTTTTCCTTTTTGTAGCTCCTTAAGATGTGTACTCCTTATAGAAAGAAGTTGGAGTTGCAGTAATACTTAAGGAGTTAATTTGTGCTGTCTTAATTGATGTAACTAGTATTCTCCTTCGCTCTTAGTATATGTAGGAAACGTACAGTGCAGCCTTATTAGGAGATGAGACACAGTCTAATTAAGAAGTCATTCATTTTCAACAACAACAAAAACCAAATCTGACACTACATTTTGGTCCCTAGTGTTA
The DNA here is from genome assembly GCA_948474755.1 of Ctenosaura bakeri. Classification (NCBI taxonomy): domain Eukaryota; kingdom Metazoa; phylum Chordata; class Lepidosauria; order Squamata; family Iguanidae; genus Ctenosaura; species Ctenosaura bakeri. The sequence goes on along the minus strand of CAOLHI010000759.1, from coordinate 449,944 downwards.
TGAACAATCTGGTTTTTCATTCAGAACACAATTTTATATCTAAACTAATTCTCATTTTTGTTTTCATATCTTCTGTTTTATGCCCTGTTTGGGCAGAATGTTCTTCTTGTTAATGTGTAACTAACAATATGGTCAAAGAGAAGTCATCCTTGTTGTATTTTTTTTTTTTTTTTGTAATGTGGCGATGTAATGGAACAAGGATACAGTTCAGATAATAATCTGTAAAGAAATAATGTGGCACAAATTTTTAAGACATGCTACCTTTTTCATGACTTCTACATGTAAGAAATCTTTGTTTGAAATTTCTTAAAATCTGAACTGTTAATTTAATGTAATTTTTTTCCTTGAGTCCTTTGTTTATGTTTTGTGAAAGCAAATTGTCTGGATTTTCAGCTGTTTTTAAGGGGGATATATTTTTGAAAGAAAAAAAACCCAAACATGTTCATAGCAAATTCTGCCTCGGTTGAATTGCGATCATGTTTAAGGGAAGCTACTGTAAATTAATCAATACCTATTTCATTTTTTAAAAGCTCTTAAGAATTCTCTCATCCCAGTCTGATCTATATTTTACTAGGCTGAGTATCTAGCCAATCCCAACAAAATGTCCATAAAAATAAGTTAACTACCCTGCTATTAACATAAAAAGCTATGTTTTCATATTATCAACCAAACAGTACTGGCTGTGCAGAACTGGCCTCAATAAAGTCAGGCGTCCTCACTTAGATCAACCTGATGCATCCAGTTGCTTTAATGATGAATTTGCTTTGAAAATCGTTGTACATCCACATAATGGGGAAACAGTCATGAAGGAATGCTATCAATGCCACATACATATCATGAGATGTCCAAATCTAGGGAGTTACAACAATAGGTTTTGTGAATATGAGATGAATTCACCACCATTCCAGTGGAAGTGCACAACTTACTGGGACATCCTGTTGCCCCACAGCTCTCCAAACTGCCCCCAAATTTGCATGAGATGGTTTCCCATTTCTCCAGAGCAGATTTTGAGGGCTTATGAAGATTGATTGAAGAACATGAATCTGTCCCCTGATAAGTTCTGCTGGTATCATTGTATCCAGTCCCATGACTGACTATGTTCAGTGGCCTACTCTATTTTTAATATTTAGCAGATGCGTGAGGAATTGTCAGTATCAATATTTCCTTGTGATGGCCAATTTGGCTGCTCATTATAACATATCAACAAGATACATCTTGTGATTAATGGTCTTTGAATCATTACTAACAATCATATAGATAAAATTGTGTAGCATTATATATATTTGCCCATTTTTATTAAAATGGGTCAGTATTCCATCCGTTGTGTCCATGTTTCAAACTAAATTGTATTTGCTTGCTTTCTTATCCAGAAATTTTGCTTGCCATATCAAAATTAAAGAAAGCAAATTAACACCAACAAAGATTTTGGAAACACTAAAAAACTTAGTATATAAGTATATGCTACTAATGCAACATGTAGTCCTAATTTGGTTTGGTAAAAGATTGCCTTTTATTTGGAGAAGTAAGGAGGTGTGAATTAGTTGCAAATGACTACTTGCATATTAAATGGAGAAGGAAATGAAATGTGATGAAACAAATACAGTCATGTTTATAATATAATGATAGCCAAGTCAGTACTCAACTGACCCATGGCAGTCATGGGTTTGCAGATCAAGAGCTTGTTATTGCTACTGCTGACACCATGTTCTGTAATCAGAACCATGTGATATAACGTAGTGCTTTATAATTCAGCATAATTTATATGCTGTTATTCAAGTGAGGAGGGGGGTAGGTCTTCAGTAGGGCTCACTAAATAGAAGAGAGGCCAAAAGAGGGTTCAAGGACCCTCATAAGAACATATGGAGCCGCCTTATACCAAGGTATCTGTGCATCCATTCCAGAACTCTCAGGCAGAGGCCTTTCAATTGATGCCTTGAAATTCCTAATTCCCTCTTCCCAAATTCCACAGGGCTATGGGCTGTGGATGCTGTTTTTTAGGTCACCAGGGAATCTTTCCAGTAGAGACTTACCTCTGTCCAGTGATGGGCAAAAGGGAAGAGGTTAAGACTAAGAGTAAGGAGGATCCCTCACCTTTAATGGCTGCCATAACAGTAGCCTGTTTTTGCTGCTATGTAACTGCTCTGGCAGTCAACCATATTCTTCCAAATGTTCTTTTCCCATCTTTAGGCCATTTCCGCACTAGAATGTTATAGCGCGATTATTGCACTTTCAACATCCTATGGAATCCTGGGGTTTGCATGTTTAAAGTGGAATAATCACGCTATAACAGTCTCGTGCAGAAATGGCCTTAGAGTCAGCAACGAGCATAAATGAGATATTTTGAAAAGGAATGTGGGGTTTTCAGAATACGTAGATGACTATGTTATCAGAAAAGACTTCTTTTATAGTAGCAACTTTGTGATGGAGGCTGCAAACCAGAGCTTGCAAAATTACTTTTTAAATTAATTAGTTACAGTTATAGTTAAAAGGGATGTAGCCTTGGTAGATTACTGACAATAGTCCCAGTTTCTAAAGAGAAGCTGATTACATTCTGTTATCAAAAGTCACAGAAGTAAATTATTTTACTTTCTGTTTAAAAAACTCAATCGTCCAAGCCATTGGCATGTGGTACAAAACATACACTCTTCCCACCTATCCCAACACTGCCTTGGTACTCACAGCAGATCTTGAAACAGTAATGACAGCCAGCGCTTGAGCCAAATGACATCACCATTCTGCCATTAAATGAAACCACGTACCTGTAACAATAAAAGTGAATCAAAAGTTAGTTACAGAAGGAGTGAAGTTATCCTTCCTTAAATTGCAAATATATTATAACCATTTCTGCAGTACACTGTTATAGTGCTATTATTCCACTTTCAACATTCTGTGGACTCCTGGGGTTTGCAGTTTAGGGAGGGGCATTGAGGATTCTCAGCCGGAGAGCTCTTTCATCTCAGTAAACTACAAACCCAAGTGGAATAATAGTACTGTAACAGTGTAGTGAAGAAATGGCCTCTTTGTTACTGAGGAAGGAAGTAATTGAAAGTAACTTACTATTTACAGTTGTAGTGATTCACACTGTCATCATTGGAAAATCTCCATAAGTGAGGTAAAATTAGCAAGCTTTAGGCCGAGATTTCAAATGGCATTTACATTTCCTAGTTCTGCATGTCCTCAAAAAGTACCAGTAGCACCTTATCGGTGTTTTTCCAAGTCAATATATGGAGAGTTCTACTCTTTTGTGACATTTACAAAGGTAATGAAATGGCAGAGAAGCTCCTTATTTGAGCATCTTAATGGAGACAGGCAGGCTTGCTCATTTGCATGAACCCCAGCTTTTGCATGACCTTGTCTCCTCAGCTACCACAGTCCTTACAGTCATAGTAAAAATTTTAGGGCCTCTGCAGTAGCATATATCACAGTAATCACAAATGTAATTCCAATATGGAGATGCCAGTTCACACAGACCTCTCCTTGAGCATTTCCCATCCATTGATACACCAGCCAGCCGGTCCTGTGCTATTCCAGAGTATTCAAATGGTGGCCAGCAATTGATATAAATCAGCCCTAGGAAATGAGGTCTGTTTATAAGTAAGTAAAAGGCAAAATCTTTTTTTTACAAAAATACTGCTAATGTTATCCTAAATATAATAAGGATGAACTTGGAAGCTAGGCTTTTCCAAAGGAGTGAGCTGGTGTTCCTCTTGCTGTCCAATGCCTTTATAACATAACATTAAGCAATTAAGTCTCCTGCCAGTGTTTGGCAGGAGCCGTCTATATGTGCTTGCTGGCGTCAGCAGGGAATCAGCAGGGGTATTTTAATTACTATTGTGGTGCCTGTTGGAGAGATGGGGGGGGAATAATGCACAGAGCCTTCCTGATTCCTTTCAAAAATATTTTTTCCAGTTTTTACCATTTCTTTAAAAAGAAAAATGCCAGGGTAGATGGAAACCACAATAGGTAAATGTGAAGACAGCAGCACAATCCAGTCTTTAGATCAAATGTTTTATAGTTTGAAAAACAACTTTGAAAGGTCAGTTGCTATAGGCTTATATTGTTCTGTTCAGCTACTGATGTTTCTACCTAGCTAGCTAGCTATTTTTCTCTTCTCTTTTTTCCTTTTCTTCCTTTTCTCATTTTACTGCTCTGGGGACACAACACTAGTCAACCCACGCATGCACCCACATACACCAGGACTGAAGTTGCACAACTCAGGCATGTTTGATAGTTGGACAATTTAAATGAAATATATTTTTCATCTGGAACACTGTATGTGTCTAGGTCTGCAGCAACTGGCAGAAAATTGCAGCTGCTGGCAAGTTGAATGGCTGAAACACGTTTAAAGCTGGTGAAGAGTTGGGTTACCGCCAGGCTTGCTGTGTAGTTTGGCTGCTCTGTTGCATGAGTCTACTTGTCCTCTGGCTTTGGTACCCTTTGAGAAAATATCTCTCTGTTACATGCCAGTCGTATTGTAACTGAATGGGAACAGGTCATATTAAAACAATCCGTGGAGGTTTTATGCAACATAATTGATTAGTTCATGATGAGTGCTGAAGAATGGTAACCATCTGCAAGGTTTGCTGTTGTTGCAAGCTACACTAGATGTCAGTGTATATTTTTGCTTTTAACATTGGTAGGTAGGTAGGCAAGCAGGCAGACAGATAGGACTGCGCAAGTCACATGACCCCTAACCAGCACATGGTTCCCATGCCTGTTTTTGCAGCCCCCATGCATCTTCCAGGGTTCTCTCCCCACTTCCAGACCTCCTAGAAAGTCATCATCTTTGTTATCATCGTCATCATCTGGCCTGAAAAAAAGGACAATTGCCAGTCCTGAAAGTGTCACGGTGTGGTAATTGTCCTTTAAAATAACTCACAGGAGTACCAAAACCAGAAATGGACTTTCAGCCCCTTACACTTTTGTCATGGGGGGTGCTTACATGCCCTATGATGATTTTCAGGAGCTGAAAACTGGCCTCTTGATCCCAGTATCTCACCCACCCTTAATACAGATATAAACATAGCTGGATATATGGACCGAACTGCCACAAAATGTCACAACATGTTGCCACAGAAACATGTTCATCTCTCTCCCCATCACATTTGATCCAACTTTGAGAGTTGGTCAAAATTTGTTCTCCTTCTTATCTTTATAGTAGTCTGTAAAATTATCATGGAAGAAGGAAAAAATCCTCATTCTCTGTATGGGAGCCCAGGGTCATCAAATGAAACTGAATGGTGAGAAAGTAACGATAGACCAAAAAAAAAGTATGTAATACACCTCCTAGGCCCTTCCCGCATGGCATATTCCATGCAAAAGGGCTCCTGGAGCATTGCGCAATTGTGAGGAGCGATCTGCATGATGCACTCACAATCGCTTAATGCTCCAGGGGCCGGCAAGCACCGATCGCACACCTTTTCAAATTTGGCTAGAAGCTGAAAATGGTGCGTGATTGCACATTGCTCCCGGGCCCCGCATGCACTTACCTGGCATGTGGAGCCTCCGGAGCTGTGCCAGTTGTGCTTCCTGCCCCAGCACAGCCTGGGAAGGTCCCAGGCTGCACCGTGGAAGGAAGAAGTGGGGTTCTCGCATGAGCAGGTCGTGCAGAGCCAAAGGACCCCGGACAAGAGAGCCTCTTGCCAGAGGCTGCTTGTGCAATCCCTGCACCCCAGTGCCGGAAGAAGGTAAGGTGCGGAAAGGGTCCTAGTTAACTTATGGAACTTTCCATCACAGTCTTTGATGATGAGCGTCAACTTAGCTTTAAAAATGGATTAGACAAATTCATGGAAGATGCTAGCAATGGCTATATGCTACTTCCAGGGTTAGAAACAGCATGTTTCTGAATAACCTCTGCCAGGACATAATAGTGGAAGCCAGCAAATACGTTGCTGTCCTGCTCTGTTTTAGTGAGGCTGAGATTTGCAGAATATTTCAGGGACCCATAGAGATGACCACTAAAGCATCTTATGGGACTAGTTTAGGTAGGCAGACCTGAGTTGAGAATGGGAAGCTTCTGTCTTATATTTACTTGAAGAGATTCAGAAAAGCTGCTTTGATAGCTTAGACTACTCAGTAGGTCAGTGTTTAAGAATCCCGAGTACTGGATACTCTGTCATTGTTCAGGCTGAACCACTCCTGCTGTAGTCTTCTCATGCACCAGCTCATCATTATTGCAAAGTAGAGATGGGTGTAATTTGGTTAGAAAGAAAATCTGGAATTCTTCCTCTGAGTCATATGAGGCTTGTTAAAATAACTTACTTCTAAGTCTCTTAAAGTAACATTTATATCTCAATTACATTGAATAAGTTTAGGTTGTAAGAGGACCAACTGAGAGATAAGGAAGATCATCTTCCACAGGTCCTCCAAGGGAATGGGACACTCACAAACCAATTTTTGCTCCTACCACCTCTGAATTCTGCACTTAATGAATTCCAGTTCAAGAAGTTCATCTATTTAAGACTAGCTCAACTGCTGGCTTAAATGTTCTTCCTTGGTAGGTGGGTGGATGTACCTGGAGAGTGCAAGAACTGTAGCAGCAAAAGATCCATGTCCTGCAGGTAGAGGGTTTCCACTCACTACCTCACCTGCAATACATCTCTCTGCAACAGAGTTTTAGGGGGAACCACCAAGACTTGACCTCTCTGGTCTGGAGAGTGAGAAAGGCCAGGAGGGGGGATTCTGAAATCAGAGATTCAAAGCTTCACCTAAGACTTTCAGAGGACAGAGAGGGGTTCTGATCAATTTTGTGGCCAGAGGGTCAAGATAAAAAGGATTGGAAACAAATGCAGTTCCTGAGAGGATGTCACAACTTCCTGCTTTTCCTGTCTTTCACTACCCTGCAGTAGACATCATCAAATTTTACTCATTATACAAAGTTTTACCTGAAAGGGAAGCTTTGCCTGTAAAAGCTTCCACCTCTGTCCTTGCTTGAACCATTTCATATGCAGTCTTTTTTAAATGGAAATTCGCTTTGCTATTGTGATGTCCATTTTTCACTTTTTCCACAAGATTAATTGGTATCACACACCTGTTGCTTGAGACGAGGGTTTGAAGTCACTTATATTGGTATTTCTCCTATTATTTCTTCTAAATGCAATTATGCATGGTTCTCTCTGGCAGGAAGAGCCTGCATACATAAAGCTTTAAGCATGCAAACACACAAATCCAGATATTCTCTTCAGTGTGCAGAAATGCAGGGAGGGAATGAGGCCAGGAGATTCATATCTCCTGGGGAACAGAGGTGCCTATTATCCTTCTGCAGGGGGTTCAGAACATTGGTTTGTTGAACATAAATATATGTTAACTGTACATATTTGCAAGGAGCGTAGTATACCTACAGATATAGGAAAAGTACTAATTAGTAGCAGGATGGTCAAAGTGTGTCCCTCCAGATATTGTTGAACTGAAACTCCCAGCATTCCTCACTATTCTGGCTAGGGCAAGGGCTGTTAGGAGTCCCAGTTGAACAAAATGTGGGGGGCTGTACTTTGCCTGGCCTACTTCTTTTCCCCAGGCCTCCTACTAGAGAGACAGAAACTGAATTAGGATTTATATGAGAAAAGCCTACACTCCACAAGTAAACCATGACAACCTTATAGTAATAATGCATTTCAACAAAGCATTAATCATACAAAACATGGCTGATAAAATCACCTTGTGAGAGACAGCATGAGCACCAAACATGACTTTGTCTTCTGTTGCTCAGTCAGTCAATCTAAGATTGTATGCAATCTATTATGAGTCTAGACCCTGAAGGTTATTGGTAATTATTTGAAGAGAAGTATATTTTGTTGTGTTCTGGGAAGTGATTTAAGATTACTTTAACTGATATTGATAAGGAGTCTGTGAAGATCCTTCACACAAAACTGCTTAAATCTCCTTCGTGTCAGTGGAATTCAAGTAGCCCAAGTCTGTATGGAAGTACTGCCTAGCAGTAGTGAGGAATATGGCAGCCTGTTTTATAGGGGCAAGTCTTTGTACATCCCGCATCTGACATTCTTTTAGACTCTCTTTATAACACTTTCAAAATTATAACAGACCAGAAATCCTCTTTCTTCAAATGTACAGCCAAACCAATGGAGTCTCTTTCTTTTCAATCTCATAGAAATACAAGCAAAAAGAAGAGGGCTCCTGGCACCAAACCATCCAGATAAATATGCCAGACTCCTTACAGACAGAATTGTTTAGAGAAGTTCTTTGGCTATTAAAATGTTGGTCTTAAATCTGACAGAAAATATAAGAGAATAGTATACTCATCATCATATAGAATTTGTTGCTGGTTGCATACACAAGGAAAACATACACACATACATTCATACATATATATATATGTATCCCCCTCAGCCTGATATCACAAACTATGTGACAGATGGGTCAAGTCCTGATTTGCAGTATTCTAACATTTGGAATAGCAAAGTAACATATTTGATAGAACTGGCAAGTTTTATATATGATTCAACCAAGAATATAAAAGCCACTAGAATTCCAAGTGGAAAATAATGAGCTGGAAACAATTGGAAGCCACACATTTTAGGGGGGGAAATGAGAGAGTTGAGTACATATTTAAATTGCACAAAGAATGCTGTATAGCTGTCTTTTTAGCTGAAAATGGCACTGTAATTTTAAAAATGCTACTACCCTTCACAAATTAATTCATTCTTGTGCTTCCTTCTTTTTTTTAGTTAATAAAATAGACAATATCTAGAATAAATCTATAGTAGGCAATATTTCTTGCCACTATATGAGTGCAAAAGGCAGGCAATGCTCTTTCACATTTGACACATGCAGATGAAGGTTTTTTTAAAAAAATCCTACAACTAATTGTACTAAAATCCTGCTTTTTGCACTTGGCTACATGAAATAACAATTAGCATTTGCACTGAATTTTAAACATCATAGATTGTGAATTCATGTAGCATAGTGGAATCTGTCGACTTCAGAAAAAAAATGTTTGTTGTCATAGTTGTTTCGTAGTTGAGTTGACAATAAGCAAAACAGCAGCTATTCCATTTGTACTTTTATCATTTCGGCTTACTTTTTGTTCAAAGTTTTCATCTTCTTTGTCACTGTTTAAAGTCATGTGTGTCTTTACTTTTGCTGTCTCTCTACATCATTCACAAACAGCTCGATCGTCAGTGCCCAAGCCCCCAGCTGGGCCCACTCCATCCATTCAAACGCAGACTAACATGATAAATCAGATGCTGAAAGGCATACCTAAGCAAACACCAAGTACTGTAATAGTTTTCCTTTCTTTTATTCAATTATTCTAGTTTAGCCTCTTCTTTTCCTAATTAATTCAATGTAGTTTAGATTTTAGGAAGCTAGTTTCTACTGTAGGCTTGTAATAAAGACATTTCTAATGCAGCGCTTCTAGAAATAGCATTGATTTCAAAACGTCCACATTTTATTTCTGTCTAGCAATGTCTAACATATGCAACATTTTCAAATATCAACGTCAGCACAAAATAACATTATCGTTGCATAACATTTTGCATGAGATATGTGAATCTGTATGATTTAAATGATGTATGAAAATAACAAGAATTATGTTTTTCATTGACCAGTGCTCCAGTTACTTGTACATTAACTCTCATTAATCAATTTATTAATCTTCATTCCACAACTTGTTGGAAAGAAAATAAAGATGGTGAAGGAGATCTTCACATTTTAACTAGAGACAGATTCTTGCATATTAAATACTCAGTGGTTCAGTCTCTCCGCAAATGTGGTGTGGTGAACATTACATTAGTCTAAATGGCTTTCTCACCCAACAGCATTGGCATATGATTACTGTTAGAACATTTATTTTCTATCCAACTTGCAGACTGAATCCAGAGAATCCCTTTCATGAACAAAAAGGGCTTCTTCCATTTACAGAAGAGACCAAGATCCAGAAGAGAGTCCTGATACAGGATGCAAAGAGAGATTCTCTGGTTACCCCCTGCAAAACAGCTTTCTTGAGGTGGAGAGGAGAGGGAGAATTGGCAAATATTGCTAAATATTCCCACTGTTTCTCCAACAGTAGACTCCCATGATAGCAGTTTCCCAGCACAAACTTGAGGACCAGCTTTTCTCTTCTTCAGATGTGTTTCCTTTTGAGCAAATGTTGCTACTTGCTCATAGCAAGCATGTGTAATAATGAAGATGGAGGAGAACTGAATAATTAGTTTTCCCTTCAAAACTGGAAGTTCTCACTTTTTAGACCAACATTGCTTTCAAAAGAAAGGAAGGACAGAAGACCAGAAGATTAGTCTTGTCAGATCCAACATTGGCCATTTCTGCACTAGACTGTTATAGTGCTATTATTCCACTTTGAATATCCTATGGATGTTGTACGGAAATGGCCATTGTTTTCTAGTTAAACATTCAGAGGTGAGCTGACTAATCATCATGTTGAGTTTAAACCTTTGCAGGAAGAATGATCATAAAAGTCATTCCTCTGTTCTTTTGCCCATTTAAATGTTGCCCAATTCAGATGTAAGGATCTTGATCTAAACCATTGTTTATTAGGAAATGATCCTTGTGGTCACCTCACCAGTCCTCCTTCACTTATCTTTTTTGGATCTTTCTATTATGGTTTGTTAAATAGTTTCCCATTACATCAGAATCAGAGAAACTGTGATTTAATATGCAAAGTAAAGCACCAAATCAGATCCTGGCTTCACATCCTGACTGGGGAAATAATTCTTCACTAAAGCCATTTCTGCACTGGACTGTTATCGTTCCATTATTCCACTTTCAACATCCTATGGAATCCTGGGGTATGCAGCTTTGGGAGGGGCTGGCTGGCCCATCCCAGAACTACAAACCTCAGGATTCCATAGGATGTTGAAAGTGGAATAATGGCACGATAACAGTCTAGTGCAGAAATGGCCTAAGCTACTTCTTGAAGGAAGCCATGAGTAATTTTAACCAAATACTGCATTTTCAATCTAATATGCTCCAAATGCCCATTATCTATGAACTAGCTGTTGAATATGCTGATGCTTTGGTAAACTTTGTACAGCCAATGAGACGCAAAGGAGGATACTTCTTTTGGGCCTTTAATAAACGGTTCATGAAAAGTGCCATCCACTATTACAAGAACTAGTGTCATGTCATCCATTCCATCTGAAACCTTTGAGGTTCTTTCTCAAACATTTCAAGCTTCCCCAAATCTCTCTTTGCTCCCAAAAATTCAGTGTACACTTGTTGCCAGTTCAGATAATGAGGTTACGAGAGAAAAGCACAGACAGTAAAATTATTCATGCCCTTTAAAATATACTGTTTACTGTACCAGGACCCAAGGTTCTGATGCTTTTCAGATGGGGTAGGGATTATGTAGTTTATGAGACCTTTCTGGACCCTCCTATCCGGAGATAAAAACCTGCCCCTAAAATAGTATTGAAAAATCGGAAACAGACCGGGTCAAATCTGGTTTTACTGAGGGGGAGGGCACAACCTTGCTGAGTTCAGGAAGGTGAAAATAAGCTATTGGATCCCCAGAGCTTACTTGTCCAACCTCACAGGCAGCCATTCAAGACTGATCATAATATGTAATAGGAATGCTTTAGGAATTCTGTATTTGTGAATTCCAGAATGATCCAGAGCTTCCATTCTAAGGGGCAGATCAAACCTAGTCATCCACCGCATTCCACAGTTCTTGAGTGTTCACACATAGTGTTCGCAATTCAAAATGCATTTAAAATGCATATTCGATAACAAAATGCACTTGAAAATAAATATTTAAATACAACAGTTCTTGTGCATTTCAAAAATTGAAGAACAAATGGATCTATGGATGAACACATATGGGACTAATGTGGACCATACGTAAAATGATTCATCCATACCTTATGTATAACTGAATTGGCATTTGTATTTTGGAGGATGTGAACAAAGGGCTTCCCTCTTTGCACTCCTGTAAGAGTACACTGAATTGTAGCATAAGGTAAACTGCAAGGGAAGAGGTTAACTCTTTTTCCATTATTATCAATGCACCGATTCACATGTTACATGTGTGTTCCTATATCAAGAGGCCAGTTGCTCTTGATACTTTTTTCTGCTTTCTGCAGAAGATAGCAGAAGATAGTGCATAAATAAGAGTAAATGATTGCAGAGAGCACCCTCCTGATCTTGCAGATTTAGATTTCAAATGTTAAAGACCACTGATATCTGCATAGTCTCAAGTAGGGGTCAGTGTTACTGATTTCTAGAACAACTTGTATAAACCCAAAATTACAGTAATGTTTAAGATCCATAAGACAAACCTGTATATGCATAAACCATGAAATCAGGTGCTTTCCAAGCAGATAATACTAAGATTCTGTCTCTAAGAAATGTGAATTCTCAGTTTCAGTTAACAATGGAAAACAATGTGTACCACATGTTCAATTCAAAACTGAAGCACTGTTTTCATAGTAGAGCGATAAACATGGCTTTATGGTTTGCTCAGTACTAACTACACAGCATTTTAACCCTTGCATGATGTAGATTTTAAATTATTAATTATTATTATTATTATTATTATTATTATTATTATTATTATTATTAAGCTTTGGTTTTGTTTTTTGTTTGTTTTGTTTGATTAACCACCTAATCTGTTGGCCTTACATTGAGCCTATTCTATCTCACTCCATTTTAATTCAAGTTCTTGTACTACAGAAAATGTAGGTCGGTTAGTCACACCTGCCAAAAAGCTAGAAGATACAATTCGCTTGGCGGAATTGGTTATTGAAGTTCTACAACAGAATGAAGAACATCATGCAGAGGTGAGCAGCAGTGGTCTAAAATTTTCTGAGCAGGGACCTACTGAAGCAATTGTGTTCCTGTGGGTATTGTACCTCTAGTTCTTTATACCATAGGGTGAACATTGAGCAAGACAAGGCAACTGTCTCCTCAGAATAACACTTAACTATTACTTTAAAAAATAAATAAAGTGCAGGGAAATATCATTAAGACTAATAAAAAAAAGGCCACTATAGTTGAAGCACCACTCACCTCCTAGCTCAGTTTAACTTGATGAATGCAGTTCTCACACGTTTCTCTTCTTAGTGACCATTCCAGCCTTAACATTTCATGTAAGATTTCCTATGATATTATGTCATAATCCCAAATTCACATGGATTTTGTAAGAAATACAATCATATATACATTAACAGCATAATATCTGCAGTTTTATATGACTTACTCCCACTTCAGCTTTAGAATGAATCTATCATGAATATTTCTCTCTAGACTTCTTTCTGAGTTTAGTGGCAGAAAAAAAATGGCCAAATATTTATAACATCTGAATAGCAAGAACATAAAAGGTGTTAACTTAAAGGGGTGAGCAGTTTAAGGTATGTTGGAGAGGGTTGTAAAAGCCATACTGACAGCCAGTGGGAGACCTTATTCAACTTGAGCTGACATCTGGGACTTCATCTTTTTCAACAAAGAGTAGGATGACAAAGTGAGCAGGGAAGTAATTCTTTCTTACTTACTTATTTACTTACTTATTTATTTGGTGAGAAACACTACTTATAAATTTACTGACCAATTTATAGGCCATTTCCACACTAGACTGTTATAGTGTGATTATTCCACTTTCAACATCCTATGAAATCCTAGGGTTCACAGTTTAGGAAGGAGCCCCTCCCTAAACTGCAGGCCCCAGGATTCCATAGGATGTTGAAAGTGGAATAATCATGCTATAACAGTCTAGTGTGGAAATGGCCATAGTCCAAGGACTTCTCCCCCTCCCTCTTATACAAAGTCAAAGCTCTGCTGTGGCTCAACAGAGCAACCATGTACATCAAAGCCATTTGGAAACTGAGATGTAAATTTTCTTGGAACGCTACTACAAGTTGACATTATGTCATTGTTTCTGCATTGCATGGGGGAGAATGGCTAGCTCAGCCATTTTCTTCATTCAGTACCATGGGAATCATGCAATTTCAACTTGTTGCATCTTTCCAGGGCAATTTATAGCCCTGTTTCCAAAGCCTACAGTCTTATATTTTTACTACTGAGCTACAGCAGCACTTTTTAAATACTGTAGGGGTCAGGGGTGGGATTAAAGATAAATAAAGATTCATGCCACTTAGTAATGAATTTGCAAGCTTTACTACACCCCACCCAAATATTAGTCTGTATCAACCAAATATCTGTGCTCCCCCATCTTGATGTGTGGGAAGGTTCTCACATGCACATACACCCAAATAACCATTCCAGTGTCCAGGAATATTAGGAAAGGAAGGCAAACATTCAGGTCAGTTATTATGCATGAAACTAAATAATGCTGAAAAAAGTTTTTTTAGTTCCTATTTATTTTAACAAAATATGTACCTTCCAGCACTCACTGAATTTCAAGTGAAAATCTAAAAACAGAGGAAATACTTTTTAGCTTCCTTTTAAGCAGAAGTCACAGAATTAGATGGCAGCTGTCCAACCCTGGAACAATCATAGAAGTGGTGTCTTCCTCAGTATAGCAGGAACCACTTCATGACCTCTTCCAGTGTTTTCTTTTTTCCCCTCGTCTTCCTACAGTGCAGCTGTTATACAGCATTGGCAAGTAAATTGGGCCACTCAGTCCAATCTTGCCAAATGGGCTAGACTCCATCAGTCAGTTGCAGAGACTGATGAGCCTCTTGGGGTTCTAGAAGCTGCTGAAGGCAGGGAAAATTGATGTTGCTCATACATCCTGGTAAGAAAGAGAAGAACTGCCAGTCAAAGGGGGGGCAGGATTTGCAGTTCCACCCCACATGCCCAGCACTGGATCAGTGTTCAGTTGTGGTCCACCTTTCTCTGTTGGCACTGCTGCATTTGAGTATCTGTATACACTCACAGAGAGCCTTTTTCATTCTGGCAAAAATAGCTTAGGGTCCCATAAGGATTCAGGTACTTACACCAGTTTGTAAATAATATGCTAACCCCATAAAGTCAGTATGTATCTTTCACTACATGGGGACATGTTTTCACCCTCCAACATATAGCCCTGTTGCGTATATGATATTAGTTCTATATCCAGTATTCTTTGAAAACTGATTTGTGATACCTTTTATAAATTATCCTCTTAAAATTCAGATAAAACTATCCTCTTTGTATAACGTTTAACATTAATGCCCGATATTTTCTGCTTTCCTTCTCATTGACGTTTCTATATTGCATTAAATACATTTTAACATAAATAGTTTCACCACTTAAAAATAAATAAAAAGCAGAGTAAAATTAATTTATTTCTAGTGCACAACAATCCTCAAATCCCAACTAATGCCTGATTGCATATTTAAATTTCCTCCCTGTTTTTCTACTGTTCATTCAATCTTGGATGATCCTGGCAGGGGAAAGAGGTATGTGACTAAACTGAATGAAACAAGTCACCTCCTGTCATATTTCGTGCATGCCCTCTCGGTGCCATGTTTCCTAATGGGATTTTTCCCTGGGTCATCCTTGCTTTGTAACTTTGGATCCAAGGAATGTAACAGCAACTTCAGTTTGAACTGCTTGTGGAATTGTAGCCCTACATGACAGGGCCAATGTGGGGAAAATTCTCCAGCCCATGCATGTAGCAATGGATATATTTTTACAAGCACTGCAGTTACATCCCAACACCTGTCCTACCTGCCTGGGCTCTTCCCTCAGCCTGTTGTTTTACCCTTGTGCTCAGCATACACCTGATCTATATAGTTCACCCTGCTGGTAACAGGTATGAAAAACAAATGATTTAGCTAAGATAACAATGCCCTTCCTCTGATTTTGTTCATTGTGTGTATTGTTCTGATATATACAATATTTATATATGGAGAGAGATTATCTAGGATCGGGGAATGAAGCAACATCTGTTTTCATGCTGTTGTGAGGCTAGCAGTGCAATTCAGAAAGGTGGCATGTAAAGAAGGAAAATAATGTTGCTTCCCATCTCACTATCACTCTGTATAAACAGTAATTATAAGGACAGATAATTTATAAAGACCAAGGCTATTTTTTTAAGGGGGTAAAACAGTTCTGCCAGCAGTTGCAGTTTATCAGAGGTTGTGTAAATTCAGTCCCCAGTTTAACCAAAAATTTCACTCTCATTTTTGACTTGTTGATTGGGGATCATTGTGTAAATGGGTGAACACAAGGATGCTCAGTGTAGTATCCAGAATAACTATGCTGATGCATGTTTACACCATGCTAAATGGATCTTGGCCTGAGAAATTCTATAATTGTTTGATCCTAAAGAATCTAGAAGGCAAATGGCTAAGGCTTGAGGCACAGGTTCCAAAACTAAAATATTTTGGCACATTGAGAGAGCTTTGAACCACACAAACAACATTGCCAAGGTATTTATGGTGCAAAGCTTAACACTAAAACACATGATTTTGCTGTGCTAACTTTACCAAAGAAATGTGGGAAAGGACCATTGGAAACAACAACCACATTATCTGTGAACCAGACTTCAACCAATGTGTGTCATTCCTTAAAGAAATGGAACCGAATTCATTAAAGGTTTTAGAGGAAAGACTGATGCATAGAATCAGTAGGTGTAAGTGTAGGGTAAAGTAATCATTTAATGGAAAAGATGTTGGCTGAATAGTTGGGCATAACCTTTTATTCCATGTTCCCTGGTTTTGTGCCTTTAATGCATATAGACATTTAATTGCTTTCTGTGATGTTTTAGTTTGTAGCTTTCAGGTCACTGAAGTTCTTTCCAGAAGTGACTCATCCATCTATTCAGCATGCATTGCTTATTGACAGTCAATTAACACAACAACATGAGCACATTTAAACAAATTCTAAAATGCACAGACATCTGAAATGTGCACACCTGTTATTGGGCACACCTTTTTGCATTCCTTACAGCAATTGTAACCACGCTAAAAGAGTAGCAATCATCTGGGGGAAAATATTGAAGAACATTACCAGGAAAAAGCTTTCTGCCTAAGTTATTTCATAGCTGATTTTAGCAAACAAAGCAAAACAAACACCCCTCCCCCCCAAAAAAAAACCCCACAGAGAACAATAAAGACACTGTTCATTACATTATGTGCCCAGCAGGCAAAAAACAGGGTAGTTCCATGTAAACAAAAGGGCTTTGAATCTCAGCCCTTAAACTGTTCCTCCTTCAAAAGAAGCTCATGCTACATGGCAAACTAATTTTGAAACTGAGGAGAGTTTATAGAAATCTGAAAGGTGGGGGATTCTAAATAAACTGTATTAAGTTGTTCTTAGCCCCACATAAGGTAGGTGTTTAGATTCCATTGCCACAGATGGGCTTTTAAGTCTGTGCCATTTGTCTGATTTTTCTCAAATTGATATTTCTTTTTTCTTAACAAAAGTAGGGGATTTTATAAGGACCTAGCTCTCATAGGCTTTTGATACTGCAGTTCTCTCTCCATATGTATGTATGTATGAATATGTATATATGTATTTTACCTCCTTGAAGACATGCATATATACATAAGATCCCATGGTTTTGGTAAAAAAAATAATAAGCTTGGTGGCTTAGGTAGGTCAGTTCCTTTACATGCTTATAACACCAAGGTAAGTAGATGGCAAGTAAAATTTATTCTATTGAACAGCATTGTTGAATAACAAGATGTTACTTTTCTCATTTTCAAGAAAGAAATGAGATACTGTTATCAGAGAGCAATAGTTTGGGCATGAATAAGGAGACTTATTAATTGCAATTTGAGTACTTCCTTCAGAATGAAAAATGTTGTTTTCCTGCAATGACTGTGTTCCTTTCCTATGGTTTTCTAAAACATTAGCTCTTTTTCTGACTTGTGAAAATCAGCTTTTATTTGCAGAATTTTGGAATAATGATGCTGGCCTTTGGAGAAAACATAATTTTGCTGTTCCCTGAGACTGGGTTTACGTATTTTTTATAGACAGCATTGCTAAGAAGTGTCTTCAGTCCCTGCCCATCCAATGTGATTTATTATGCAGTGGTATAATTTGGTTGTGTTTGTCCCCTAAAATGGCCATTATTAATGTGAGCTTATTAAGTTTCTGTGTAAGCTAGTCTTACAAAATGAAGTTCTCAGTTAATACACATCCTTAAGTCATTGTCCAAAAAAGACAACACAGAAAATATTAGAGCAAAACTAAGTTACAGGTTGTTAGAACCATTTGAATTAGTATTATTGTAATATAGTCATAGAACTATATGAGCCCCCAAGTCAAATAGTTTTAATTCTCAAAGATTTATAGCAGGAGAGATAATTTTTTAAGTACTTCTCAACCCAGGGGTTCGTTGTGCAAACCAGAAGGACAAAAGACAATACCTGAACAAAGATTGTACTCTTGGGTGATATAGGCCCTGGCAGGTTGACATAATTGTTACTGATTTCTAAAGTGTGATTCTATCTTCTTAAAAATTAAGATAATCCATATTTTGGTGTACTGCTTATCCAATTTCTGGCCATGGTGACTGGGGATGAGAGGCATTATAGTCCGATGCATCTGGATGATATATCTTTGTGAAAGCCAGATAAAAGAATGACTTAGTTACTATAGATTAACGTAGATGTGGGCATTTTCCACCAGACTCTTTCATAGGCTGCAGCCACCAATTCCATTAAATCCAAAAGGGATCAGAAGGTAACTTCAGATTTCAGGAAAAGATGTGGGGGGACTTGTTTTATAGGAGAATTGCATCCTCTGTGAAATGCCTGCAGGAGCCTATGAAGGCATGATTCTCCATCTGAGTCCCAAAGACTTTTGTGATGGGCTTTAGGGTGCTTCTTAAGTCTCACGCCAGTCTAAAGCTGGAAAATTAGGCTATTCAGTGAATAATTCTAGAGTAGTTTTTCACATAGAGCCAGTGGTTTGAGCATTGGAATATAACCCTGAAGATGAGGGTTCAGTTACCCATTCAGCCATGGAAATCCACTGGGTAACCTTGGGTGAAATAAAAAACAACTGGAAGGCAACAACAGTTTTCCACAGTGATTATTATTAGAAGTATCTGATTAAAATGACCAGTAAATGACCAGTAAATCTATGTCTTCATTTCTACTGAATCTTCCTTTTCTTCTTCACTAACAAAGGTATAGATTGACAGTTCATGTAATCACAAACCAGTTCTTTTCAGTTTTACATACTCACTTTATTTGCAGTCTTTCTTGACTAAATTTGAGCAAAAAGTTCACATGGAGCACCATGCACATCATGCTGGCAGAAGAAAATGAGAAGTTAATTTTCCCACCCTTTCCTTCTCCTTGGAGTCCCCCAGAGCTGCCAAAGATGTTACACAGAGCATCAGAGAACCTTACAGAATAGAAACTATGATGAGTAAGAAAGAGGCACTCTCCAAGATCTGGAGGAGGCATCTCGATATGAGAAGGAGTTCTGCCCAGTTTAGCAGATTCACCTCTTGCCTCATAGTCCTTTGCCACACAGCCTAACCTATTTGTTGTTCTCCAAGCCACTCTGTAGTAATCTCTGGACTCTGCTGGGAAAAGGAGGAGGCAGGGAAGTTCACTTTCTGGAATTCCGTCCTGCCAGTATGACATAGGATATCACCCAAGCAGGTACAACAACAGATTTAAGAACCATGGGCATAATTCTAGACAATTCTAGTATCTTTGGATACCAAAGATAGGATATTTTAGTCCTGATGACATCAATAAGGCTTATTAAACTCCTGACTGTCTTGTCCCATTGGTTTCTGTGGGAATAAAATGTGACTTAGTCTGGATCCAACACATTCAAAATATTTCCAGTTGAAAGAGTATAGAACAACAGTGTATAACTTCATAAAACCAACAATAAATAGCTCCAAATAACACTGAAATGCCTGGAGGGAAAAAAAATCCTTCAACTGCCTCTGAAGGGAGACAGGGAAACATATAGAATTCAGGGACCATTTAACACAACTTTAGGTTAAATACAGAAAAAGCATTATTTCTACTGGATGACAGAATTACTACCCTGGAATAGGGAACATGGATCAAGGACTCCTTGACAGATGTTAATAGGGTGACATGTAAAATCAAATATACTAAGCCCTTGATTGTCTTTCAAGTCTAACAAATCTCTTCCCTTTAAAACTACTAATGGTATTTCTTAGCATGTATAAAAAGGGAGCTGCTGGGTAGTTTCCATACTGTATAAAAGTTAACTGCACAAGGTCCTGTTGACAGCACCACTCATTGCATGTTCCTGAGCCAGAAGTGGTTTTAAACACGCGTGCATGTGTTCCAAGCACATTCACATCTGAGTCATGTATGATGTGAATGTCACTTCAGAGAAGCTGTACAGTGAATTCTGGAGGACCCATGCGCATGATGATGAGTTACTTCACTGATATTTCTTGGTTTTCAACTTGAAAATTATTTTCTACCACATTCACATCCTGGTTTGACTGTGGATGGTTTTCTAATTCCATCATTTTAAATAAAATTGAGCAATATCTTTTTTTGCCAATTCAGTGAGACAAGCCATCTTAAATTACATTAAATTTTAAACATGTAACATTAAGATACATGCTTTTTTTATCCATTGCTTGACTTGAATTGTAAATGTGGGGTGTTTACAGGTAATTAAATCCCCATGCGAGTCCTACTTTCACACTGTAATAATCTAGACCAATTGTTAAGAACATTGTGGGACAGAAAAGCAGAAAACCCACAAACACAGTGAAGAAACTCCAAGGTGTTCTATATTTTAGACAAAGAACTAGTTTATCCTTCTAGTACATAGCATGATCCAAAAGGAATCAGTTATTGTAAACTGAACAGACGCACCTTCTTGGTTGCATTACAGATATGTAGAATACTACAGATCTGATCCCATCCTCCTTAAGAAGTTGCTGCCTGCAGGTAGCATGTACTTAATGGACAAGTTTGCTTCTTGTACCATATCTTCAGTATGCTAGCATTTTGTACTCCTGTTCTCTTTACAATAAAGCTAGTTTTCTATAGAATGTTCATTAGGCTATTTTTTTTAAAAAAAAATGCCTATTGAACATGGATAAGAGTTACTTTGGTTAAGAATAGCACTAACACTTTTTTTTTTTTACTCTTCTCTCTCTACGGCATTTTAAAGGCCTTTGCGTGGTGGTCAGACTTAATGGTTGAGCATGCGGAAACCTTCCTCTCATTGTTTGCGGTAGATATGGATGCTGCACTGGAGGTCCAGCCCCCAGATACCTGGGACAGCTTTCCACTCTTTCAGCTTCTAAATGATTCCCTACGTAATGATTGTATGTATTGTATTTTGACCATTTAATGTTCTTTTTGCAATAGAGCAAATCTGTTGAGCTAATACCAGTCTTTTTTTTTTCATTCTCTCTCTTTTCAAATTCTTTGTCATAGATTTATGCAACTTAAAAATGATATTTGGTTATTAGTGACATTCTCGGTAAATTTGGAAGAAAAATGTGACTTTTTTTACTTGAGGAAATAACAGAAAAAAAGATGTGTGTGTGTGTATAATATATATAGTTGAAATGGGTCAGTCGGTCCTAAGAGATAGGCGAGCGCCATTCCGAAGGGATGGGCGATGGCCTCCGTCGCCCAAAGCCGATTGAAAGGGGTGGAGAAGGGTTCCATGTATATGTGTGTGTGTGTGTGTATGTATGTATGTATGTGAATGTATGTATGTGTGTGTGTGTATGTGTGTGTGTATATATACACACACATACATACACACTTGTAAAAAGATAGTATCAAACTTGCATAACACCAGCTTAAAAACAGCTTTCCCTGTACAATATAAACAAGTAACACAATCAGCTGTGATGCCTTTTCTTAATTTGGCTGGTTCTGCTTGTTAGTCGTGTCCAAGAAGATGTTATGCAAGCTGTAGAAGCAAATACCAATTTGTGCAACATCTCTGTACAAGATCCTCTTCATATCAGAACACAAGCCGTTCCAATGATCTGCAGAAGAGACTGTGCAAGCAGTTGGCAGTGCTTGTTCTCTAGTATCCATGGCCATTCTAAGTCACATTCCAGGGAATAAACTTTAAAAACAGTCAAAAGTTGAGTTTGTTTGTGTTTTTTTTTAAAAAAAGCATAAACTCAGTGAAGGAAGTCAGAGCTCTAAATTTCCAAGGCAAAGTGGAACAGGCATGGTTGCCTACCTCATCTTTTTACATTAGAGGATTGGGGGTCCTTTTTCCATTTTGTCAGATAATCTGTAGTCTAGCTGGGGTTCTGTTACCACTTTTCTGGCCTTATGATGGTGGTGAAATCCAAACAAGCAGAGTTAACATCAACACTTAAGGATTCTAAAATATTGGAAACTCAGGATATTTGTATGAAGGAATAAACAGACTCTCTTGTAATCATTTAGGCTATTTATTATATGCAGTCCTAGATATACAACATTTACAGTCCCCCCAGGGGAAAAAACTTAGGCAAGTCAATATCTGGGCACATTGTTTTCATTGCATTGTATTGTATGTAAGATATTATATAGTCATTACATTACAGTGTATGACAAATCAAGGGCCAGCATGGTATAGTAGTTTGAGTGTTGGACTACAACCCTGGAGCCCAAGAGCTAGACTCCTTGCTTGACCATGGAGACCTGCTAGGTGACTTTGGGCATGTCATATACTCTCAGCCTCCAGATAGAGGGGTGAGAGTGATAGGTTCAGCATAAGGTTGCCATAAGTTGGAAATGACTTGAGAACACAATAACAACATAACAACAACAACATATGGCAAGTCAGAGGCTACATCTTGATAAGAACTGAAGCTTTATCTCTTATCTCTCTGACTCTTTAACAAGCTTCTTAATAGTTAACACACAGAGGAACATTATTCGTCCATTAATCTCTTCTGCTGAAAAGAGGATCGATACATCTCTAAACAAGGATCCAAGAGGTTAACATTCTAACAGCATCCATTACCTATTTGTAAACATCCATACTGGGCATTCATTACAACCAGAATGGAAAATATATTTATTTTAGCATAGCCTAGTTATTTCACTTACCAGCAGTATCTACCAGCATGTCTGGCAGTTTATCAGTTTATTAGGAACAACATGGCATGGAGGCTATATAACAGCTTTCTCTTCATCCATTGCCAACTGCAGATGCAGACTGATTTCTCTCTCTTCTCAACTTCTTTTGGATTCTCTCTAGCTTCCACCCAGCCTATCAGCTGACCTATCTAATCCAATCAAAACAAAGGTATTGACAGTACTCTGTCAAAAATCAGATGATTGGAGATGATATAAACAAACCCAGCTACTGCTAAACCTTGGGTTCTGGCTGCCTTGCATCAGATTACATCAGCCATTGGACCTGCCAGGAGGTTATTATCTGTCAAATCTGCTGGACATTTTTTTACCTTGTTTACAATAGAGTAGGTGTTCCATCTGAAACTAGGCTGCCACCTGGTTTCCAGTAACACAGACATGCACATTTTAATAGCTATCTGCATTACATCTTACACTCTGTATGTTCTACTCTATAGGTTATAGTCTGTACTCTATATTTTCAGCCATGAAGATGGCAACCAGATCAGCTCGGCCCACAAGGTTGCTTCAGAAATAAAGCAATAGTAAAACTGTCACTATTGGAAATACATTAAGAATGAGCTTTGAATGAACTTGTGCTTCCAACTGTGGTGTTTGGGGGCTGCAGTCTTATACCTACTTAATTGAGAGTAATCTCCACTGAACATAATGGGTCATACATCTAAGTAGGCATGTATATTTAGAACTAGAGGCTTTGAGGAAGCACTGTAGAAGTAAATGGGGATAATCTCATCATAGAACAAGTTGGAGGGGACAGATGGAGGAGGTATTCTTATTGGTTGCTCAGTCTGTTACTATAGGTCTCAGAGAGGGGAGTTTAAACAACTAGATGAAATTCCCTTTTTTCATCCTAAGGTAATTCCCAGCACAAATGGAAACCTTTATTCTTACCAGGGGACTGGGTGTTTTCTTTCATTCCAGGATATATTTCAGGGGAAAAAACCATATTTGAAAAGGATGTATGGTTTTCTTGTTTGGGTTAAAGGGAAGTCCTCTTTCTCTTTGCTACATGGGAGGAAGAGCACAAGATCTTTATGCTAGAACAGTGAGATTTTTGTAATACTGTACTTTTAGAAAAGAAGACATCCCTGTCCAAGTCTCCAGAGCCAACAGTGAGCAAAGGTTCAGAAGATATCTATGACTGACCAGTTATCTATAGCATTGTGAAATCTGGATGTTTATTGTCCAAATTGCCTACCCAGCTTCTTTCATACTCTGTCTCCTCACTGCATTCTGGGGAGGTCCATGTGGGTTTTCAAACACCATCTAGGAAGTCCCAAACAGTAATAAAAGAGGTGTTCTATTGTGGTCTCTCTCTCTAATTCTCTCTCTTTCATAATAGTTTGGACAAGCCGATAGTTAGGGCCATGGTAAATGGCACAGGTTTGCTCCAAAGAGTCCCATTCATTGTCCTTAAAGATTTATATTATTCTTTTTTTCCCCTTACCACCATCTTCTTTGTAAATGATAGGTCCTTATAGGCTTATACCACAATGTCCTAGCTTTTAAAACTCCCAGAGATGAAAGGCCTCTCTTCTATGGTCATCATCATCCAAAGAGCAGCCTATTTACATAAAGAAGAACATGTACAACTAGAAGCCAAGATTCAGTGGTGACTTCTTCCTGCTACAACTTTCCATAGCATGATGTATCTAGGCTAGAGGCTTCCAGGTTCTACTCTAGCTGCCATACTTTCAGTGAAAGAAACCAGTGTTTAAATGTAAAAGGCATTTATTGCCCTTGGACAGCAGTAGTGCTTTACTGTATTCTTTCTCTAACTTAGGAATCTTGTAGCCGTGCCTCGGAGAGCACTTTCCTGTTTTTCAAAAAATATCACCAGTGTTCTACATTGGCCACTTAGTTATGAATGCGTCAGTAAATAATGTCTCCTGGCCCAACCCCCAGCCCACCTTGAGAGTCAGCAGATGGATTGAGGGAAGGAGTTCCTTCAGCTTTTGACTAGGGCCAAAAAGAATGACATTTCCACTCCCATCCTGCCAGCAGGCAAGGATGCAACAAGGACTTGTGAGAGAGTCTTGCTTCTGATTGTAGAGGGTGAGGGGGACCTTGTTGGTATAAAGACCATTTTCTCTATGCTTTGTGGGAGGCTCCTTCAGACCCAAGAGATATTTTCAAATCTGTATTTGAATTCTGGTTGACATCCAAGTTCCAAAAAAAAGGCCTTTCTTGGGTTTTAAATAGCAGAGGGACATGGCAAAATTGCCTGCACACACCCTAGAGGTCATGAGGTCACTTTAAGTAATGATTTTATTTTTAAAAAATGAGAGGGGAGTAGCATTTGTGAAGTTCTCTTAAGGTCCAGTGAGGGGCTTGCATTGCTTCTAGACAGGGATAGTTGTCCATCCCGGCACACATAATATCACCCATATTTTACTACTACTACTTAAAGTTTTTATCATGTATACTAAAGCATTTTAGTGTTTTTCTGCCCAGATACAATTATACATCTGATTTGCTACTAACTGAGTATTGTTGTTATGACATTGTTTTAATTAAGAAATTAATTCTCAATTATTGTTAACTTTTTTTTAGCCCTAGTAAGTTGCAGTCAGAAATATGTTATATGTAATAAATAGAACTGTTTTGGAATTGCTGTGAAAGACTTCTTATGTATATTATTTATTTATTATTTATTCTAGATAATTTGTGCAATGGAAAATACCACAAACATCTTCAAGACCTGTTTGCTCCACTTGTTGTTAGATATGTCGATCTCATGGAGTCCTCAATTGCACAATCAATTCACAGGGGCTTTGAGCGGGAGTCATGGGAGCCAGTAAAGTAAGGAAACCTCCTTTGATAAAATTGGAGTATTCGAGTACAAGAGGACTCGTGCACAGATGAATTAGTAAAATATTAGATGCTCTTTGTTTTCTGTTTTCATGCTAAAAACAATGCCCTTTTAAGAATGGTTAAGATACTCTGTAGCATATTTAAGTTCAGAGTTTTTGTGGACACAATGCCCTATAGTGTATTGTGCGTGATTAACTTCGTCTTTAATTGGTTATGTTTCTCCTGGCTCTTTTAGCTCTTTTTAGTCCTGTACGCATAACCTTCAGCTATAATACCAGTATCCCTCTTCGAAACAGTTGAGCTGCCTGCCATTTGTAGCGTTTTTTACTAAGTTATCTTAACCACTTATTTATTGGCACCGAGGTTGTTTACTTCAATGTCACTCTACAAAGTTCTGGAGCCACTTAGAACCCAAACAGACCACATATTTTGCTGCACATAGGAACTTGTGATAAAATTATCTGGGCTTACTTGGAAGGGTGATAGAAATAACTAAATAATTCAATGATAAAAAAGCCTCCACCCCAAGTAATTTCATTTGTCATTTTAAGTTAAAAGATTAGGCAAGTGACATGATTCCTTACCACCTGTAGGTCATAGGCCCCAGACTAAAAGAAATAGCATTATTGTGGTTTTGTGGAACAAACACATTGAGAAGCAACTTCAATGCCAATAACACATGAACTGGCCCTAAGTCTTTCCCATTGGCCTAATTCTAACTATCTTTGCATTCTAGCTCTATGGTTATAATTTGCAGTATTTTCCAAATACAGTCTTAACATTAGCTTCTGTTATTCAAATGTCATGCTTTTCCATATCTAGTCAAATTTTATACCTAAGACAGGTTATGAATGCTGTAACATTAGTGTTAGTAGTAGCAGTTGTAATGTCATTATGGTTCATAAAGGCCTAATCTGCACTTGATATCAATTTTCAACAGTTATTGTGCTCTCAGTACTCCTTGGGGTAATACTGAATTAACGTGGCAAATGGCCATCCCATTTGCCACATTATCAAGAATGAGTAATAACTCTCAGGAGGATACACTCAATAGGATTGTCTCAGCAGCTTTTCAATGTCTACTATCCAAGGTATTCCATACTACTAATTGCTGGGGAAAATGCATCAGGAGAGGGCTTTCTGGTACCAAGAGCATCCTGCATGTGTCCCTTTACCTTGAACTACTCGGATGCAATCTACCAGCCAATGATTTGAATTAGGAGTGGGCATCTGCCACCCTCTTGATGTAGGCCCTTTTCGCACATGACTTCGAATGCGAAATGGCCATGGGAGCGACGCAGAATTGCGAGGATGGTTCCACATGACGTTCTCGCAATCGCATGTTGCTCCCATAGCGATCCCGTGGCTATTGCGCATTATATCATTTTCAGGTTTTTCTTGAATTGCGCATTCCTCCCACATCCCTCCCACACGTACCTGGTGTGCAGAACCTCAGGAAGCATGACGACTGTGCTTCCTCCCCCAGCGCAGCCTGGGAAAGTACCCGGCTGCACTGCAGAAGGACGCGGCGCAGCTATCGTGCTTCCTTCCGACCAGCACGGAGTTGGTGTGGAGGGAAGCACAGGGGATGCGATTCCCTCCTGGAGGAGGCTTTTCGCCTGATTCCCGCGCGATGCCAGCAGCACCAGGTAAGGTGCAAAAAGGGTTGTAGTTGAGCTAGAGCTCTCACCAACCCTACCATCATGACAAGTGACGAGGGATGCTGAAAGCTGAAGTCCAGCAGTATCTGGAGAACTGGAGTAGTCCACCCTTGATTTAAAGCCACTTCTTTGGTACCTGAGAATTTGCTGCAAAGGGAGTTTGCTGTGCTTACCATAACTTCAGTAGGTGTAAAACAATATTGGCAGATGTGTTGTGCCCTTCTTTTTGAGGGAGCTGAAGAAAGGCTTTCAACTTTGCTTGAACAGGGAAGAAGCTACATTTCATTCAGCCCTCTGCTGTATCTTGTTAGGTCAGTCTGTGCTGATGGAATACCATCAGTGCCAGCCAGGAAAATCCTATCAGAACACATACTCTTTAAAACAGACCTTGCAATGTGCAATGCAGGCTTGATAACAGATCAAGACAGAACTATGTGATCCTACTTTTAACCTAACCAGATGGCAGTATACAAGTAATACAAGAACATTGTTTTCTTATATATATATATATACACACATACATACTCACACATGCACACACACACATATATCAAGCCATGCATGCAAAATATATTGCAAATTCCAAAGATTTTTTTAAAAAAAACGCACATAAATATACCTCTCTCTTTTTTAAAAAAAAACTTCTGAGCTCGTTCTGCAAAACTGCAAAACTCACTGAGATGAGTTAACTTGCTCTTTAAAAGGTTACACAGCTGGTAAGTGTGGGCAAAACTGTACAGGGAAAATGAATCAAAGCAAGATAGCAGCCCTAACACAGTTTTCCAAAACACTGAATATGCAAGTTAAATCTGTTCACAGACTGATTTAATGTAAGCAGTCACATGAGGTGAGGGATCATGCCAGTATTGCCTTTGTACTGTTTGCTCAGTCTCTATAGTATGCTTCAGATATGCAGGTATCTGCACTGAAGAATTCAGTCGGCAGAACACAGGTCGTCTTGAACGAGGGTTATCAGCTCGATGGAAATATCACAGAATGTGCTTTCTCAGGGAATCAGTTAAGAAAATAAATTTTTCTAATGTGGGTTGCTAAAACATTTCCAGGAATAGTTCACCTCACAGCAAGTTCTTTCTTTGTTTTGTTTTTCCTTCATTTATTTTTCACAGAAAGTTTCACATTCTTTAATGCCCTAGAAATAAATTAATATAATTACTGACTGGTAGTCTACATTGGCTACTTAGTTAAGTATACTTAACTCCTACCAGCAAGTGAGGCTGTGATGAGAACTTGCAATCGGAATCCTTTGTTGAAGCCTCCCTCGCTGGCAGCAGGAGGTTAGAAATATCATCTGCCCATAACCCAGTTGCCAGCTGAATGGACCTCCTTCTCCTTGTAAAGTAGATTTGGGTCTGCTGCTTGGTAGAATAGGCTTTGAATGGTAGTTGTGATCAAATAGTGCCAGAATCATGACTATGTAGGGATCATGAATATGGAGCAGTTAACAAAACTGTTGTGCATTTGTAACAGTGATAGGGAATGCCAGCTGTTGTTTCTTGAAAACATGGTTCAAGCGCAAAGAAAGGGACAGTCATTTAACAGGAACCACTAATGCATCACCAAAAAGGAGAACAGAAGAGAAGAAAAATTGCATAAAATTTCCAAGAACTGGTTTAAATAGACATGTGCAAATATAGATGTGATTACTGTAACTTAGGTAGAAATACAGTACATTTCACCATAGTGTAGAACACTGTGACTAGGTGACTTGGGCACATCCTCTATCTTATATCCAGGTGTCACTAATGAGGATTTTTCTCTATGGCTTTTGATGCACTGTTTTGCCATCTACCACCTGAAAAGCTAATACATTTATATCTGTATAACTCTTCCTCCATTCCACCTAATAATGCTTTTAGTGCAACCCTATGCATGTCTACTCAGAACTATGTTCCTTTGAGTTACAAGGGCTTTAGCAGGGTACCGTAAGTATGTTTAGGACTGCAGCCTGTAGACTCAGGATACTAATATCTTCCTGGTGCCTTTCTCTTTCCCCCTGCATTTCCATCAAGCCTGATAAAGAACTCTTTTCAAACTGTTCAACATTGCAAGAAAATGTTTTGCAACCACAAGATTTTCTATTTAAAAGTTATATCCACTTGAACAGTGACCTTAACAATCTCCTTGCGCTTCACTTTTAGAATTCCTTTAATGAGGGCTATAAAGTTCTCTAAAGTCTTTGCTAATTTCCAGATATTTGCATTGAATAGTTAAGAAATATATATGATGTTGCAAACAAAAACTACAGACCAGCATATCATTATGAATTAGTCTGTTCCATGGAAGTAGTCTATAACTGAATTCAGCATTATATTCTTAACTCAAAGAGGAATATCTTCAACTGGGAGGCAGGAACTCAACTAATTAAAACATTCAAGCACCCCACATTTTTACTTTGTGTCTCTGCCTCCAGAGTAATCAATCAAACTCTTTCAGTGAATTTGCCTGATGAAGGCCAAGGGACTTGTGCTCCTTAACTTTTTTCTGCCCCCACTTCATGTGGGCTTGACTGGAAGAGGAGTGGAGTGGTTATGCTTGGGGAAGCCAAAGAGGTGAGAAAGGAATCAAAGAATATTAATAAGATACCCGTTCTGTAAGCAAACAAATATTTCTTTCAACCTTTTCTAGTTGAGACAGTCTTCCAGATAAATGGATACACATTGAAATGGAGGGTGGTCAGAATTCATACTGGCTGTGTGACCACATTATCATCAGTCCCAGTCCCAGTAGTCAATGGGATGACTTAACTAGGAGAGGCTGGGCAGGCAAACTATTCTTCATCCCAATCAAATTTTAGGTGAAGGGCTGTGGTAGTGAAGCCTTTTTGCTATAAAACTCACATCCCAAACATCTCAAAAACTTGCTTCAGGAGGACGGCAAACCTTCCTGATCTACTTTTGGGGCAGCTCCAGGAGTTACAGAGTGAGGGAAGGGAAAATTCCATAAGAATCACATTCACTGAGGCCTCAAGCAGCAATGCTATGTGCATTTAGCTGGAATTAGCCCCACTTAAAACTACAGCACTTTTTTCTAAGTAGACATGCCTAGGATTGCCGTGTGACATTCTTTATCTAATGTTTTATTAATTCAAACATTCAATTATATTCCATTAGGAAAAGCTATAGATAAAAATAATTTGAAACAGCTTTTGATTATCCATATACACTATGTTAAAAATATAAGGAGCCATTTTTGTTCTTGTACACCTAAGTTTCCCCCATTCATTTTAGTCATTATGAATAAATTAAGTGTGACTAAAATGTGACTAAACTGATTACCCAAGAATCAGCATGGTGTAGTGGTCTGAGCATTAGACTATGACACTGGAGACAAAGGTTCCATTCCCTGCTCAGCCATGGAAACCCAATGGGTGACCTTGGGCATGTCACACACTCTCAGCCCCAGAAAACCTCATGATAGGTTCACCTTAGGGTCACCATTAGTCAGAAACAACTTGAAGGAACACAACTATGAAAGTGATCACCCATATATGCTTATAATAGATTCTTTTAAGGATGCAATCTTAAATACACTTCATAGGATACACTCCCCATACGTTAACTGAATTAGCATGAACAGATTTATTTATTGCTTCAGCTGTGATGAATAAACAAGTATCTTACAAATAACCCCATTGGTTATATCTTGTATTTACATAGTGTTTTTTCTCCTAGTTTGACTATAATATACCATGCCTTATTAAACCACTCCATTATAGATGGAGCAGGAAGACATTTCCACTTGGTGGCGACCAAACATCTTCCAT
The DNA here is from genome assembly GCA_948474755.1 of Ctenosaura bakeri. Classification (NCBI taxonomy): domain Eukaryota; kingdom Metazoa; phylum Chordata; class Lepidosauria; order Squamata; family Iguanidae; genus Ctenosaura; species Ctenosaura bakeri. The sequence goes on along the minus strand of CAOLHI010000759.1, from coordinate 418,745 downwards.
CTGGAATGACTGGGGAAAGTATTATGAGTTGTACATGGATGAAATGTAGCACAAAACAGGAAGACATCTGGAGAAGATACTTCTGGACAAAAGTGGCTTGCAGCAGCTATACACAAAAGTTCATTGTGTAAATTAATAGTTTCAAAGAAGTAATAGACATGCCCAGGGACAAACTGTGTACACAGAATTTGTGTTGTTAATTTCAGTATACCATTTACACATATTTTTGTCTCTCGCATGTGGCTATTACTTCTTGGCATCCTGAGTCAGAGTTACTTCTTACTTCTCAAATCTCATTTCAAGAAATATTAAAATGTGGGTTGTGTAACATTTCTCCAGTGTCAGTTACATCTTGACATGGGGACAGTAAGATAATGCCAATAAAGAAGAAAAATTAAACTTGCAAAATATGACCATTTTGGCATAAACATGATGTGTTTAAAAGTATATTATTAAATTGGGTTCATATGGTACTTCTTTCTAAGGCTTGGGCCCTCAGAGATGCTTTTAGAATGAAGTTCCCTGGAATTTCTGAATTAATCTCACACAGTGATAGATATGTGATGTATAAATAGGGGACAGACAGAATTTTAACTTCTCTTAAACTGCACAGATGGTACTAAAAGCATTTTGCTTGATATAAGAAATGGCTGATATGAGAATATTTTTATTGTAATCTCGGGAATATGTCTGCTTTAACCAGCTGTCCTTAGCGAGCATTGTTTATGTCTTTACAATGTTTGTTTCCTGTTAGCATAGTAGAAATGTTCAGAGAGCACATTTCTAGATAACAAAGTTTTTTTTCCTGAGGTCGTCGTTTTCTGGTCATGTCTGTTTTATCAGATTAAGTAGCTGTGCCAACCTACAGTATGCATTTTATCTGTAATATGTTTTTTCTTAAATTACAAAGTATTTGATAGAGGAAACCTAAATCATATTTCAGATTAACAATTGAAACATCCTGGAGTCATAGTTCTATTTCCCGTTGAAGCCATAAGCCTATATTTGGGCTGTATCTCTTCTGCAAACAGGAGTTCCCATGATTTGACTTTTCTCTGTACCGGGGGAAACCCCTCCACCACCAGAGATGCATTTCCCTGGGGAACATTTGTCAGGAGCCATATGTCAGGGAGGAGAAGGTGACAAATGGAAGAAAAATTGATTGGTGTGAATAATCTCTATGATTCATATTAGATGTTTGTGGAACAGGGACCTCAGTTTCTGGCATTCACTTTGCTGAAATTAATAGTTTCAATAATATTGCTGCATGATTATCTATGAGTCTGTTTCAGTTAATTTAGTAACACATATCTAAGTAGATGTGGACTGTAGTGTAAGAACGAAATCCTTTGCAGATTATTTAAGAATAACTCCCATTGAACACTAGACTGTACAGTTGTCATCCTAGGTGCCTTTCTGTGAAAGTGCATTCCATGGAGCTAAAAGCTACCTACTGGAAGCCCTAATTCAATCAGAAAATTTAACATGAGTGAGTTCTGCTTGCTTCACAAACTCTCCCAACATGGCACACCATACAGCATACAGCAGGGACCATCACTTCTAGAAATCTTTGCAGACTGACCTGTAATGGCTCGAGTGTGTGCTGGGAAGAACCAAAAAGCCACTGCCAAATTCCATGCTGAACTAAGAACTAAGTGACTTATTTAGCTATCAGGAATACCCAAAATGATTTATGTAAGTAAGGGTTCCCTGTTCTCTTGGATGGCTGAGGCAGTTAGGTTTACGTATCCTGTTCAGCTGAAAAAAAGGAAACACTAGTATAAACCAGAAAGCTCCATATGCTCAATAGAATGCCTATGCCTATGGGCAAATTGCTGCTCTCCAGATGTTGTCAGACCGCAACTCCCATCAAACCTAGCAGGCATAGGCAATTGTGAGGAATGTTGGGCACTGAAATACAACAGTGTCTGGAGGTCAGCACCCTGACCATCCCTTTCTTGTGGGACCAAGGAATTGCATGAGTGTATGCCTGCTTGGGTTGTCCACATTAAAATGGAATAGTTCTCAAATCCAAAAGGAAATGTTTATTTGTAAATTAGTTAAAACCATCCTTTAAGGCACACATGCACATACTTACATGCACACACACTTCTAAATATTTCTGTTAGATCTTTTAGACTGCAGTTCTACCCACATTTATCTGGAAGAAATTCCTATTAAATCTAATGGGCTTTTCTTCTGAATAGACCATAGGATAGCACAGTCAGGGTAATTGTTAATGTTCTGTCCTTCCAGTCTTCACTGTTAATAACATTAAGCATTTAAATGTGCCCCACCAATAAATTAGGAGCTAGCTTCTGTGCTTTGAAAAGTTCTCAAGAGATGTACGTTATGTCGTTCTGTATTATTGATGTTTTAATTTGCTAGTTTGTAAATGTTTCTCTTTTCATTTCTGTCCTTGCTCTCTTTTTCATTTAAGCAACTTGTTGTTGTTTTTATTGCAGACTGCTGGGGTGGGGGAAATCCCAAATCCCATTTTAAGCCTTCCATACTCATGCTTCTCTCTCAAATGTTTTTGGTTTGGGTCTTTTGACTGTTGTCTTGCTGTGAACTTTGCAGATTTGTTTACGAGTGCCACCGTGCTTCTGCCGCATCTGCATTGTCACTGTGATGGTATTTTTTCTTTCTGTCTGTTTCTTCCACAGGAGTTTAACAAGTAATCTGCCCAATGTGAATCTACCAAATGTGAATCTCCCTAAAGTTCCAAATCTACCAGTTAACATCCCACTAGGCATCCCCCAAATGCCTGCCTTTTCTGCACCGTCATGGATGGCTGCTATATATGATGCTGAGTGTGTATTCAGTTCAATAGATCTCATTTCAATCAAAAGTAATCTTGGCATGGATATGGATTGTTTATTTCTCTCCTTCATGTTTAGGTATAAAGCCATTTCAAAAGAAGAAATAAGATTGACACATAGCAACAACAAAAAAACAAAAAAACTGACTAAATCTGGTGCGCAGTGCATTATAGTTTAGTATCAGTCTATGTATCAAAGGTATATTTTTCCACTTATTTGATACTTGCATCAACATTCTTGCTGAGAAAATTGTCCAGCACAGAAAAATACTGCTTTTGTGTATGCCCATGGGTCTGAACCATAAGATAAGTGTTAGTGGTATGCAGGTTAAAAAAAAAATCATCTTGCGTGCACTGAAATAAACTTTTTCATGACCTGGATCAGGGTCAAAGAATCAATAAGTTTTCTTTGTTTCGTTCCTGTTTTCATCCATGATTTAATAAAATATTAATTTTAATATATTTTCATATATTAATTATTAATTTTAATAATTTTAATAAAATGATAGGCAAGATTCCTCTAGAAAAACTATCAAAGCATGGGAAAATTACTTTTTTAGACTTCAAAAATCCCTGGAGTTGTAGTCTCAAAAGATTATATTTCCAAGCTGTGACTGCTGTCAGCTTGAGGAGAGCCAGAATGTTGCCCTAGTCTTAAGTGTTGGCCAAGAACTCTGAGAGACCAGGGTTCAAATTCCTGCTTAACCCTGGAAACCTGCTGGATGACCTTGGGTAAATCGCACTCTCTTAGTCATATAGGAAGGCAATGAACAGCAGAGCCCTTAAATAATTCTTGTCCATGATAGGCTCATCTGAGAGTTGCTGTAGGTCAGAAAAGACTTGAAGGCACACAACTTACAAGGGCATACCAAGCTGGGGGCACCAATCCTGTAATCACAATATGTGGGGAAGAGAATCAGCAACAACATTGTAATCAATGACCATGAACAGCGGATGGTTTCACTCGCCCCAGAAAATAACGTCTTATAGGAGGGACCTTTCTCTTTGTATCACTGAACATTAGAAAAGCAAACTTTCCCAAGACTGAGACTCTTCTGTTAATAGAAAAACATGTAGGTCCCCTTGGCCAAGAAAAAATGGGAGGGGGGATTATCTTAACCTGGAGAATGCAGCAAGGATTTATCCATTTTCAAATTGCCTGAATATGAAAATAGTCTTTTTATGCTAATGCTTTCCCTAATCCTGTTACCCTGCCATATTTGCATGTCTTAGGGTATTTATATCTCAGGTAATATGCACCAAAGAAAGTGGGAAAGAGGCAGGAATCCCACAGGGGGACAAGACAGAGAAACCACATTGGTATTCTCTTCCAGTGAATCTGGAAGTTTTAAAGTATATGAGTATTTTCAACCTGGTAGGTGCTATCCTCTGAAACCACTGAAGACAGGAGTCTGGAATTATAAAATGAAGCATTATCCAGTCAATCTGCACACAATTTCAATATAAAGAGGACATACCTACTTTTGCTCCCCTTGAGTATGGCTTTGGTGCTTTTGGACTCAGGTAAAACTTATCTCCTCATATAGCTGTTCCAGGCACAAGAGTTTCTTGTATTCACATTTAAAAGCTTTAAAAGATTTAAAAGGTATTCTCTCTGTACATATATGCTGACAGATTCTCAAAAAAAAATCATCTATTAGCAGAATCTATCCTCAAAAGAAAATGATGATGAGATGATATTAACAACAAGCTGAAGAGGCAGATTGCTGTGGGACACCGTTAAGCCTTTCCTGCATGCCCTTTTCTGAATTAAAATGAGCCCCTCAAACACCAAATATTCCTTTTGCACTACAGAAGGCCTTCAGGTCACCTTGAGTTTCCCCTGAAGATAAATCATGGCTTTAGAGGATGACTTTAATTAAGGAAATCCAGTGTCTTTACCACTATCCTGGATGTTAATAACTTTAAAAAATGTAAAAATTCTGATCCTGGTTCTCCAATGTGACATCTAATTTGTAATTAATTCTAATTAAAATTATAGGCATCTCACTTTGAACAGGACTAGAAATCTGAAGTCTCAAAAATTACCTAAGTAATCCCTTTAGGTTTTGAACAATCATTTGAAATCAGGAATCTGTACTTAAATTTCCTTCTAAAGACTGTTTCTGTGCTTTTAAAAAAAAAAATAAGAACAGTGAAATGTTTGTTACATGAGAATTTTATGTTTGTTTAAAAATGCTGAAATTGCATTTTTGAAATGCAACCCATATTCATGCTAAGCTGACTTATTCAAGGTTAGACTAGAATAGGCAGTATATGTGAATAGTAACTGAAATAATTACATTTTCTCTGTGCATGCTCTGTGATATTGTTTTGTTTTGTTTTTGAAAAGATAAGAATCAAGGCCTCAATCCTAAGCATGCTTACTCATGAGTAAGTCTCAAGGAATAGCTGGAATGTCACATACCCATGAGTGATGCATTTAGGATTGCAGCCCAAGTCATCATAAAGGAACAGTCATCTTTAAAAAAAAAAAAAATGAAATACAAACACAAAATGCCTTCTACAAATGACATGAGATAGATTGAGAAACTGCTGTTGAGTGAGCTCCTAAACTCGCCAGCTTGAAATCAAATGCCTGTTTATTGTTCTCCACTTATTTTAAAAAAAAAAAAAAAGGTTTTTGAAATGGGAAATGCAAAGCAACCCAGAGATTTTTTTCCCCAGAATTCTGAAAGCACATGGATGTTATCATGTGTAATAATAAATAACTTGTTATTGCATTCCTGAACATCTAATTGCTGAAAACAAAATGTACCCTCTTCCAAAAGCAAGTTAAGTTGTTGTTGTTTTAAAGAAAAGAAAAGAAAAGCATTTCCAAAGTAGGTTTAAATCAGTGGAAACTGAACTAGTACTGAGCCAGTGATGTCATGTGCGCGACTTCTTTGATTAACCATCCATTCAAGGAAATGCCTGATTCTCTATCTTTTCATTGATCTGCTCCTTCGGCTCCCTGCTTCCCCTTTAAGACATGTTTCAGTGTTTTCACATCATTACATGGATACGTCTTATCTTCTACAACTAAGCCGATGCATTCTTTGAATAATTACCTTTGTAAGAACAGGATTCAAAGGACCCCTTTTGGCATGTTGGGAGTATGGTTTTCACCCTGAAGTAGCCATGTGTGCATTTAGCTATATCTCCCCTTCTGTAGCATTAACTCAATGCAGCTGGCATCTGTCACAATAGAAACACCCTTCTACCGGTTTCTATAGACGATATCAGCATGAACTGGTAATGCATGGTGTGTAAATAAAAATCACTGTGTTAGCATTAGTGGTATGCGAGGAGTGGCATAAACTTCTTGAACTTCCTCTGGTCACAATCAATGAGAGCGAGAAGGAAAAAGGATAATAAATAGATCCATAAATTTCTCAGAGTAAAGTACAATCCAAAGCTCGCATATTATTCTACATGTAGAGGCATTAGATATAATTGTAGCTGAACAGAAGTCTAATCAACACCAAGCCAGGATATCCCCATCTGTATGGAAGATCTGGGTAAGAAAATCTACACTTGCTAATCTGATATATATATATATTAAAAAAGACATGGTGAAAAGAAAAATCTTAAGAGAACTCTGGTTGAGTATATTGGTCCCTCTTTCTCCTCCACCACCACCCCAACAATCTGAACCTGAAGTGAGATAAGGTGGTCTACCATGCCAAAAAACTTTCTAAGATATGTAAAAGGTCATCTCATTGTGAATAATTCAGCATCCTTACTTTGATTGTTTTCCAGCTGTTCAAAGAAAAAAAAGTGTCCTCGCTCACCACTTGTTGTTAGCACATTTCTTGTTTTTTTCCTTTGAAACCCGTCTGATGGGGAGGTGGGAAACAGAGGGAAAAGAACAAATCCCATACTTTGGGAAAATAAAATGCATGAAACCTAAAAATAACCACATACATGTGCGTACTGCGGTTATTACCAGCAAGAGAATACCCTTCACCTTGTAGAGCCTCCAGTTCAATAACTACGCAAGCTAATGTGGTTATTGAAAAGGGCTGATTCTGTTGTTGTTGCCATATGCACTGTTTCCAGACAAATGTCTGTATCTCCTTATTTTACTTGTCTTCCATGTCTGACTTGGAAAGACTTGAGGCAGCTAGGTAGACTAGAAGAATTGTATGCTGTAAAACGTTAAACCCTGATGCTGGAGATTCTCCCTGGCTTTGTTCTGTGTCTTCAGTCACTGTTATGCCCCATTCTATGTGCAAGAGCAATCTCCACATCAGGCTTCCAGAGCCCGGGAGCAGGAGGTAATCTCTCTTGATTTTTTTTTTTCCATGTCATCCTGGCAGCAATGGATCAGGAACATCAGAAGATCTGTTCTGGAAACTAGATGCCTTACAGACCTTCATCAGGGATCTACACTGGCCTGAGGAAGAATTTGCAAAACATTTAGAACAGCGGCTAAAACTTATGGCTAGTGATATGATTGAATCCTGTGTGAAGAGGTAAGTGTAAACATGTAAATGAGAAGCATTCTGCATAACTAAAATGCTCAAACTTTCTTTTGCTTGCCTCAAGCAAGCCCCCAGAATAACACTTTGTTGTAAAATCCATACAGAGGCAGATCTGTATGTGCACATGTGCCTTCAACTCACCTATCAGCTTATGGTGGTGAATTTCATAGGGTTTTCTTAGACAAGGAATATGCACAGTTGTTTTGCCAGTTCCTTCCTATGGTACCTGGTATTTGTAGGTGATCTCCCATCCAAGTACCTACAACGTAGGTATTCTACAACATTGTCAGCTGCACAGTTGTAAACATCCCCTTTGCTAGGTGAAAGGTTTTGTCTTTGTCTTTTTTTGTTTTCTTTCCTTCCAGAAACTAAAAATAGCTGGAACAAAAAATATCCCAACAAATCTACTGATTATAATGGGTTGAAAATATTTCTTGATGTTTCTTGGTGACTTGAGCTGCGGCAAAGCAGAGGTAACAGTAGGTTGGCCCCATTCAGGGAAAATTGAAATCAATTGAATTCACTGATGTCAAGGAAGACTCCACAAGACATGCAATATGTGGCTAAGATCCTGCATTGCCCTCTCAGATCATAAAGTTCTGCTAGGCTTAGGTAAATGTTCTCTCCCCTCTCTCCATGCTTGACCAACCTGTCAAATGACTGAGCCATCCCCCTCCCTAACATTCATTGGTCAGAGGAAAACAGGGTGACAGCCAGGCAGCAATCACATGCATGCCTGCCACTGGCTGTGGGAAGATAGCTTCATTCTTCAGGTCCTCTGAAGGACCCCTGGGAAGTCCATTAAACATGCCTGCTTCTTCCTGGAGCTGGTTGCAGGAACACAGCTGGCTAAAACATGACCACACCCTCCCATCTTCCTCCCCATTCTCCTCTAGTCATTAAAGAGATGTGGTGGGGGCACTATGGGGATTTTCTAACTCTTATCCCACTGCATTGCCACCAGCTATGGGGGATTTCCCTCAGAAAATCCCACCACTCATTTGGCTACAGTGGTGGGATTCCCTGAAGAGAACCTCCTCCACCCACTGTAGCCAAATGAGAGGTTTCTACTCCTTAACCCACCAAATATTGGATTCTCAGAGTATTCACTGTAATCATTGAGAGGGAGAGCTTTCCCTGATCCCCACCTCTGCCACCAATGCAAGGACTTTTTCTTCTCCTCCTTGTGTGACACCAACTGTAGAAACTTGAATGCCCTGAAATGCCTATGAGAGTTGTACAGCTTCTATCCTCAGTGGACACCACTCCTTAATTCAATGCTGCCATCACAGACTCCGTGTCTGAATCTAAGTGTTCAGTTAAACGGTGTTCCTGGAGGCTAAAAGTGCATAAAAGCAAAAATAAATCTTTGTCTACAGAAGTTAAATGTAACAAAGAGATTAAATATTTATCAAATTTAAAATACCGTACATGCACACTCTCTCGCACTCCAGTATAGCTAACGCAGATGCTTAAACACCACTCATTCATTCCTAAACTTGACTGACCCCTAACCCTAGATCTTCCACACCTTTTCATCCAGACCAACCATACCAGCTCCCATTCCTAAGATCAATTTTCAACTTTTCACCAATTGTCATTCATCAGCTTTATGTAAATCTCCTCAAACATTTCGCCAGTCAGCATTCACTCCAACCTTCCATTCTCTCCCTGCTCCCAACAACCCTTTATCTTATACTCTATCATACAAGCAATAAATTAAGCCACATTTCCCAGTACAAGTCCATGACATCACTGGCGCCCAGCCAGAAAACATGTAGGTGCCTCAGCTAGGGACTCATGGCAGATGGAGGTGCTGAATTCCTCCATCCACCATCACCTAATTGCTACATATGCAGGCATAACTTTCAGTTATCTTTGTGTATGTCACTAACGCAGTTCTCTCCTGTGTTTTGTTTTGTTTACTTGTCCAGCTTAATTTTACTTCTATTCTAACTTATCTTTACCGGTTCTGGGATTTGGAGTAGAACACACTTGATTCTGCTCGCACAAACACTTGTTTGGATATAGAGCATTTTAATACTCCATTACATTTGAGTTCTGATTGGAATCAGAAAATACCACACAATTCAAACAATGAAGCAATGTTTTATTTCCAGTATGAGAGGCTTATATTGGAAAGGAGCTTCCCCTCTACTGGAGTCTACAATTGGTAAGATCACAATAGTTCTAAGAACCATAGAGGTCCTTGGAATTTTAGAAGGAGTTCCATATTGAAAATATCAGTAATCGTGGCTGAGACAGAATTCTCTACAAGATAGCTTATCCAGAATCACAACTAAGCCAATATCTGTCTTTCAGGACAGAATAGCACTTAATAGAAAAAATGGGACTACTACCAAAAATATTATTTTCTGCCTCACTCTCTGTAGCTGACTGAATGATGTGACTTAATCTTATCTTTAGCTACCCTGCATTCTGCATGATTAGTTGCATCATACTGCAGGGAGAGCTTAGAAAATGCACAAAAGGAGAAAAGGAGAAATAGACAATGGTGCTCCTATTTTCAGCAGCCAGCGTGCATCTTCCATTGCATCCTCAGCCTGTCTACAATACAAATCAAATTTTAATGGAAGAAGCCTCATTAGAGCTGCTGGAACTTACAAGATTTTCAGATTTACACTCATTTTTAACTACCTGTTTTGCAATGAAACGTGAAGAGGTGTTATGTATTTATTTGGAAAAGAGGCAGCTTATAGTATCTTGTGTGACAGTTGAGAAGAGGATAAGCAAACAAGTCATACTGTGAAAAAAAAATAAAATGTGATAATTCAGTACTACTTTGGAGTCAAGCAGTTAACAGGTTTGTATAATTTGTGCTTAGCAATGAGCAGCCATTTTCTATGATTCTATGGTTGATCTACTTGGACTCTAGTCTACCTCACCTTAAGATTAGTTAGTGCCAGCATTTTTGTCACTTGCCTTGATAACGTTATCACTCTCTTTAGTTGTTATGTGATGGTACTTAATACAATTTCTTGTCCTTTAATGTAGCATAGGAATATACTAATCTGAGCTGCACAATGAAAATTAAAACCTGTCTTCATATTATATTGCATCCCGAATTTGGGAGAAAGTCAGAATGTTTATTTTGGGGGGGGGGTTAATGTCAAAATTGCCACGCTTATCCCAACACAAGACAAATAAAGTTTAAGTGACTCGTACTTTGGAGCAACTATTGCTGGATTTTAATTGCAAGTTTCTTGAAGCCATCAAACTTTTTTAACCAAGTAAAATTATTCTTTCTTGTCTAAAGAGCAGTGCTGTGCAACTTGAAAATTTGCTGCCCTACCTGTCAACAAAGCATGTTCAGACTATCCATTTTTGCATTATGATTCATACATATGTATTGAAGAATGCACTGAAGCTTTCAGACTATTTCATTGATCAGCAGAATTATTAACTGCAGTGTCTTCAAACTAAGGATGTGAAAATCTCTGGATCTGAATTTCATTTCCAAATCCCACTTGCAGTTTCTACTCGCCCATTTCCTCCCACTCCACATACATACACGAGCTATATGTCAGCTGTTGGTATGCATTCCCATAGCAATTTGATGGATGGCCACTAAATGGCTATGGAGAACACACAATTTGGATTTAACAAACACACAGAAAAGCAACCATTTTAAGAACCATAGAAGGCTATTGGAAAATGAGGCAAGAAAGGTTGGATAGAGAGATTAGGGTGTAAAGGGTGATAGTTACCAGGCCTGAAGAAGAAAGTTGAAGCAGAGCGGCTCAGAACGCATCTGAGGGTGTACAGAGGAGAAGGGGGCTGGAGCACCATGTGCAGTGCAACACACACAAGGTACTGTCATTTGCTGGGGCTGAAGCTAGGGCTCATATACCCTATTTCATACCCTGAAGGAGGTGCATAGACAAAACAGTAATGGTTTTCTCACAGGATTAACAGAGGAGGCCAGAATAAGTTGATTGCCTTAACTCTAGGTGGCAAAACATTCATGGGAGTCATGACAATCTCTTAATGTCTTGGTCAGGCAAGGAGTATAGGGAAGATTTCCATGGAGCCAGATTAAGGGATGGTCCCTAATTGCTTCATCTGGGCAGTTTTGCCTTACATTGTATTGGGCAGGCACAGAGCCTGAGATGTTGGAAGGATTAGCATAAACCCATTAGCATCTGGGTTTCCTACCAAATCCTCTCTGAACTTATGACTTGACCATGTCTGAGGCCACACTCTTCCAGCCAGCATCCTTTTGATCATGTTTTCCATCCTTAAGTATGTCAAATTATGAAAACAGCACATCCTGCAGAGTGGGGGTGTAGGGTATGGCAACATGACCATAAAGGAATATATGCAGGCATAATGCATGTGTGTCACTGACTGGATTTTGTCCTTTGTGCTCTATTCCTGCTTTGAAATCCATATAATTTTATTTAGTTTCCTAATTTTTGCATTTATTTGCACAATTTAACTCATATATGCAATTTTTTGACTAAAGTATATTTCTGTGCATTCTTTGCTAATTATGTGCATTGTAATAATAAATGAAAAGCATCTCATGTTATTTATTTATTTTGTATTTAGAATGCTTATACATATAACCAACAATAAAAGAAATTTTAAAAAAAGATAGAAAAAAATCATGGTATCCAAGAAAATCTTCACAACTTCACCACTTACTCTGGACTAGATATAAATTCATAAAATTAAATAAATTACAAATTATTAACGACATTCTACATTCAATCTTTCAAAGCTATTGTAGAAACATTTCCCCATTTCTCTTCCAAATAATCAGTTAAACATCTCCAGTGATCCTTAAAATTCTCATTAGTTTTATCTTTTATAAACATTGTTAAAGTATCTATTTCCATAACTTTGATAAATCCATGGGTTAATCATCTATGTCCAGAATGTCTTCCTTTCTCCAGTCTTTGGCAAATAATACTCTTGCCTTCGAAACCATATATAACAAGATGTTATTGTTCCGTTTACCAACATAATCCTCAATAACATTAGCCATATTAAGTGAGTAAAATTCTGGCTTCATTGGGGAGGTTTTTTTATGATCTTCGTAATTTCCAAATGAATATTTATCCAAAAAATTTGGGGCCTTTTTACAGTACCACTAGCAGTGGTGGTTCCTTTTTCTGATTTACACTTCCAAAACTTACAATTTTGCCCTTTGTAAATTTTTGCTAATTTAGCTGGTGTCAAATGCCACCTATAGAACATTTTATAGTAATTTTCTTTAAATGATTGGTAGTTTGAGATTTCAAGTTTTTCCAGGCCTTTTTCCACTGTTCTAGCAGTAGTGTTTGCCCAATATTTTGAGCCCATTTCACTATGGAATTCTTTATAGTCTCATCTTCAGTTTCCCACTTTGAAAGCAAATTATACAATTTCACAGTAATACGAGCATCTTTGGCTTACAGAATTATTTCAGATTCAGTATTGCAATCACTTGTTTTCTCTTCCCTTTTATCCTGTTTAAATCTAGAGTAAAATTTGCTGTATAAAAACCACAAACAATTAACCATTACCATTTTAAAGTGTGCACACTGATTTATATGTCCTTTATTTTTCATAAATTCCCTGTCAACTTTGCGCATGCACATATGTGAATACTCAAGCTGACCTGCACAACAGCTCCTGACAGTGTGGAAAATAGTACTTTTGTTGAGAATGTTAAGTCCAGCAAAATATCCCTCTCTGCTATCAACTCAACAAAAATGTTTCTTTTTTGTCCTCTTTAACAGAACCAGGATTGCATTTGAAGCAAAGCTGCAAAAAACCAGCCGGTCAACAGATTTCAGAGTCCCTCAATCAATATGCACCATGTTTAACGTTATGGTTGATGCCAAAGCTCAGTCAACAAAACTCTGCAGTATGGAAATGGGCCAAGAGGTAAAACTTACACATTTTTAAATATATATATGTGTGTATATTTAAGGCGGGGGGGAATCTGCGTCTCATATACTGCTGAGTTCAGAAACATTCTAACAGTTGTGGATTTAGTCTTTCATGTATAGACTATGCAGATGAAAATGCAGGGTCACTCCATCAAACAAATCTCCATAATGAATATGGACACTCAGAAGCCCAGTCACTTAGAAGTGACTGTTGGCATGGACTGTGATATGTACAAGGTACCTCTAAAGCCTATTTATGCATGAATGTGTTTTATACTGAGTCATTAACTCCACCTTGGAACCATATTTATATTTGCCTGAAGTCACTATGTTTTAGTGGGACAGTAATCCTGCAAAAGGATTGTTTTGACCATTAGGTGATGGAAACTTAGTTAATAATGGAGGAAATTAAGACAAAATAAATTGTTCAAATGATTGGTTTATTAATGACATACAGTCCCACTTGATTCAACGTCTTCAGGATTTATGTTTTAGGTCCTTCCAGGTTCTTAATGACTCAAAGGTTCAAAATGGTCCAGTTTTATCATCTGCTGGTCTAGTTTATTTTACTTCTTAAAACATTGTTACAACTTGAAAATTTCCATATGTGATATTGTGAAGTAGAAAGACATGCTAAATTGGGCTAGATGACGTACATCATCATAATCCATTTTTGGTTTGAAGGCTTAAAATAATAGTCAACGTTTTTCATCTCAGTTTATGACCAATCCAGACACAGGACTCGAATTCTCCTATCTCATTACTAGTAAGACATAATACTGCAATTTGTCATGTTCAGAATCTACTTCATATGAGTTACTGATTTTAGTTTTGTTAAAATATTTACCTCATTCAGATACTTTTTAAAAACGTTTTAATCCAGAGCCCATTGAATTGAAGGGAGAGTGGACTTTGATTTCAGTGAGCATTGGATTTGGACCCTTTCTTTGTTTGAAATATAATTTGTTCTTTTAGCTTTCTCTATTGTGTATTTATCTCAAGGTGCAAATTTATTGTTGTGAATATTAAAAATTTCATTGCCAACATCAAAGCATGTATTTAAAGGAACTCCAATTACGTTTGAGCTGAAATTAGCCTAATGCTTCAGCTCAATTTGGGAAGGTTTTTCCTAGTGGTTTTTGTTTCCCCCCAAAAAGTTAAGCTTTTTCATGATTAAGCTGCTACAGCCTAATAATTTTTGCAGCAAAATTCCTTTTCCCTCTGATTCTTTATTCAGATTCAGATTTATTCAGATACCTTATTGAGCATCAAGTTCTGTCGGGACATTTTACTCATGTTCACTTAAACCCAAGTAGAGTACACCTTCTCGCATTTATGACCGGTGCTAGTACGTTAGGGAGTGGAGGGAGCCAGGTTTGCCACTTATATCCATGTATATATAGCCTGAAAACATTCAGAGCAAATTTCAAATAGGCCTACAGAGAACAGGAAATGAGAGAAAGACTTTTTTAGTATCTCTTTCCAAACAAAGAGGAAATTATGGAAAAACCCCTCAGAAACAAGATTGATATTATGAAGTAACCTGTCCCTATGATTTGGCATGATCAAACTCAAAAACTGTGGTCAATAAGACCATTACAAAGTTTGTCTGCAACCAGGCAAATGCCAAGACAAGGGTAGCAATTCAGTGAAGTAGACCATGGCAAGCCAAAAACAAGTGAACAGAATGGATCATATTCTAGTGATGTGCTGCATGAATCAAATGGCTCCACTTAGCCCTAAATTGTTCAGACTGAAGGAGAACTGAGAGGTGGTTGGTTGCCCATGGTCACCTGACAATTTGTTTCTGAAATGTTGTAAATTGAAGTGACCTATTTCTGGTGATCCAGCTAGGAAATAGCCATTTTGGGTTTGAATCCAAACAGTGAATCTTGAACCCTGTTCAATTTAACCCGCTGGCACCTTTCACAATAATTTCCAATAATAACTAACATGATTAATTGTAATAAGTTCTAGGCCTTAGCCACATCCCATAGTTGGAAATAGGCTTAACTAACTGTAGATTTGCTGTGAAAAATGATTCCATAGGTTTGTAGCTTGCCATTTGTCAGTTGTATCAGCTTCATTTCACATCAGGTATAACATAGACAAAAAGGAACTTGCCAGCCGCAATTGTTCCTACCCAGTTCCCATTTTCCTTGATTTGTCACTCACATTATTCTTGCAAATCCATGACTCATCATGATAATTAACAAGCAGCAATCAGTTGCACAAAGAATCAGCCTTAATATAGCTTGAGCAATTCATGCGTTCCTCCTTGAAAAGGTTTTGATATGGTAATACAAAGGTCACGTAGCAATTGTATGAATTAGCAATTGGGATGATGTGATGTGTTAAACAAATAGGTGAACTAATAAGACAAATCAGATGTGGATTATCAGTGCATAAGTTGCTATTTAGGGTTGCGGCATTTCATACATCCCTCCCTTTTTCCATCTCTTTTGTTTTCTCTTTTATTCATTTAAATTAATTCCTACCTCATTGTAGTTGTTCATGGCACTTTGTCTCCGTTTGTGTTTGTCCTTTTCCTCTTGAAGATCAACAACTGCTAATAGTTAGAGTGACAGTCTGATAAGAATTGTAGTATATCAAGGGATATTCATGACACTTACACTGCATTCTCCTTCAACACATCTCCTTTATCAAATTATATGGGTACTGTGTCTGACTTCAGACATCATGCCCTGTTCCCTGTGGCCAACCCAATCTAGTTCCACGGTGTTCACAGAATTTGTTGTTGTTGCATGTCTACCTCATGCCAGCCACATCTCTAGAAGGTTGTGACATTTCTCAGGCCATCTGAGCTCTTGGGTGGCATTCCCAAAGCTACAGCAGTTCTGTGAGGCCAAAAAGGTTTCCTTCTCCTTTCCAGTGGAATTCCTTGATGTGTGCAATTTCTCCACCCTGTGTCCTACACACTTTATAAGCACCTCACTTCATTCATCATAAAGTTTATTCCATGTGCAAAAGTAGTCAATCTACAACAGTACACACTGCCCTGCAAGGGATGCTCAAAAGCAGGGGTGCTCAAAAGCATTTGATTAATCAGCTGCTGAAACTCTTTGCTCCAACAACAAACACAAAAACAACTCTGGGCCAGAAAGAGCTGAATGTGAACATTTGTTTCCTCATAGTATCCAAAATTCCTTCCCATGTAGGGGGGAAAAGATTTTTGTAAGATCTATGCATTAATTCCTATTTGGTCCCCTAAACCTAGACATTATTTCCCCAGTTCTTTTATATGGTTTTATATGCAATAATTTGAGACATTTTAGAAGGAGCATTCTGCTGAGCATATACACCTGTATTCTCCCTGTGTTATCGCTATAGTCAGGGGCAGCTGTTCAGACATTTGGCAGATATTATTTACCACCTTGAATATTTTTCCTTTGAATTTTTAATGTAGAGAGTGGCATAAACTTATATATCAACCATCTCTTGGTTGGTCTGGTATGTTTTTATTTCTTCTCCAAGGTCAGATGGTCGCTAACAGAAATACAGAAAACGCACAATCTGTTGGCACCTTTATGGTGAAATATGCCTCCCACATAGGCATCCAAATCACATGGAATCTGCTTTATAAAGATGGACTTTACTCCATCAAACAGTAAAATAAGCTAAAATTTCCCAATAGTTTGACTGAATTAGCAACCTCCTCCTGCAAACCAGTCTGAGCAACACAAGCATCTGCCTTGGCGTAGTGAAGTTTCTGGGCCAATTTTCATCCACATCAGTGGTTCCATGTGAATGGAGTACCAAATCCATGCTCATCTCTGCACAGGCAATTTAATTGTTGCCAATTCCACTGATGAAAATGGGAATGTGAGTGTGAGAAGTACTAAGAAGTGAGGCCAAAGATGATGAGGTAACTCAGAATGGACAGAACTTGGGTGAAAAGAGCAACTATAATAAAAGAGAACTTTGGCTGTTTGTGAGTGCCAGCAAACCCTTCCTGCTGGATAGTATATTGTCATGGGCCCCATAGTCTATGGCTTCAGATATTGACAGGTTCCCATCTCATACTGCTTCCTGTTTGGATACTGTCATATGCTGGCTGAACTTAGTGGAAGAGGCACTGGCATTCAGCAGCCATCTGCCCATATCTCAAGGCCCTCTGAACTTCTGAACTGCTCACTTCACAATTTTTCCTGGAAATTTTTATCTGAAATTGTCTTGTTTCCATGAAGACAAGTCTGTACACAGTCCCTGCTGCTGGATTACAACATGCTGGAAAACATATGCTGATAGTAGACCACATTCTAGATGGATTTAAAATATTCTCCTCTAAGAAGTAAGGTTATCTGCCCCGTAGCTCAATGGTGGGGCACATGCTTTATATACAGAAGATCCCAGATTCAGACTCTGTTGTCTCCAGTTAAACATAGTGGAGTATTAGCAGGTGGTAGAAAAGACTGTTTCTAGCAATTCTGGACCTTCTTCCAGTCAGAATAAACAGTATAGAGCTGAATGGAAAAACAGTTTGAGGTCTGAACTAGATGACTGGCCCTTACATTTTTGTTTTTGTTTTTTCAAGTTAACTTCACAGTCCTATTTAGTACTTGCTGGGGGAAAACCCAGCTCCAACCACTGCCCTGTAGTGAGGGCAGAGATATTTAATTCTTTGTCCCTTCTTAATCTAGATCACACTCCATATATTACTTAGGAAGCACAAAACAACCATGCAAAGACAAGTCATATAGACATCACATCTGGCTTGGCCTTGACTTAGAGTAAGACAGCTTACTGTGTCTTTTTGATTTTCTCCACCCTGAATTAAGCACCAAAGACACTCTGTGACAGGGACAACAAGCCTATATATGCAACCTAGGAAAGCTAAGGACTGGTGCACATCTGTCCTTATCACAGCTTTCTACTTTGGTTGTAGCTGCTTCCTATGCATACAAATTGGGCACTTGACACATTCATTATAAATAAGAACCAAAACAAGCCATCACTCAGCCCACATTGAAAAGGCTAATTTTTGGCAGCCTAAATAAAATGGCAGCTTCTCCTAATGGCAAACAAACCAGAAGATGTGATTGGCTGCAAGCAAGGATGTACCTTAGAGTACATTAAAAAGGTCCATAGAGCCTAGGGTAATGGGACCCCAAAAGACATTCATAGGGTGCCCAGGCATTTCAATGTCTGTCAGAAACAAGTTTTTTTGCATAGCATCCATGCCATGCATCAACCCACATCATCTAGCATGACATAATTAGAGAGGAACCAAGATGCACTGCATTGCAATTGCCAATGGCTTAATAAAACAGTGCTATGAGCAAAAACCATACTATTGTCTTAGAAACCCTATTCAGGCTGAGTGTAGGCAAAATGCATGAGTACAGCATGAATAGCCTATGCACACTGGTTTTGACCCTTGTATACTAGGTCCTACATCCTTGGGTGGAGACTTGGTTGTCTTGAGAGGCAAAGCATGGACCGAGGCTCTATTCGTGTTTACTTGAGTTTTACTCAGATGAATTTTACTTGTATTTGTAAGCAGAACTCTTCACATGATAAAGCAGAACTCTGGATCATGCTGCAGAATTCCACTTACTCTTAAGTGGACGCAAGCAGAACTCCCATTTTGATCTTGCCTCTCAAGGCAGCAAGGTCTGGATGGAGGGGGTGGGATCACTATGCTCTGGGATGTAGGGCATATGATAAGTGTGATATAGTCCCATGGTCTACCCATGCATTTAACCTGTCCAGAATTCCTGAAAAGTTGATAAATTTACTTCTCTGACCATTCTTATGCAAGTGAGTATAAAGAGCAGTATGGAGGAGAGAGGTCTTACTCACTGGCCCACAAAATTGGGCAAAAAAGTAAGTAGAGTAAGGACTTCAGTGAATCAGAACTAATCAGCCCCAGAAGGCGGGAAACAGTTCGGGGAGAATATGGAGTGCTTCTTGAGTCAGCAGTCGACATAAGTGCCTCTCTGTAGGCCAGGGGCGTTTTCTGTCTTTAAAGATGCACTCCTCCCAGCAGTCCCACCAGCACACACTTTCTTCATGTCAGTCAAGCTTGCCTTGGTGAAGTGGATTGAGAATCAGACGGCAAGCCTGCAATCTTCCTGGCTGCATTCTAGTGCTGCTGCTGCTGCTGTTCTTATTTGCGTTGTAAACAAGATTTTAACTGAAGAGATACTTATCAATACATTTCACACTGTATTATTTTGCACACACCTAGCCATCCTTTCAGTTAAATCTCATAATTTATCCAATGAAAACCAACACTAGCAAGAGAGATTTCACCCTCCTTCACCTCCAACAAAAGAACGTGATTAAAGCAATATGATAATATGGCAAATTAAGCATGTCTTTTGGACTTATGTGCCATGGGGATGGGCAGGGAGGGGGGACAAATCAAATCAAGAGAATCTTTTATTTTAAATTCCATGCATTGCCACCACTTCTCACAGGCTGCATTTTCAAAAGCACAGATGCACTTCAGGACATGTCCGACTTGCACGTTCACTATCTTTGGTGTACATCTGCCCAGCCTAATGTGCTTGTAAGAACCCCATTTCCACCCATGCATCAGAGCCAGAGTGTGCCAGGTTTGGGCATATACAGCATTGTGCAGAAAATAAAGCTTTGCCTTTTCTTGTGCTTTTTGAAATGGGGTCCAACCAACGTAGTTTCTGTTGGTGTGCATGGTGTCCATTTGCCAGGCTTGTTTGCCCTGTGCTTACTGAGTAGCACGTGTATGTATGTCCAAGGGTTGCATCCTCCAGGACACATCCATTGCTTTGGGCATCCAGGGAGCTGTCCTGTTGAGCACGTTCATCACAATGCAGCATGCTATTTCTTAGCAGCACTGCCTGCATTCCACCATCCAGAGTAAATATCTGCAAAAGTGGCTGTGGCTGCTGGAGAAAGGGGTGGGGGTCTGCACGTGAAATAAGATCTTAAGCAGTTGGGAAGGAGGAAGCAAGGGTGGATTGACGGGGACACTCAGTCCCCTCACAGATAATTGTAATTTGGGAAAGATGGTGCCCCAACAGCAAACTGAGGGAGATCTCCACTGGCTTCTGCTTCCTTATTGCAATTATTTGCATTCCCCTGTCCCCAGATCCTCACTCTTTGGTACAAACACAGATCTCTCTGCACTGTCCAACGTTCTTGGGTCAACAGTGAATATTTGGACAGGGTTGGTGGGGAATACCTTGAGAGCTAGGTCTAGGCTTTTTACATAAAAAGGGGAGGCAGGAACAAACACGAGGCAGGATTTTGAAATGCTGTTGCTTTTCTTAGCATCTCTTGCTGGGATTTCATGTGTCTCCCCCAGCCCCCTTGCTGAAAATTGCAAGCATACCTTCTTTCTTGTCTTCTTCTTCTGTGCCATTGCCAGTGCAAGGAAACACCTGCATACACTGACACACAAATGCTGCGTGTTTCTTCCAAGGCCTGCATACACATGCATGCAAACACCCACATACATACAAAGAATACCAAACTCGCTCTGAGAATTAATCTAAATATACATATGTAGCAGAATGTGGTAATGGTGGAGTCCTAAGGTGGTAGAATGAAGTCTGCGCCTTTATACTGTAGGTCAGCAGTTTACAATCTTTGGGTATCCAGATGTTTTTTACTTCAACTCACAGAAGCTATAGCCAGTATGGCCAATGGCCAGATATCCAAAATATGTGAAAGGCCAGAAATTGAGAACCACTGCTGTATATGAAAGATCTACTCCCCTCTGTTTGTTTATTAGCACCAGGTGATGAAAAAGCATAAAAAAGCTGCCTTACACCAATCAGTCTGTTTGTTAGTCTAGACCAGACTGGAAATAGCTCCCAAGGAGCTCAGGCAAAGGGTCTTTCCTATCACCTTCCTCTTTGTTCTCTTATAACTAGAAATGCTAGTGATATAACTTGCAGCCTTCTGCCTGCAAAGCATGTGCTCTACCACAGATTTTCAGCTGCTTCCAAAGAGTTCTAATTTCAAAATGCTGAAGATATTTTTAAGTATATGGTACATTCAAAAATCACATACTCAGCCTAGAGCCTAAAGTGGTATAGTCCTTTCTACTACCTTGGGATTCTGCCATCTGATTCTGTCATATGTGTAGAATCAGCCTACTAGAAGTTTACATCTGTGAGGAAGCTGTTGATTTTCTCCTTCCACGCACACACAGACACCCCTTTCCATCCCTTTTATCTAATCCCAACAGAGTCTAAGGCCTAAATCCAGTTCTTAATCTGAACCGAAGTAGACCCAATGAATTAACAGAGCTTTCATAACTATCACTATTTCCGCACTAGACTGTTGTAGCGCTATTATTTCACATTCAACATCCTATGGAATCCTGGGGTTTGCAGTCTAGGGAGGGGCCAGGCCAGGATTTCATAGGATGTTGAAAGTGAAATAACAGCGCTATAACAGTCTAGTGCGGAAATGGTGTATGGACTCTGCCAAATTCCCATTGATTCAATGACTCTACTTTAATTCTTGGAGCACTGTCACTTATCAAATGTTAGCAACCTCGTGATTCAGTGGGTGGGAAGGTTCTACTGTATTTTAGCCATCCCCAAACTGGAGAATGTAACAAGCTTCCCTGTTGAAACTCAGAAAACAGCTGCCATGCCACTAAACTGTACATATCTTCTTCTTTTTTCTCCAATTGCAACAACGATGATATTTCTCTGTCTCACTAGAGATGTTCTGTGTATGTGTTCTGTTCTGTGCTACAATCACTTTTCAACCCCTTTTTGAATTTCTGTGTGATTCTAACCAGTAGCTATCTCAGGTATTTCAGTGAAAAGGGATTTCTATCCATGATTTCATTTCCTGTTGCTTATTGTTTCTGTGCATGCTGCTGCTTTTTCATGGCCCCCATTTAGAAGGTCCCATTTTTTGAAGATTTTGTTTTTATTTATGGTTTACCTTCATATGTTCTTTTTCCTGTCTTCTGCACCTTCCTCTTTATTTCTGTCCCCAATCATCTGAAAGTTTGCTAAAGAGTGGGTAAGTGTGTCCTACATTTTGTTTTCTTTTGTTTCAAGTTCCTGTTGTAGTATGTGACTGTTCTGTTGAAAGAAAGAAAAACACTGAGCAGCTCAAACTAGCAAGGAACTCTAGTCAATGCTGAGGGACCAACGTCTCACACTTCTAATTGCCCCTCACACTCCCCAAAGCATGATTTAGTATTTATAGCAGATTTATCTAGTCTACTGCTTTTTGGGTTTTTTGGTTGAAAATAACATTAGCGCAAACAAGTGGAAATAAATACAGTGACTAAGATCAGCGCTTTCAATGTTTTATTTAATGTGGGAGAGAGGGGATGTGGTAAAAAAATCATCATATGTTAAATATTGTTCCTGTTCCTTGGCAAAACAAAATAATACATGGCAATGTTTGCTCAGTAATGAAAAGCTTGTTTTTTTAAAAAAAGAAGAAGCATGTCCTTTAAAAAAAAATAGCAGAAAACTTTCACGTCTTGCCTGAAACAATGCCCTTTGGTGCTTCTCTGAGAGCTCAGCAGCTCAGCAAGGTTTGATCTGGTCAGTAATTGAGTAGGGAAAACTCCGAAGAGCTTTGGGGAAAATTCTGGTGCTTTGTAGAAAATGACACTGAATGTTCAGTTGGTGCCAGTTGTTTCTATGATTTGACACTGACCTAATGCCCCAGCATGGTATAAATGGAGGGGCCCCAGTGCTTCACTTGCCATCTTCTGCATGATTCAGAACACCCATGTCTTGATCATTTTTACACCTGGTGATTAAAAACCCCCAATTCACTTAAGTGCTTAAGAAGCACATGCATTGGAACTTTTCTGCCCCGTAGGCTAATTTGTTTGTGCCAATGTGGAGTCTAAAGATTAGATTCTAGTTGGGAGTGATCAGTCTTTTGCACCCCATGGCTCCATTCACTGCAGCTGGTCTGCTTAAAAATATACTCCTTTGTCAGTTCTCTCTGACTCACGGCAGCTTTTGCCATGAGCCAAGAGACAACTGTTGTATTCCTTTACAGTGTTAGCTGTGGTTTAGTGGTGGTTTAAATCTTTTTTTAAAATGAGGATGCCTGGATTTCATTGTGAAACAGAACTAAAGAATTGATGTGATGCGCTCTCTCGCTCTCTCTCACCACTGCCCTCCTATTTCCATGATTTACATATAGCAAAAATGCTGGACTTTGTCCTCCGCTGCATGCATTTGATTCCCATTAAAAGTCGGTTCATCTGCATGCATGGAACTAAAGCTGAGGTTTGACCATCATTCACAAAACCTTATCAAAGCCTCCATAGTAAAACAAAAGAAAAGAAAACCTTGTGTAAATGTTAATCCATTACTGCCCACTACACTAGAGCACGTGTTAATCAACATTTAAATATCATAACTGATAGCAACAACATCTAAGGTTAAAGTGTGCCTTACCATTGATTTGTTTTAATAATATGTCCCTTCCGTCTTGTTCCCCCTCCTTAGCACCAGTATCATTCCAAAATAGATGAACTAATTGAAGAAACCGTCAAAGAAATGATAACGCTCCTAGTAGCAAAGGTAACCTTCATTTTCAGGTGAATTGTTTTGCTGTTAACATCGCTCCTTTTTTAAAAAAGAGCATTTCCATTAAAATGTGACACATTAAGAAGTTCAGATGGTTTGTTGTTTCTCACAGGAGAGATCATTTAGTCTTGACAGATTGAATGCCTCATGATTGCAGTATATGTCTAATTGGGTAAGATGAGGGTGCTCAACCTACCAGGGGTGGGTCAGGATACAGAGTTAAAAGTGCTGCTGTTTTTGGAACTTGGTCATATCAGCTTCAAAATGCCCTAGGAAGGACACCTCAGAAACTACCTAAGCAAAGGCACATCCTCTGGGCCCACACCACCAGTCTCTCGGTCCTTTATTAATGGTTTCATGACACATCACTGCATTTGTTCTTCTACCAAAGCCACACTTCCTTTCTACTTTCCACCTGACCATTCACCACATAGCCTTCCCTGTATGCCCATAAGAACCTCCTCCTGACCAGCGTTTGGAAATAGTACATTATTGGACTATAGCTTCTGGAGCATTGCTGGCTGGAGAATTCTGGGAGCTGTAGTACAAAAAAAAACTTATTCAAGCACTACTCTGACACATATGTCATCAGGTGAAGTACCATCCTGTCTTTTGACCAAGGTAATTTTGGCATTTATTAGTACCCTTTCAGTAGACTTTGACTCCCGGAATCCAGGACTGACCTTGGTTGAGGGGGGGTTTTGGATGGTGAAATAGGACTTCTTTACAGTGTTGGCATGTGCCTCATCTGGGTTTCCTATATGGCCAATACAATTGGAGTAGCCTATTCTTTGGCCCTTTCCGCACCTTACCTTTTTTCAGCACTGGGGTGCAGGGATTGCGCAAGCAGCCTCCAGTGAGAGGCTCTCACGTCCCCGCTGCTTAAGCTCCACATGAGCTGCCTGCTCCTTAGCAGGCAACACAAGAGCCCCACCTCTTCCTTCCGAAGTACAGCCTGGGAGTTTCCCAGGCTGCGCTGG
Organism: Ctenosaura bakeri; assembly: GCA_948474755.1. Lineage (NCBI taxonomy): Eukaryota > Metazoa > Chordata > Lepidosauria > Squamata > Iguanidae > Ctenosaura > Ctenosaura bakeri. Next base: position 394,022 of record CAOLHI010000759.1, on the reverse strand, counting down.
GACAGGAAGTGCAATCGCGGAGGCTCCGCATGCACGGCAAGTGCACATGGGGCCCCGGACCGAAAGCCAAAAATAAAAAAGTGCGTGAGCGGCACCTGCTCTATCCTAGAGCGTCACGCAATTATGAGTGCGTCATGCAGATCACTCCTCACAATTACGCGACACTCCAGGAGCCCTTTCGCATGGCAAATGCCGTGCTAAAAGGGCTTTTATAACGCATGCATCTGGCTCCCTCCTCACCTTCAGAAAACAGATGAAGACCCCTTTCTCCCACTAGGCCTTCTGGGATTAAATGAGAAGATCATTTCTCAATGTCCATTACCTGCTTCTCCTGTCAGTTGCTTCATCCTAGCTAGGAAAAAAAGCAGCAATATGATCCATCTGCTAAGTAGCAGCAATTCATGGTTCATAAAGACCTGCAAATGGATTTGTTATATATTTACTCAAATCACTACAACCAGGAAAGGGGTTCTTGAGAGCCAGCCCCTCAAATTCAATCTGAATCTAGCCATTTTTATTTATTTATTTGTATCCCGCCTCTCCATATGGATCTCTAAGTCTATGGATATAAAATATGTTCCTAAGACTGGTCATCCATACATACAATGTCCTCTACTCGTTTTTGACTAAACAAGCATGTAGGAAACCAGGCATGTGCATTTCAAAGCTACAGTAATAATTTCTGGAGCAAAAAAGCAGCTAGGTTGGTACTGAACCTCATTTCTGTACAAAAAAAAACTTAGGAGTTGAGGGTTTCTTTATTCTACAAGAATATGTGTGGAAACAATGACATTCATGTTAACACTGACTGTAATAATAAATTTAGGGCTTATTTATCTTCATAAATTTAGGATACTTATGTGAGAGCCACACCCATGTATTCCTTTTACATAGGAATATAATGCATGCTATGGGCAGAGCAGCCATTTAACAAGAGTACTGTTTCATCTTACTTTCCATTGACAAGAGAAAAAAATATAATACAACATGGATTTTAACTTAGCCTTAAAATGTGGTAAGATTACGTTTCTTCATTAACTGCAATTGGCTGAATTAGCAGAACACTGTAAGGGAAACAGTTTTGATTAAGTATAAGGCCCACGTTAGGTGATACCTCTTGTTCTGAGTCTCCTTCAAACACTTACAAATCAATTTGATATTATTTCCCAGAAGCAATGCATTTCTTGCATTTAATGCTTAAGAGCTGAACTGTATTTAGCTTACACAGTGTAGAGCACCAACATAACAATCTGTTCCACAGTGTACGCAGTTACGTTGGCGTGGTGCATTGTGCCCATCCCAAGTTTATTAAGAATACAGTCTAGATATACTAAATGCTGGCTTCATTAATCAATTCATTCATTCATTCATTTTTTATTAACAAACATCGAAAAATATTGGGATATCTCACAAAAGGAACACTGTGGTGCTAACGCAAAAACCAAAATTAGAAATCTCCAAATTACTTGAAGATGAAAATATTTTAGGCAGAAGAAAGATATAAAGAAATGTTTTTGTTGAAATGCTTCTCCTTTGAAAGTGCCTGATTTCCAGTTACCCAACAAATAAATAAATAAAATTAATCACTCAAAATTATAGTTATCACAAGCAGCCAGCAATGCCTCCTGCCACAGACTATTTATAGCTAATGATTAATTTATACAAGCTGAATTAAAGTTTTGTGCTGCCAAAAAATGGAAGACTGTTATTGATTCTTTTTATGAATTCATTCCATGACACAGAACTAGTATTTTAGGGCAAATTATCAGTTGTAGACAATATGAAATCTTTACCCTAGAATAGTCAAATCAATTATACATACACACACACACACACACACAGGTTTCTTTTATCTTCTGCAAGGAATTCTTCTACTAGACAGAGGACAGAATGTTATATCTGTGTCACCATACTGACATTTTTTTTGTTTCCAACTGACAGTTTTCATCTTAATCAGTAGATACACATGTGGAATTCCTTAAACCTCAACAGACTTACTTCTGATCTGCTCAATTATAATTTTAGAATCTTGTGGTTTGGGATTTATTTTTTGTATGATTGAAATCTGTCTACTTTCAGTTTGTCACCATTCTGGAAGGAGTCTTGGCCAAACTATCAAGATATGATGAAGGGACGTTGTTTTCTTCTTTCCTCTCATTTACTGTAAGTTGTCCCTGCCTTTTTGTACCCAGTTTTACAGTATTTTGCTTTAAAAGTTGGGGGGAGCATTGCAATGTATACTTTATATTTATCCAGTGTTCATAGCTTTAGATTTTATGGCTGAATGACTATTATATTTACAAAATGCAAGAAAATTACTTGCTCAGTCCATATTGTAGCAACCTTGCTAAAGCTGGGAACCACGCACACACCACTTTGAGTTCCATGAGAGTGGAGTGTATAAATGTAATGAAGCAAAAAGCAATAAAATAATGTGGGCAAGTTAAGTAATAATGCACCTTTACAAAATCCTCCAAGTAGAAGACAACATGGTACAATGACAAGGGTGTTAGACTTAATGAGGGGAGATCTGAGGTCAGATTCCCATTCAGACACAAACTTGGTGGCTGATCTAAGGCCAATCACTATCTCTCAGCTTAACATAATGTTGTGAGAATAAAGGAAATGTGTTTGCTGCATCTGTTACTTGGAGAAGCATGGGATGAAAATCAAAGGAGAGAGAGAAAGAGAGAATCTATAACAGCGTAATGTGGAAATGGCTTTAGAATTCCATATTTTTTCAAAGACTGAAAAAACAACAACAGATAACAGAAACTAATAGGATAACTGCCCTCCTCCATACTTAGCTGGGCCCTACAATCTATTCACCCCTCTGTTACTATGCATAAGGGAATAGTAGAGGAATAGTAACAGCAAGAACAACAACCATTCAAAGTAAAACACAAAATGTGGTGGCAGAAAGAACAAAAGATGGTACATATTAGAACTAGCAGCAATAAAACACACTTAAATCCCAGTGAAATAAAAACGTCTTTAGTTTCTGGTGAAATATAGCATGCACCAGGATGGAGCTTAACTAATTTCAGCCAGCAATGATTGTTCTCTAATTTCTAATATCCAGTTTCAGTCCAAGTTGGAGAATAATTTGTAAGCTTATAAAGCTCACCTCCCCTTTGTAATATGCTATCAACAGAGGATGTGCTTTTGAGTGCCACCAGAAAAAGATAGGGAAGTGGCAGCTTTTGAAGTTCTGTAAAGGCCAACACCAATTCATATTCTGAGAATTCAAGCTTTTCCTTGGTGGTTACTGCCTATCTGGTACTATACTATGTTGTTTATAGTGGGTGGCATAGATGTTCTGACTGATTTCAATTGTGCCAGTGGAATTTGGGGCACATCCAGTTGGCTTTAATTTTGGAAGATGAAGTGTTGATTCAGCATTTCTGACAACTCACAATCCTAGCACAATAGGTTTTGTAGTCTGTATTGGCTCTCCATCAAATCCACAAAGGTGATTATTATTGACCCAAGTTGTTTATCCTGCATATTTAGATTTCCACAGTAGTTATGGATATATCTAAGACACTCAAAAACCGGATCAAGTGCCAAAATCAGGAGCTCTAGCACCTGCTGCCCAGACATGCCTGCAGATGGTTGGATTTGAAGGACAAGAGCCAGAAGTATACAGCAAATTCATCCTCCCATGACATCTTTTTTTAAAAAAAGAATGCTAAAAAAATAGGTAGTGGCAATGATATGCAGATGAAGAATGGAGAGGACAAGGCAAACCTGACTGTCACCAACAACTGATCTTGCTCTTGTAATGCAATCATCATCATCATTTTAGTTGTTCCTTCCTCCATCTTGGAAATATAATAATATTTGCCAAGCTTACAGGGCTGTTGAAATTATTCTATTTGGCAGACTCTGATGCGCTGCGCACAGTAAATACTAAATATTAATACCGCAGGCTGTGGCCATTTCTGCATTACATTGTTAAAGTGCTTTTATTCCACTCTCAACATCCTGTGGAATTCTGGGATTTGTAGCTTACTGAGGCCAAAATGTTATCTGGCTGAGAATTCTAAATGCCCCTCTCTAAACTGCAAACCCCAGAATTCCATAGGATGCTGAAAGTGGATTAATACCACTATCATAGTGTAGTGTGGAAATGGCCTCTGTTATTTTTGCTAGGTCTACTGTTGTTGCTGTGGTATCATCCTTTCATTATCATCTTGCAATGCAGGATGGATATCATGGGACTATACATTTTCAAGCAACAATGCTCTTCCAGTGCTCAGCATTCTGTTTGCTTTTTATCAGAAAGACAGCAAGAGCAACGTGAATGTTCAGTAGACAGCTGTCAGGAAACTGAGTTTTAAATGAAACAGCACAGTGCTAAAGAAGAAATCGTCTCCACGGTCAAAGAGAATGTGTAGAAATGCGAGTGTTATAAAGCAACCAGCCCTTTCTTTACTTCTTGAGCAAGGATCAAACTAGGGGCATTTCTGCACTATACTGTTAAAGTGCTATTATTCCACTTTCAACATCCTATGGAATCCTCTTGGCTTTTCAGTTTATGGAGGGGCCTTTAGAATTCTCAGCCAGAAAGCTCTTTGGCCTCAGTAAACTACAAATCCCAGAATTCCACAGAATCTTGAAAGTGGAATAAAGCACTGTAAAAGTGTAGGTCGGAAAGGTCCTTTATGTTACTTTAAAGAATAGCCAGCACCTCTTTCTCTTCCTACTTTTTAAGTCAAAAGGAAAGTGAGAGAACCTAATCTACAAGAGAATGGAGGTTTTAACCCTCTGGCCCACTGTGATCCTATCCAGGAGAATGCCCCAATACTCACCATTTGTATTGCCATTCCAATTTTTTTTTTTTGGCAGATCCATTTTTGACAATAAACTCTTGTAGGAACAAAAGTTTAAAGCTGAGGCTGCAAATCTAGATGAGCCTTTACTTTTGAGTTTTAAAAAAATGTCTTTGCTAGGCATGTCTTAAAAGTAATGTGTCACTTGACCATCTAGTAGACCTATCAGAGTACTAACTTAGCATGCCTCAGCAACCTTTCTAACAGCATTTGATTAGACAACCAGGTTAGTGTGCTCAGCTAATAATAATAAATTTAAAATAATAAATTTTCTTATCCTTCTTTGACAGTAGCAAAATATATTTACTGAGTCATCTCAAAACAATATGCCATCAAAAAAATTGTTCTGCAATGTAATTCACTAAGTCTAAAAAGTACATTTGGAACTTGGTTCCATAGGTTTTGAAATAATAAACACTAGAAGCATTAGGAAAGGTGAACAGACTATGGCCATTCAGCTATGACAATGTTAATTCTCCTATTAGCTCCTTCCAAAGAAAGCATTTAATGGTTGCCACTGATCATGCTTTAGTTTCCCTGTAGAGAATTAAAGCAGAGTTTGAAGTTCCTGCTTATTTGATTGGCATTAAGCCAAAGTTTCCTCTTCAAATATAATGACTAGCTATAATTGATTTAATTTAAAATGGGACATAAGCATTGAGCACTAAAGGGTAGAAGGGAGTTCATATCACTTCTTCTATTTTTTAGCAAACTAAATCTGAACATCTGTGCTTAACCAAATAAAATGATATTAATAGGCTTCCCATATTATCTCTAATGGACAAAAGACAGCCTAGCATGATTATTTTGTTGTGTAGCATCATATTTGATTTAGAACAACAAGAAAATCAATCTTTATAAAAGTCAACTTGCCCACTCCTTCTGCTTTATCAAAAAAGGTATTCATCTCAGATAACACTGTGGTCAAAGCATTAAAAAGAATCTCTTGAAAGAACTAGGCTTCTACCAAGTTCTTTTATCAAATGTTGTCCAGTTTCTCAGAAAATGACATGTCACTAGGGGTCTTATGACAAGCTGTTTTATCACCTAGTAGGAAACCCTCATTTTCAATCCTTGCTGTGAAATTCAACTTAAAATTAATGCATCAGTTGTCTTAATAGCATTCTCACTAACCACATCATTATGAAATATTTCTTGGATTTTTTTTTCTAAATGGGATATCATTTTACCTTTAGTTAGATAGCTGAAGTAAGATGTTTTCTACAGTCAGTAATGTTTCTTAGACTTGGCAGTCTACTCATTAGATAGGAATGTCTACTTATAAAGTGAATTGCAACCAATCTGATGACAGATGCCAAAATTCCATTTAATCTGGAATTGCTTCTCTATGAAGAGGGGGGAAAATGAATTAAGTGCTACATTAATTAAAACTACAGAGCTTATTTTACCCCTGGGAGTGATTACTGGCAATCTTATTTTTGTTTTGCACATTTTTTTGTCATAAACTGAGAGATTTCATGAGAAGTCACATAATTCCTGAAGAGCTACAGACTAGCTAAAAATCGCACAACATCAGGCAGTGTGGAAATTGCAATATATGTAGCCAAATTTTAAGCTAAAGAAAAACAAGCAGTTATGATTGATGTGTGTTTGAGCATGCGTGCGTGCATACATGCATGTCTTTTAAGCTCTGGATGTTTGAGGAGAAAGGAATGTGGAGGACAGACTGAGTTATTGGTACGTTATCTCTTTATCACAGCAAATGTTTGTTTTATTTTGCTATACCACTATGGCTGTTTTTCCCCCTGATTTATTCCTATGTACAATTTCTTATAGGCCCAGATCCAATCATTATGTTTCTATTTGTGATTTATTGTCATAGCTAAACATTAGCTAGGTAAATAGAGGATCGATGGATGGATGGATGGATGGATGGATGGATGGATAGATAGATAGATAGATAGATCAGTGAGTTTGCAGTAATTCAGCTATTTCTGTTACTAATGCTGCTGTTTGCCCTTCATTGATCATCAGTTGTTGCAGATTCTATAATGCATTAAAAAAATCTAAGTTACATACAATATTTGCAAGAGGCAAACCAAGATGAACAAAACCTCTGAAAGAGCAATGTAGTTGCACTGCTAGGAACGAGTTTGGTAGAAAGCTCTCAAAAAACCATAGCAAAAACTGAAAAAATAAATATGTGTACCTTAGGCAATGAAACATCTGCAGACATCCTTCCGCTTTTTGAAAAGCTATTGCCTACACACAGCTGAGTACAGTTCAGTGATGATATGGCTGAAGTCACTTTTCCCAGTTTGAAATTCCTTTAAATATCCATTAACTCCAAATCATTCTTCCTGAAGAATAAGTAGCTGTGCACCTAATTTAAGTACCAGCTCTTGTAACAAGGAGAAGTGGACCAGTTTCATACACAACATTAAATGCCAGAATACTGACAATTCTTAGAAATGTTCATGGCTTGATTTCCAGCATGGGAAAACATGACCCACTGCTGTTATCCCAGGCCTGCTGTATTCTGTCCAATTCTCTTTTTTGTTTAAAGAGGAAAAGCAAATAAGGCAAAGAGAAAGAGGTGAGGTCAAAGCTAAATGGCACATTTGGAAACCATACAACATTGGAATGCATTCTACTATTGATCTAAAGGCATATTCACATTCGCAACTAGTCAGTGTGCGTGTGCTAGGCTGCTACCATAATGCACATCAGTCTTTACAGCTGCTGTTTTCAAGAGAAAAGTAAGATTCCCCAGTGGACAGAAATTATGAAGAAGAACAGGGATATCCAAGATGCACTATAGACTTTCCACAGATATTCAAGAATCAGCCAGAGTATAGAAGGAGATGGCATGGCAGAAACATCTGCAGAACCTCCCTAAGTGTTCATAATCTCTAACCCATTCAAAATCTGAAAAATAGTAATTTATAATTGACAACTTTTTAAATTCTAACTTTCCCTAGTGAAGTAATTTAGATGTAAGTCATAGTTATTCTCCCTGCCAACAGACTTCTGTACTTTCTGACTGCCTGTGAGTGACAGAAATGGAGGGATTGGTTTCCACTGGCAAGACCATGTGGACTTGTGTGTTTTGTTACTTGTGTGAGTACATTCACGCATGCATATGTATGATTCCACTCAAACAATCTTTCTTTCAACTGGGATACTGTCAGTACAACTGGTAGGTTATATATCAGTAGGAAGCATTAGTGTGAAATTAATATACATTAGTACTATATTGTTGGTATTACTACTATTAGTAATTGCCACTCTGGGATCTTTATAAAGAAATAGGATATAAATATTTTACTAAAAAAAATTAAAATGTAATGATAAAATTTATTAATTTTACTTGCACTCTGCCCTGAGGTCTCACAATATAGATAAATAAATAAAGTAACATCAATATTATTCATTTTATTATTTCACAAGAGTTCACTGCTACTGACAATCTAATTTCTCTTAAATAACAATCTATATATATACAATCTATATAATTACATAGCAATCTTTGTAATTTATTCATTGCAAAATGCAGGCATGTGTGTACGTGTGTTGTATTTAAGCTGTTTTACCAATAGCTTTAGAAATATTTAGAGGCAGGTGAGCATTTTAGAACCCAAACAAGAATCATGATCAGTGATGTATTCTAATTAAATCCATACTTGTTACAGAAATTCTCACTCTTGCAGATGGGGTGCATTATGGTACCTTCATAAAAGTGTCTCTGTGTCCATCTGGAAGCTGAGTAAGACATTCATGGCAATACATCCCACCCCCCAGGTCTGTTGCCAGCTGCAGATATAACCCAGCTGTATATGTTGCTTATTAAGAAAGGCAGCGGAGGAGATATAGGAGTTCGGGCATGAGCAGTGTCAAAAGCTTGAAAATGATATAGCACTTTTTGCCTTCAGAAAGGTGCAATGTAGAAAGGTAAACTATGCATCTCAATAGCCTCAGAATATTCAGAATATTGAAATACCAGCTCCACACATGGATTTGCAACCAGTCCCAAATGCACCAGGACATATGATCACATGCAGAGATCTAACATAAGAGCCAGCAATAAAATATCACTCCCTATATAAGGATGCATGTCATGGCTGTTTTCATGATCACAGCTGCCCTTTTTGGAGCTGCTGTAATCACAAAAGTTACAGAATGCTATTAGGTGAGTACAGTGGTTTCTTTACTGGTTATTTCATATAACTTCCCTCAGAGCAAGCCTGTGGGTACTCAGATGGGGCAGGAAGGGACAAGTAGCCAGTTTGCAGGTGTCCACCAACGTGACTGTTGCACAAGGTTATTCTGATACAGTACTGCAAACACATCCACAACTGTAGGGGGAAAGAAGAAGAAGATAATGCCCAATGTGTCTCATATAATATATAAATTGTTCATTTATAGGGAATAAGAACTTACGTGCACTAATCAAAGAGACCCCAAGGGCAGAAGAGCCCACAGTGAATTTTGAAGCACACAGAGCACTTGGGTGAAATTCATTGTGATTATGTACTCATAATTTTACTTCTGATTTTATACAGTATTGTGGCCTTTGTATGCTCTCTAGACTCTCTTTGTATACTCTCAGCACGTATTTAGCCTGAAATCACATTGTTTAGGTTATAATTTCTCAGTCATCATATCTAGGCCAAATAAGCTACTGACTATTTTGTGCCAAGCAACAAGACAACAGCATTTGTTCTGTTAACCATTATTACCATTTGGGGCTGCAATCTGTCATCAAGCAGAATCCATTTTGGTTTTAATGGGGGACAATGATTTGTTGTTGTTACCATTGTTATGTGATTTCAAATCAACTCTGACTCTATCTTAGGGGGTTTGGGGCAAGATTTATTCAGAGGAGGTTTTTCTTGCCTTCTTCTGAGGCTGAGAGAGTGTGGCTTGTCCAAGGTCACCCACTGGGTTTCCATGGCTGAGCAAGGATTCAGACCCTGGTCTCCTGGAGCCCTAGTCCAACATTCAAACTGTTATATCATGTTGGTGCAATGGTGGGGAGGTGGAATTAGGAAACTCCTCTCTTATGCTTCTGCCTGCTCAGTGGTGTGTAACATGTTTTTTCCTGTTACTACCACCAATCAATGGAGAAGGCAAGGTCTTCTGTGATTATGCTCTCTCTCTCTCTCTCTCATTCACCCACTTTCTTCATATATGTATATGAAGCTCTGCTCTGACAAGAGCCAGTGTTTGCCATTTTCCCACTTCCCCGCTAAAGCCTGCTGTGCTTTGTGTCCCACCCCAACATTTACCAAGTGTTAGGAGCAATTCTACAATAGTGTAGAAGGCACTAACAAATGCAAAAGGAAGGGTGAATTGGTACAAATCACCTCCTTCCCCCTCCTCTTCCTCCAGTAGGAACTGAGCTGGATTTTGATCATTTTTTGCTTGCTGAAAAACAATGCTGAGTCCAACCCAATATTGCTCTATTGCTGTCTGGGTTCTCAAAAGAAACAAGGCAAATTATTTCTCAATCCAGATGTGCTCTGCCATTTCTGCCATGACATATGGCAAAAGCTCTTATTGACATTGTAATAATTTATTGCCACAATAGCCCCTGAGTTTGCCATACCAGAGGCCAACACATTGCACTTATCAGGAGAAGTCATTGTCCCAGATTCTGAACACATTGGGCCTCATCTTACATTTGTCTGATGCAAGACTGGAAATACGGCCATCTAATTGTCACTGGGTTGCAATTTCCATTATTGAGTATGCTGACTAAGGCAGATGGGAGGTGCAGTCCAGCAACACTTGGGTGGCCATAATTTCCTGGCCTTTTTAGAGGCATTAGAGCCACTGTAGTGTAGCTCCTTCCAATGTCATGAGCCTGGTATAAGATACCTGAGGCTACATAGGAGGACCGGCAACTTGAGCTCCTCCCAGTGTGAACTGGGGCATCTCTCATTACTATGATAGCACATGACAGAAACATACTGCAAAGGCTCCTAGTCTTACAGAGCAATGTGACAAATGACCCCTGTTTGTTGGTGTAACACTGAAGCCAAAGAAATTGTTCATCTAATTTGTTTAAAACTTTGTCTGGGTTTCTGGAACTTGATTAATACCTGTCACGAGTGTTCTTTTGAGCATTGTATTTTATAATCTGTTTGCTTCACTATATCTATTTTTCGTGCCATATAAGTTGGAGTACCATATAAAAACATTTTCTTGCATATTTGTCAATATCAAACAATATAGAATTGTTTTATTTAAAGAAAATCAACAAAAATTGGTCCTTATATGAAATATATATTTATATTTTCCAGTAATACTGCAGGTGCCATATTTTTTTGCCTACTTTTTGTATTGTTAGTATATCATGAAAGTGCAAACTTTAATCTAAAGTCAAGTATGTTTCTATTTCAGGTGAAGGCAGCTTCCAAATATGTGGATGTGCCCGTAAGCATTATTTAAATAGAAGTCTCAATCCCTTTTTCTGTCTTTGTATGTGTTCTCTCTCTCTCTTTCTCCCTCTCTTTCCCTCTTTATTCTGTTTTCTCACTCCCTCTATGTGTGTGTGTGTGTGTGTGTGTCTGTGTCTAGAAATCAATGATCCTCATGCACAGTGAGGGATAACTCTTTACAGTGATTGCTACCAGATAGATAGATAGATAGATAGATAGATAGATAGATAGATAGATAGATAGATAGATAGATACAGATATAGATATATCCTTGCTTAGCCAATGTTGAAGTATGAACCTAAGGCTTTCCTAAGATTTTGAGTGCTGATTCATTCTGACTGTTTTCTATATCTTCTTGTGGTGCCTACTTCCATGGATCTTTGTCAAATATATCATATGGTGTTTATCACCCAGTAATATGTAAAATGGGATATGGTAAGGAGAATGGAACAAATGTCATGCAAACCTCCAGAATTCACCTTTGCATATGAATCAATAATTAAGTAGCTGCAGTTGCTTTGATATATCAGTTGCAACAGTTCACAAGTGAAAGAGGAGCCAAGTATGGTCAAAATGTAAAGAAGTGAGGAGCTGTCTTTCAAACGGCTTGTGCAATATTATTGTGAACCCTGGTACACATGAATTGGCTTTAATCTCACCCCATAGATGCATGAGCTTTGAAATACTTGGTTGTGTGCAACAAGGGGGAAAGAAGACATGGTATTCTACAACGTGACTTGCATTCCGCAAGGAATCAAATGACCCTAAAAATGAATAACACCTAGAGTGTGTGCGAATGAATGAATGAAGTTTTGCAATACTTTCTGGAATAACATACAGAGACAGATCAACATATTGGATTTGACAGCTGCACAGGGATAATATTGTCTGTCCACAAGCAGCACACTTTTCCACTTCTTTCCCCAAGAGACTTTGTGAAGGACACGCACATGTATGCATACACCTGCATCCCCCAGGAATCACCACTGAGGTGACTATTCATATGCTTTGGCAGCTACAGTAGGCCCTCTACATTTGCGGGTTTGACTTTCATAGATTTGATTATTTGTGAGTTTCTCCAACCCTTGCCCCCTCCCCACTTCAGGCACTTCTTTTCTGGGAGAACCTTCCCTCTTGGAGGCTCTGATCAGACCACACAGCCCTTTAAAAAACTGCCTCTGGTCCTCCTCCTCCTCCACCAGCCACTGCCTGGCCAGCTAAGGATGACTCGCAGCCCAATTTCTGAGCACCAGAAATCTCCCAGTGCCCCCACACACACCAGAGGAAGGAGATGGTTGAAAGAGAGGAAGTGTAGGTCCACTATGCTGATCCAGCTGCCTTCCTTCTCCTTTCCCTGATCTGGTTTGGAGCCTGGGTGTCCACTCTCCCCATCATACCTCAGCCCCTTTCCCACAGACAGACAGACAGACAGACACACACACACATTTAGATATTTGTGATTTTTCCACTTTTACAAGGGTCCTATGCCCTTAACCTCTAGCGAATGTGAAGGTTCAACTGTATTCAGAAAACAGAAATCTGAGAAGTAAGATCACTAGGGATTGGGAGGTCAGCGATCTCCACCAAAATCATTGTTTTCTTCTCACTACTAATGGCTGCAAATAGCAAAGTCAGAGCAGTATTCTTCTGTAAAGTCTAACGTGTAATGGTTACTTGTTATTCCCAAAACATTAAATTGGGGAACTAATTTGGGGGTATTGGAGGCATTCTGGGCCATTGTCTTTCTATTTTAGAGTCTTAAAAATGGTTTAACATGGACACATTTCTTGTAAAAGGAAAAATAACAGCAACCATGTTACTTTGTTTAAAAATTAACCTTTTTAAATAATATTCTAAAGCCCTGTTTTTAACTTAGGCCACAAAGTTAAATCACACAAAATTCTGTGATAGATTATTGCTTTTTGTTTTAAACCATTCCACAGTTTAACTGAAACAGACCATCTCATGCTAATTGAGATTTTAATATTTGTAAGACTTTTCTTAGTTTTAGGCACATTTTAACTTTAATGGGTTTTTTTTTAATGGGCAAACGGTGAATTGGTGATGCACATACTAAAGGCAACCTTAAGGATATTTGTGGAAAATAACCACATTATTTCATTTTTTTCAAAGGGCAAATGGTGCTGCAGCTTTCTGTTTAGAGCGTGGATTATAATGAAGAGAGCCCTTAAAGATCTCAGGCAAAGCACTCTGCTTACCAGGAATTAACATTTAAATTAAGTTTAAGTGTAGTATATAAATCTTGGTTGAGATTGGGGATTATGACTGATAAAGCAGGAGACACTTGCAGACAGACATTTTGTTCTTTAGATTTACAAATAGCAATGACTGCTTTTCAACTGTTGTCCAAACTCTTAATGTCTGTTCACATTTGTCAAGATGTACGCCCAAAGAGAAATTAGATTTGCCAGCACTCTTAAACTGTGGTACTTGCTGGAATATATCTTTTTATATATATATATTAAGCACAATGTTTTCAAATATATTTTCTGATCTCACACAGTGTAAACGCTGGTTCTGATTTTACACTAATTATCTGTATACAGTTGGCCCTCCACGTTCACAGGTTCAACATTCACGGATTTGATTATTTGTGAGTTTCTCCAACTGCTGCCCCCCCCAAGCGGCTCTTTTCCAAGGGAACCTTGCTCTCAGCAGCTCTGATCAGGCTGCGTAGCCCTTTAAAAACCCACCGCGATCCAGCTTCTCCTCCACCAGCCATTGCCTGGCCAGCTAAGGACAGTTCACACCCTGATTTCTCAACCCCACAAACCCTTCCCTGATGCCCCCCACACCCAAAGAAGAAGATGGGCAAGAGACAGAAAGTATAGGACTGCCATGCCAACTCACCCCTTTTCCCTCTCCTTTCCCTGACCTCATCTGGACCCTGGGTGTTCACTCTCCTCACCAGGCCTCAGCCCCCTTCCCACCAACACACACAGACACATTTTGATATTTGTGGTTTTTCTACTTTTTCGGGGGTCCTGTGCCCCTAAACCTAGCAAATGTGGAGGGCCAACCTGTATATCTAATGTATATCCTGATCTTTCCTCCTAATGCTTTAGGAGGCAATCCTATAAAACAGACTTAAGTTGGGGGATAATAGAGCTGACCAAAGAACATCCACTGAGTTTTATAGTTAAGCAAGGACTGGAGCCCAGATCTCATAGGTCCCAACATTTTCAACTTACCAGGCACTTGTTGCTTGGGCACCTTAAAATCTATGTATACTGTTAAGAAGTATTTAAAAGCCATAACAGATTGCCAGTCTCTGCACCAGCACAACGTGAGTAATTATGACGCCATAGTAGTGCATATGGAGGAAAACCCACTGAAAAATGATACAAACATACTGCAAACATTTATGTAAAAAAAAAAAACAGAAAAAAAGGAATATTGGAAAGAGAAATAGCTGATTAGAATGTATATTCATAAATTCCAGTCCATTGGCAAAGGTATAAATATAAATAATGGTTTCTTAGCATGCAGCATGAATCCTTACAACTCATACATACAACATAAGAAATCCCCTCAGAGAAAATGTGAGTCTAAGTCAACTGACATTTTATTTCCAGATTTTTTTGTTTTGTTTTCACACTTCAGTATTAATAAACCAGCTCCATGAAAGACCTGTTATCATCTTTCACAGTTCGTTGAAGGTTTATGGCCCTATTACCTTCTCATACCACTCTCACGGTATATAATTGGGCTGAAATATTTTACTTTATTCTATGACTCTAAGGCCATTTCCGCACCAGACTGTTATAGCGCTATGATTCCACTTTCAGCATCCTGTGGAATCCTGGGGTTTGCAGTTTCAGGAGGGGACTCCCAGCCCCTCCCAAAACTGCAAACTCCAGGATTCCATAGGAAGTTGAAAGTGGAATCATAAGCGCTATAACAGTCTAGTGCGGAAATGGCTGAAGACTCCCATCAACGCATGTAGAGAAGTGGATTAATAGCTACTAAAACTCATGCTAAAATAAATCAGTCTTAAATGTGCTGCTGGTATGGATAGGGCAGCTGGGCTTGAACCAAGGGCCAACTTCCAGATCAAAAGTAAGTTCCAAAACCACAATGATACATAACAGGGCTTTAGTTTGTCAGGTGGAGAAGGACAAAGGGCAGGGGGCCAGAGTGTCAGGCAGAGAAGGTAGGCTCATGGGAATACTGCAAGAAGCAGTAAAGGGACATTAGCATGACATGAATTAAAGGTATCAGTAGTTAAAGGAAGGCAGAAAGGACACAGTGAGACACCTTCATTTTCTGTGACCCAAGTGCTTAGTCAGGATGCAAAGAACATGGTTCCATCTTGTTCTGCAGGGAGACCATTACAATCTGATTTTCACGACTAGGTTAGCCTCTTCGTTCCATCTACTTCCTCATCCCATCCTTATGACTAACATGTTTTGGTCTAAGCCCAATTGTTAGTCCCCACTAGAGCTGATCAACTGAATCAATGAAAATGTGGTAGGTCAACACTTACGTCAATTGAATTTATTCAGTGGGTCTACTCTAGTTCAGCCCAACAATTGGATTTGGATGTTTGAATGAAAAGTCAAACAACAACAAAAATAGGAGGATTTACCTATATCTAGGTAAAATCTTTGCTCTCTTAACATTGGTCAAATAACTCTTCCTGCATCTGATTTTGGAAATCTGATTGTTCAGTACCAGACAACTGCAGCACTTTTTATTGCATCATAAAGCTGGCACAAGCTGCTTGCTGGAAATTGCTTGAAAAAGTATAACAGCCATATTTTCTATGGTGCTCATTGTTTTTTACATTAATACCTTGTCATTGTTTCAGTAGGTGTTAAAAACGTTCCTGGCATCTCTAGGGCCAGCCATTGGCCCTTTGCTTGATAATTGTATTTCTGTTTTAATGCGTGTGTGCGTGTGTATTTATGTATACCTACAAACTCCCTTCCTACTGCTTCTCAAACTGTCCTCATTTTCACCCTGGAAATTACACAGAAGTGTTAACTAACTTCAATTTACAGTGCCTGACAATCACATCTTGTAGAGAAATGATACTTTGTGATCTGTGGTAAATCACAGTAATAAAAGTAATGACACCCATTATTAAGAAACTTCCAATGTGCCACAGACATTTAAGATTTGTGTGGCAGCTTTCATAATGACTCTTATTACAGTATTTTAATGGGTTTTGTTTGAGATAAGTTTGATTCCAACATATCAAGGAGTGTGAACTTATTTAGTGATTATGTTCTCCCAAATTATCTCTACCAATTCCTTCTTGGAGGGGAGGGGGAACAGACTGCACCATAACCTTGGAAGCTTTATAAGTTCACATTTAAAGGACGTTGGCACACAGAGAAACAAAGAGAGAAGGCTGAAGATAAACAAGGCAGTCCTGTGCTTGCCTAAATAACCTAAAAGCACCAGATCCTGTCTGATCTTGGGAGCTAAGCAGGGTCAGCCCTGGTTAGTACTTGGACAGGAGAGCGCCAACAAATACCAGATGCTATAGGCTATGTTTCAGAGGAAGGAATTGGGGAAACCACCTCTTGAGTATTCCTTGCCTAAGAAAACCCAATGAAATTCATGGGGTCACCATAAGTCGACAGGCAACTGATAGGTACTCATACACCTGTGCTTCCTTACTCAGAAGTAAGTCCCACTGTGTTCAGTAGGGCCTACTCTCAGGTAAGTGTACAAGATTTGCAGCCTTAGCCATTTCTGCACTAGACTGTTATAGTGCTATTACTCCACTTTCAACATCCTATGGAATCCTAGAGTTTGCAGTTTAGGCAGGGGGCAGTCAGCCCCTCCCTAAACTGCAAACCCCAGGATTCCATAGAATGTTGAAAGTGGAATGATACGCTATAACAGTCTAGTGCAGAAATGGCCCTTATTAGCCATATCTCTAGGGCACAATCCAGCCAAATTTATGGAAAATTGAAGTCCTTCTGGTTTCAGCAGGAGAAAATGAAGTGTCTTTTTATCACTGAAATGAATAGAATACTCAAGTGTTGAACTTTGACTGGATTGTGTAGGTAGACCTATAGAAATATGAATTGTTCCATTTTAAAAGATTACAGCAGCGAATATTGTGAATACTTTTAATGGTTTGATGCTGTTTTAGCCTTGTTTTTAAATATAAATGTGAATGTTTCAAAAGTGTTAGGAAAATGCTAACACAGTAATGCTACATTTTTAGTCTAACTTTCTAATTTTATATAAAAGGAGATTTGCATTTAGAACATGACACTAGGGGGAAACAACAACAACAACAACATGAGTTGTTTTGCTAATTAGGTCAATAGTATCAAACAGTGCAAGAAAGAACTTCCTGGCACTGGCGTGTCAGGAAAAGGCAATCTCCATGCAAGTGGCTTCCCTTAAAGCCAAAGAGAAAAGAGAATGATGCTAGAGTGTGCAAAACAGCCGTTTGTTGCTTCAGCCACCTACATAACAAAAAGCAATCGCTGATAATCAAATGTGATACAGCTATCTGCTAGAGGAAGGCTCCACAGCCACAGTGTGAGAGAGAATAGAGCACTGCAGGGTGGGGAGAGAGAGCCATTCGGCTAAATAGACTGCCTTGGGTAGATGCCATTTTCATGCTCTTCCCCCCCTTCTTCTCTTCCCCCGCCTGTCTACTCCACTCCTTTATACAGAAGCCTGGGATGGATGTTGCTGACGCCTACGTGACCTTCGTTCGCCATTCTCAGGACATCCTACGTGATAAGGTCAATGAGGAGATGTATATAGAAAGGTTATTTGATGTAAGTAAATGCCGCCTCCACCTTGGAAGTCCAAGGAGAGGGAAACTGCAAAATGTGGCAAAATGAGACAGGAGAATAAGTCACATTTTGATGATTAGTCAGGGATATTTTTAAACTACCTTGCCTTTCCTTTTGACTGAAAGTTTGTCTTCTGTCTGCTCTAATGCTCTCCTTAGATCCACTTTTCCCCAGTTTTTCTCTGTTTAAATTTTGGTGTAAGAGCACCTTGAACACAAATCATTCTGTAAATGGAATGTGTTATCCATTATTCTTCCCATTAAAATCCTGTTTTTAAAGAATGGGAGATGGCAAAGAAGTCAGATGGGATATGAATGTGCAATTTGAATTGGAGTAAATCTCATTGTTGCAGGACAAAACACCTTAGACATAGACCTAACCATGTTTTTTAAAAGATAATTAAAGCAAGCAAGCATTATTATAACTATAGTAAATTTTAAAATCAAGTATTTGTATTGTAGAATATGGTTGCATTGCTTTTAAACTGAAACGGGGGTCCTCTTGGGAATGTTGGCTGACACTTGTCATCACTGTTGGAATCTGAAAATTAAGATTAATTTTTATATTTGAAAATTTACAGTGCCTGTAGCACCTTGTAACTTTTTAGTGTCAGCAGGAGTTTATTTTAACTAAGACAGAGTGCATGTGAACAGGTTTCTCTGCCTTTCGTTTGCTTTCACCACGCAGCACATTTTCTGTCCTTGTATCTATTGTGCTGTCTAGTCTTTCTGCTTGCAGCAGGCACTTAACAACTTGTTAGGATAGATCTTTGTTTACGTGGCTGTAAAACACCTTCCTTTGCCTCTCCTGTCAATATTCTGTGTTCTAATTTTTTCTTCTGTTCTGCCATTCAGATCTGAACACTTTCAGACTTTCTGCTGCTTTCTTTATTGGTTCTTTTGCTTATGTTGGCCATAGAAGCTTTTTCTCTACCAGCAACTATCACCTCAAACTTAATCAAACTCCTCTTTTAATTGAGACCCATCTTTCCCCCCATTTGTCTTTCCACATAAAAGCCTCTTCCTACTGCATAATTCTCTCCTTTCCCCCCACCCCCTTCTCTGATTTTCTGCAAGATTAAAATGGAATTTATCTCTCATGTCAAATGTTTTATCACATTATATCAAGTGGCATGAATAGGAGTCAAATAATCTTCCTGTGTAGATCTACTAGCATGACCCATATCCACTGAGAATGTCTCATTCATGCATAAAGCACTCCAGAGACTCCTTTCCTCTTAAGAGAATTTCAAGCATTAAAAAAATGCCAGAGACAAATCACCTATCCACTTGGCAGTGACAAAGAGGCAGTCGTTTCCTCTCTGCTAGAGATCTGCTAGCACTCTGCCCATCCATGTTGAAATTCTTCTATTAGCAATACATTCCAGGGACTGTTCTTTTCAGTGCCAACCTTTTCTTTGAGCACTTTCCAGTTCTGTGTGTATCCCAGCAGCTTGTTTTGAACTTAAGCAGAGGTTTACAAGGTCATATAACTGCCTTGAGTGCCATTTGTGGTGGAAAGGCAGGATATCAATTTAATACATGCATGTCTCTGTGATAAATTAGCTTTTAAAATATTTAGTCAACATCTTTTCAGAATATCATTTATCAAGAGAATCTGGCTTCCTGCTGTTGCTACCATTTGAAAATGGCATTTCACCTTATTCAACTATGGTTGTACATATGCACACCTGCAAGAAGTTCCATATGGCACATTATACACATCCTTATTCCCAAACCCATACCATGAAACTCAGTCCACCTTCTTTTTTCACCGCTTATAGTAGAAGAGAACAATTTACTTCAGACCTTTTTGTCTAGAACAAGTGCAGGGTGATGAGATGCAAAGGAAGTAAGCTTCTCATACTTTTCACAGTTGTATTAAAGAAGATATTTTGGCTGAACATTCTCACTCTAGTACAATATACTGCACCTGTACAGATTCCCCTGAAACTGTTCCAGGTACAGGAGCTCATCCTTCCTTTGTCTACCTAAAGCAGCCTTCTCCAATCAAGGTTCCTCCAGACTTTTGGCTTATAATTCCCCCTCAGCCACAGCCAGCATGACCAATGATCAGAGATGATGGGTGATATAGGCCAAAACCTCTGGAAGGGCTCAGGCTAAGGAAAGCTGACGTGAAATGTTCAAGCCTATGTCCAGTGGGCAGGCTGGCCTACATTTTGCCGTAGCCTAATGTGAGTACATTTAAAGAACCCAAGATTCATCCTGTTCAGCTGCAAATAAAGCAACCAGAATTCGGAAACATTGCCACTCCCAGAATCCCCCAGCCAGTATGGTGATGCTGATTGCAGGACTTGGGGAATTTATAGTCTAAATAGTAACTTTTTCAAACTATGAATACAACATAGATTGCAGCACTTTCCTGTGAGTGTAACCCACTGAGCACAGTAGTGCTTAATTTTCTAAGTAAATACGCAGTAGGATTGCACTGCTAATTTTTAATATGTCTGTCCTTGTTTAATTTTTTTAAAAATAATATTATTATAGTAAAGTTGTTATTTCCATTTTATTCCTTCTTGTTGCTGGCTGGTATTCTTTTCTACTTTTTAAAAAAGAAAGAATCAGTATTTTTGTTATTAATATTATTGGCAGCAGCTTTTCACAATGCTAATTTTGCCTTTTCTTTTGTTCTGAAAGCCATCCATTTAGCACACACCCCCAAGTATTCATTTTCTCCCCAGATCCTCTTCCCTATGTGTACTATAATAGCAGAATTATTCTCCCTGGTGGCTATTAGGATATGCAGGAGATTATATGAATATTACTGTGTGGTCTACATTTTAATCGCCTTTATTCTGTAAATTAGTCAGGTTTACTGTGGAATAAAGTCATCATCATCATTTTTAAAATCTTCTCTTCGGGTCACTAGGGAAAGAAACAGATTGGCTGGGAAGGTCTGGCACCGAGTATCTAACAAGGCTATTTTCTCCCCCAAGACTTATTTACTAAAATCTGGCATCATTTCTTTGTCCTGGCTCACTACAGTGCGAGCCAAAAAGAAATAACAAGGATAATACATAAGAAGCAAAAGATTATCTTTTTCCTGTTTGCATTTGTGTTGGGTTTTTTTTTTAGCTAAATGTGTGCCTTTCTGTCATTTCTTAAATTCTGTTAAAGATATATAGTCAGATGAATACTTGATGCAAATGATCTTTTGGCTATCTTAATCCTTGTAAGGAGGGTTTTAGCATCTTTCATTATCTGGAAACACAAGAGACCTATCTTAAGTGGGTTCCTTCCTGTAGTGTTACTTAAATGACAGGGAAGTCAGCATTGTGTGAAGCTAGAATTGGCTTTAGGGTCACTGAGGTTGTCAGGAATGTTGACAGTCAACTGATAGCAGAGACAGAAAGAAAACAAAATGGGATCGTCACACTCACTGTTTGGTAGTGGCTTCTTTGATTTCTATGGAACCTCATAAATTAGGGTTGTAGCGTATCGTACCTCCCACAATAATTGTATGTATTAAAATCATATGATATGTTGTCTAGTTACATCAGATTTCTTTCTAATCTTTCTAATAAATCTCTCTCATTGCTTTTTACCAGCTTGTCATAATTTACAGTACAGTTGGTAAAAATATGTTTATCTTCTTAAGTATGATTGTACTTTTATTTGTATTTTATATATTTATTTGTTTTAGATTTATATATGACTTGTTTATCAGGTCTCCAAAGGGCCCATACAGTGCACCTGCCATATATGTGGGGGTTTTGTTCCAGGAAGGCCTGTGTAAAACAAGAAACATGAGTGTTGTATCCCACTGTAGTCAATGGATGCAACATGCATGTGCTTGCACCTGCACGTCGGACCCATCGCATCCATTGGTTATAATGGGAACAAGGCTTCATGCAATCTTACACGATCAGAGGAGAATGCACCATATCCTCTTCCTATTTCCTGTTTTTATTCTCTGCTTTCTCCTTTTTTTCTTTTTTTTTTTGCCTCCCCCCCCCGATGCTGAGGTAGCACTACCAATCCAACAGTTGGTGGGATTGAAGCAAGCAAAGAGTTTGAGCATTACCCTCTTTGTTTACGCTTCTTCTTCTTGTCACCTGCCCAGTTTGAAAGAACACTTTCTGGTTTGTTTGTTGGGAACTGCAGAGCTCAAAATTATACAAGTAATAATATTAACCTATGAAGCACTACTTTTGAGGCCAAGAAGAGTGAGTCCTCCATCCTCAAGTAAACAATGGCTGGTAGCAACATTACTTTTTTGTGTTACAAATAACATGTACTCCTTATTTCTATTTATTATGTTTACAAATTTGAGGGGTAATTTTTGAAATATTAACCAATTTTCTTACTTTTAAGATTTTTTTAGAGGAACTTGAAGTAATAAAAAAGCAACCAGTAACATAACAAGCAGAATAACAAGCTATTACAGCTATTAAGAAGGGTTTTGTGTGTGTGTCTGTAAAATTGCAGTGGTAATGAGTCTGTAACAAATTACACAGTGAATTACTTTTAAAGTAACTTCACAACTCTGCAAAGTCTTGAAGCCAAGTACAGTCCACAGTCTTGATCCCTGGTTCACAAATCTGGTTTTTTAGCAGTGCTTAAACCACTGTTTGCCAAGTCAGATATCCTACAAAGCTATGATATCATAAACAAGAATTCTTTCAAACCAGAGAATATATAAGAGAGGAAGGAGAGAAGAGAAGAGAAGGGATTGCTCAACGTCTTCACATGTTCATATTACAGTAAGCCATGGTGTATTAGAATGACACTGCACCAGGACATAAATCTGTGACATAGAAGCCACTCTAAGCAAGTGTGGGTTTTATCCTTTTTTATGTCCCTTAATATATAAAGGAATCAAATGCTTTATAAATAATTTTCATCTTCATTATTTAAATATTATGAAAAATAAGTCACTGCAGACATAAGAAAGTAGCAACAAAGTACTGAAAATGAGCTGTAAATCCAGGTGCCTATGCATCTTAGGATATTGCTGCAGAGTTTACAAATAGGACAGATGGCATTTTTTCCTCCTCTCAGATGATTAATTCAATATCTTACCCCTTTCTCAAAAATACTAAAAACAACAACAACACACTTTTGATATAAGAAATCAAATCATCCAGTGAAGCTTCTAAGATTGCAAAGATCTAAACAAAAATTAATTTATTTTTCCCCTCCTTGTACTTCTTGAAGACAGAAGCCTGCCTGAGCAGAAGATAAGGATTAAAACAGATGTGCTTAGCAGCTAGCTCATCTGCTTAAGTCTAGCAGTCTCTGAGATCAATGATTAAAAAGCCATCTCAAACTTTGATGAGATCCACAGTCCTGGTAATATGCCGTCTCTGATAGCTTTCTTTGATAGGGCCCTTGTCTGTCTAAACCGGACACAGGAAGCATTTGACTGGAGATGATATGTGGATTATATGGGTCAATTATACACTTAATCTGCCTTCTCTGCAGAGATTAAACATTCATAGATTGACTCTGTGTATTTGGCTTGCCCTTGGCAGTTACCGGATCAGGAAGGTTGCCCTTACTGAAAAGTCTGGTAAGAACTTAATCATCCAGTGATAGGGCCCTGATGATACTGGGATGCTAACTGCTCTATGCTTTTTCAGAGAGCTTGACTTACCATTTCACTGTCACTTCAGACTGTTAGCTGTATCTCTACGTGTTTGCTTCTCTGTTGAAAAAATAAAACAAAACTTAGAAATCATCTTTTCATACAGTGATGTTCTCTAAATTATATTTAGTGGAGAAAAGAGCAATGCTTTGATGAGTAGAAAAGAGAAAGTGTGCAAGCCAGTTCAGGTGTTCACCTGGCTGTTAGTGCTGGCTCTGCTGTCAGGTAAAGTGAGGCAGCTGATGTGTGATGCTGAGGAGGGCAGTAGCCCCCACACACACTAAACATGTCTGGTAGACAAATAACAACTTCCTCCCCACATGCACCCCATGTAAACTTAATATCCATGTTCCCAGAACTAGGAAGAGAGGAAGACACACTGAACTATCACAGAATTCTTGAAGCAGATTCCTAGGGTAACAGCTGAGAGTTGGCATGCCGTTCGTGTGTGATACAAATTGCAGTCAAGCAAAAAGATCACAAGCGTTCCGGACATCATGAGATGAGAGTATAATGGTTTAGAACTGCCCGAAAGCAGCAATTGGGGGCGGGGTGGTGGTGGTAGAAGAACCTGCTAGTCTAAGCACTAAAATCGTTCTAGTGATTTCAGTACTGATATACTGGACTGGATAATTGCCATTTTGGTGATATTGCTGTTTTATTGTTTTGTGAGTAAATTTGAGTGTTGCTTATATATTTTGTGTTTTTATAAGCTGGAAGTGGGCTTATAAAAGCTTGGTCCTCAAAGGCAGTATAAGGTAACCTCAAATAAAATAAGGAGGTGTTATTTCCCTTTTCTCTAATAAATGTGACTGCCATGTTGTAGATCCATGCTGGTTGTTGAGGGACGTAGCTTTTCTCAATTGAGTTTCCTTGTCTAAATTTGACTGTCAGAAAACAGCCACACTGCCAAGGGCCTGCATTTATTTTGGACGTGTAAATGGTGAGACTGACAGAGGCAAAATCCCTACACCATTTTAATAAATGATATTTTCATAAGTCTTTTCATTATAACCTTTATATTTCATTGATTTGACAGGACTTATTGATTGTTATAATTTGGCCAAGATCATGCTCATTTTTTAAAGCTGCATCTCCAACATGGTGCCTGTAGTCATCTCCTTTGGTGCACATCATGCTCTCTGTCTCTCCTGTTGATAGAAATAAAATAAATAAAATAAAAACAAAAATAAAGAAAACAAGGAGAGATGGTATGTTACAAAGCAAGGCACCAAGGCACTTCTAGTACTCTCACTATTTTAAAAAAGATAATACTGCAGGCTTTGTGTGCCCTAGAGGCATTCTTAGAAACTAAGCATGGTGCTACTACCCAGGACGTTATTCTGAAGTGCACCCAGGAAAAATAAAAGTGCACTGCAAGACCATCCTGGATGACTGGGAGCTCGGCACACTGGAGGACATTTTGAGGGGACAGAGAGGTGGTAGATAGCATCCTGAGAGGCTAAGCAAGTTAGCAGGAGCACGGGTATGTTTTGGCTTTGCTCTGCTTGCCCAGAATCATATTGGGGCACTAGCTAGAGCTGCCAGGTCAGGATTATCACAGAGCCAAAAGGTAAGACCTAATAATGACTCATTGTAATGTTACAGTAGATGGCTCCTAGTAATACTACAAGGGTGATCTTACAATGGGCAAGCTATGGTGATGTCATTAAGCATGCTCCATTAAGTATCAAGCATAGTTGCACAGAGTATGCTGTTCAAACTTTTTAAAAAGCCAAGTCTAACAAATAAAGAGCACACACTTTTCAAAGCAGTGTTATTGCACTGGGACTCCTTGTCCTCAGGACTGGAGAAGAGCAACCAAGCCCTGAGATCTGGCAACCATACACGCTATAGTAGCATAAAAATCATTACACAAGCGCTTTATTAGAAATTCCACAAGTAAACACATCCCTTTCTCTTATTTTTGACTTGCTGATTTGGATGATAATTGACTGTTTCACAATTATTGTACAAAACGGATGTTTGCCTTCAGGAAGTGGGCGTTTCACAACTGACCATGCCTGCCACAACCACCAATTTGTAAGAGCATATGAGACTCTCTTAAAATTTCAAATGGTTCCACCAGCCCAAAAGGGCTGGGGACTCCCGTATTAAGAATCCAGGCAATATTTAACTCATAGCATCCTGCCATTAAAGATACACGTAGTTATGCTATTGCGTGAGTTAAGAATATTATTCTTGTATTTAATTATAGCCTGTATAAGGAACATAGACCTAACTCCTGCTTCTTAGGCTCTCTGCCAGATGAAATGTTATAGCTGTTTCCTATATTATACCAGGAACATAGAAAGAATAGAGATATGCCTTTGTGGCAATAGAATGCATTTAGGATGATGCACAAGTAAGTCATGTCTACTCCCATGGAGGAGCTAACTGCTAACCTAAGTCAGTACTCAGGTTCAAGAGAGGTGCTACTATTTTTGATGACTCACTTAAATACGCTTCTAAAATTCCTTCAAGTGGGCTACAGTTTTGGCTAAAATTCTATACAGTCAGATTTGGGGATTACAGATTCTATTAAAATACACAGAGAGAGAGACATACAGAGACATTTTGACCTATAATTTGAGCACTGAATTCTATTCTGCTATGCAGAATTTTGGAAAAGGTTGTAGGGAGGAGTTGTTTAGGGCCTAATGAACAAACATATGTCAGACCCACATGCTAGCCTCAAGGCATTTCTCAGCTTATCCTTAACTGCACATCCAGTACCAAGAAAAGGACAAGAGAAGATTTGATTAATCATGGAAATGTTTTCCTTACAAATGTGGAAGACTTGCACATGTGCAAGGAATTGCTATTTATAATATGTTGAGAGGTTTATTCTTTCATGAAGTATTAATTTAAGCAGGGTTTAGTCTAATTTATTTTAGAGAGACCCTTAATAAAATAAGTCCTAGATTTGTCACTTGGCTTTGCTTGCTTGTAGGAATTTATGCTTCTAAAGATCTTTATTTGAAGCAGCTTTTCATGTTCCAGCAGACATTTGGTGAAGGCAATTAATTGGTTTTCTTTTGCAGAGGAGATTGTTCCACTAATCACTCTACACTGGTGTGTACCCATCTATGTCAATGGTACTACATAAGTGTAAACAGTCCTAGAATTGCTTCCTGAGAAATCAGACAGATTGTTCTGTTACTTGCAAGTCTTGGTGACATGTTTAACATCATGTTTTCTGTGTTGAAAAACCTGAATACTTTTAGTCACAGAGCAAAGGCATCAGTCTCTGCTAGACTCAGTTGTTATTATTTGGAGTTGAGGTTGTGTTCAAAATTAAATATTATATTATCATTTCTTCTCTAAACATCTCCTCAAAAGTTGTCACATTGGCAGGATAACAAAGGCAGGAGCCTTTGTTAAAACTAGGTGCCTTCAAAAATTTGCGGCTATGATTCCCACCATTCCTCATCAGATTGGTCCGCACTGGTGGGAATCCAAAACATCTTGGGAGCAGGTCAGGGAGGGCCACTATATCATAATTAGAGCACAGCTACTGAACATGTGGTCTATGGACCAATGTCAATCCAGAAGCCATCGACTGCTGGTCTGCAGTGAGCTTCCAAGAAAGAAGAAACAATTGTAGCCAATGAGCATAATTATGGTACCAGTCCCTGGCATTTTAGAGGGAAAAACTGTCAGTTACCCGCATAAGATAGCCTGAGAAGCCCTGGAGTAGAAGTCTGTAACTGCAATGTTCTGAACTCTGAATGCACACTTTCTGTATGATACTGGCATGGGAATTCTTTAAGCTTTGTTCAAGATACTACTTCTTGGTAACATTTAGCCTAGGAGTACTGACTTGATGTGCTTTATGCAATTGTCTTTAGATGTTCTTAGGATCTCCCAGTCTTTGTTCTACTAGTTTTTATTTTTCAGTAAGAAATCTTATCAGTTGTCAGACAAGATGGAAGCTTCTACTGTCTTTATGCCTTGTTTGTGAGGTCCCTGGAAGGATCAACCTAACAGGAAAGAGAATGCTTGATTGGGTGAGCCTTCAATCTGAGTACGTTTCTTTTTCAAAGACAGGCATTGATGAGAAAATTTGGATAGCTGATGAGAAATCACTGCGACTATCATCTTCTGTATACATTTTGAATGTTCAAGTATACGTTGTCCTACTGCATTCTTTACACCAACACTGGAAGATGGGCAGTGTTATCAACTTCTCACTCCCACATTACTGCCAAGGAGAGAAATGTGAAATAGTGGCTTGCCTTGTAAGTTCATGATATTGTTGAGATTTAGATGGATAACTTATTTATTATTTGTAACTCAGCATTTTGGCCACTGTGTTCTACCCAATTCTCAAGCTGTTATGTGCAAACGCCTGTCTTTATAAGAAAGGTTCCCACCTGGTACTATCCACCTACCTACTATTGGCATCGTTAATGGAAGGTGTATTCCTTTCCTAGCTAAGAGGAAGTGTTGATGGCATTATACAACTCTAGCCTATGGGAGATACATAACTGCTCACCCCACATTCTGACACAAGTGTCAACGCTGACAATTCCAAGAAAGTAAGTGATGGATATTCAGGAGTAGTACTCTTCCCGCTTAGACATGGTCTGTCAGTTTAAGCACTATTACATAGCAAAATTCACACCTAATTATCTCATGTGCACTTGTAGTTAATAGTAGAAACATATATTTTGGAGCTGGAACCATGTAGCCCGCTAGACGTGTAAATATCTCAAATCTCAGATCTTGCAATGGGGTTGAAAAAGATAACCTAGTGGAAAAAAATCTTACTTTCAGTGGAATTGCAATGGGGTGGGAGTCCACCAAAAATGTACAGAAAACCCATTACACCAGACACATTCTCCTTTGACATAATTCTGTTTTATTATTAAATTCTGGCTCAGTTTGTTGGTTAGTTCAATTGAGAGGAGGTAAGGCTTCTGTGAACTGACAAAACCTTAACTGACTTTAACTGAGGGTTAAAGCAAAACAGGATTGGGCCTGCAGTTTGGAAGTGTCTATCAGTACAGTAAATCCCCTCTTATGCAGACCTCTGTAATCCAAATCCTTCCTTATTTTGGACATGCCTTATGTCACACATCTTATGTCAACAATTTTTTTGTTCTCTTTTTCTCTGTTCTCTGCACACACTCTCAGACCCATATTTTCAAAGGAGACTGTGCCATGCACACACCACCTTGAGTCCTGTGCTGAGAGAAAGGCAGGCTATTTAATTAATTTAATTAATTAATTAATTAAATTTTCCTTCCAACAAGCACTTTCTTTTCTGAATAGTCGTCGCCTCTGGCAAAAACCATATTCTTTAGCCTCAAGCTACTCCTACAGTTTAGATAATACATAGATAATCAGAGCTGGAAATCTGGAAGCAAGCAGGTATTCACACTGAGAAACGTAAAGCACTAGTATGGCATGCAAATGGATAAGGGGGAACAAGGCAGCCGAGGGCAGCTCAGTTCACATCTAACAAATTGTTCATATTGAAGAATCAGGTCAGAATCAAAAACTATGAATGATCAAACAGAATTCTATTGTATCTTTGTTGCATGGGATTGGAGCCATCTTTCTCGCCATCCATGATAGAGGAGCTAACTGCTAACAAAAATAAAGTCTTTCCTCTGGCAAATTGTAATAGCTGGGCCCTGCAAACAAGACATGTGGATCCCATCACCACAGTCACTAGCTCAAGACTCTTTGTGACTTACTTGGAGTCTTCCGTTGGCATGATGCATGCTTCTAGCAGAGAGATACACAAGAGTTTCTGTGTCTCAGAAACAATCCACAGTCCCAGTGCATTTTATCCTATCTTGTTCTTCTTTGGGAAATACAGAACAGTTATATTCAGGTTACTGTAGGAGACAAGCTGTGCACATATTTTAAAAACACAATAGCAATAATACTCAATCCTTATTTCTTAATAGCCAAGGATTTTTTTAAAAAAAATCATGGTAGGAAAGTTTAAAATGCCTAAACTATAAACAGATATAAAAATATAGACAAACCAGAAAATATCCATGCCTTCCTATAGAAGTTTTACAATTTCCTTTAAAGTATATATGTTATATCTTCTTCCTTCTTAAGAAATAGTTGTGTATAGCTGTCAAGTATTTATTTCAAATATCTGAACCAACATCATGATTTTAAGATACTGCAATATTATTTCTTTTAAACTCTTGAAATTATTCATTTTGGTGAGCTAATGTGACTCCTCATGAATAATCCATCGTTACGATACACGTCTTGCTAATTACATTATAATATAATATGCAAAAAGCAGTATTCTTCTGATTTAGCATACATTTCCAATTTCTTTCCCATGTTCTGCTCAGCTGCTGTTCGTGCTTAGGGTTAGCCAAAGTTATTTTGCTGTTTGAAGTGGAATAGCAACACACACATAGCAGTTAGGGTGCATAGTATCCAAAGCTAGCAAAGTTGTTTTAGCACAGGAAGTAAAAGAACCTCTCATATAAATTCTCCCATCTCTAGCGGTAAAAATGCAATAGTAACAAATAACTAACAATTTGTTATCCTTGCATGGCATCCAAAATCTGTTGCCTCACTTTCCCTCGTGGTAGGACCAGCTGTCTTTCTACTTCAACAGAAGCTTCCTTTATCTCTGCTGGGACCTCCCCTAGAAATGAAGATTTGCCCTTGGAGAGGCAACTTTGATCAAGAAATGGGGTATGTTTGTGTCAGGCTTCCTTATTCCACATGATTTCAAGACTGCTCAGACTTGCCTGTGGCCATTTATATAATAAACATGTATTCCTTGTTTGAATAATGCCATAAGTGCCCACATTTTTGTTATATAAACACATTTAACGTCACATCTTGTATGGCCCTCAGAGGGAAGCAATAAGGGAGTTAAAGGAGCTAGCAGACCCTTAAGTGTCTATAATAGTTTATCTAAGTATATCTATTACAGTTATATTTCAGTGTAATTCCATTT
This sequence comes from Ctenosaura bakeri, assembly GCA_948474755.1. Taxonomy (NCBI): domain Eukaryota; kingdom Metazoa; phylum Chordata; class Lepidosauria; order Squamata; family Iguanidae; genus Ctenosaura; species Ctenosaura bakeri. The sequence continues at coordinate 363,436 of CAOLHI010000759.1, read as the reverse complement.
GTTTTCAAAGGTAGTTGGCAGAAGCAACTTCATGGCTGAGGCAAAGAATACTAACTTAGCTGTATATAGTGAGCCTGCTATCTTGCCATACTCCACTGACTGACTGTGGCAAAGCACCGTAGCCCCTAACACTGAGTTGGTGTTTTACAGATTGCACTTCTGTTCAATAATAAAAATTCTGTTCAGTTTCCTATAGAGTTCTTACTATTCTATCCCTTTTTTCTTGTTCTTGCTCAGTCACACAGTACCACCAGGCAAACCACTGGTGCATATTAGATTAAAAGTTATAGGTCACTTATTTCTCTTGATCTGTAGTTCTTTTCTTTTTTTCCCCACCCAATGTCCCTTTAAATCTCTCCTGCAGTTATGATATCAGCCTACAAAAATGCTTACAAAGAGCCAGGAGTTCCACTTGCAGCCCCATGTATGGGATTGGAAAGGACTGGAAGGACATCATTCAACTATTCAGTGAACATCCAGTTCACAGTGAATACATAGGCTGCCTTAAAACACTCATTTTACAATGTGAAAGCTGCACAAGGGGACTCAATTAAGGTTACTGAGTCCAGTTTGTGACGTCTTTTGATTCTGCTTCTAGTGTTAAAGCATAAATACCCATACAATTAAAGTATTGTATAACTGTCGTTATTCTATTGCGACGCACAAAATAACATTACATCCCAATTATGCTGGTGCTGGATTGCAACCCATTGACTAGGAAAGGGCACGGCCCTTTCCAAAATTGCTATGTAAGTAGTCTGTTTGGTTAAGGACCTTTATAACAGAACTGAGTGTAAAATATCAACATTCTTTTTTAAAGAGAACAAACAAGAGAATACAGTATTCAAAAGGAGGCCTAAAAAATAGCAGGGGTGTACATTTCCTTTGAGACCCTCTACAGTTCACTGTTTCAGGTGTCTATTTAAAGGACTTAAATTATATAGAGTAGATGCAGGGTTACAAAGACCAGATTATATCCCACAGAGCTGATAGTTACATAGCTGTTATTCCATTCCCAGCTTTAACAAAGATCCACTAGTCTCTTACACTTCCGCTTGGAGAACCTGTAATGGTGTGACTGTTAATTTGAGCAGCAAACATTTCCCAGATCAATTTTAATCCAAAGGGAAAGAACTTCCACAGTGGCAGTGCTTATTCTGTGGCAAAGATGGTAAGAATCTGTATTTGCATGGGCATTGCCTTTGCAAAACACTGCTCTGGAGGAGGCCAATACTGCATTTTCCTGCACCAGCTGATTCATTCCGAAACAGTCCAACTCTGCAAATAAAAGTAGGTACCATCTACCAGTAAGCATCTGTTTATGAAGCACGGGAACTTGGTGGGTATAGTGTTAAAAAAATATGCAGTTATACCTCAGTTAACGAGGTAGATGTGCTCTTAGGCATTAGTTCTTTAATACAGAATTTGGTACCAGAGGAAGAAATAATGGAAAGAATATGGATAGATTCCAATACCACAGAAAAGAACAGTTCAACATGTTTCAGCAAACTTTTAATTCAGAACTAACAATATGCAAATATGAAATGAACCAGCAGATCAAGTGAGCCTTTTATATATAAACAAAACCATTTTGCACCTTCTGTAGACCACTTGAAGGCTTCTTCCAAAATACAACAGGGATGACATTTTCTTTCAGCAGCTTCCACTTTTCTTATGATTTCCATTTTGGTGGCCAAACTTCCAAAACTATATTCTTTTTTATCATGCTGGTGGTGGGGGGAGTTGGTGAGGCAAGCTTATCTTTTGTGGTTTGCTGTTCTCTTTCTGATCAGTGAGAGATTCCAGGGGCAGCTGCTGTTTACCTTGCCTGTTGGATGAAAGCACATACTGTAGGATTGGCTAGAGTAGAATCCTGCTCTTTCCCATCTCAAGGTTTGTTTATTGCATTGCTTACTGCAGACATGCTTCTGCAACCCAACACCAAAAGTCTGTTTTTCAAGACCTCTTTCACTGTTCTCCCAATGCCAAAACTGCTTTAAAAATGTCCAGCTAGACAAAGGATGAAAAGGAAAAAGGAAGGCCGGATGGACATAAAAAGACATTGCAAAAGGGAACTTCACTGTCAGAGCTTGGAGCTGCATTGCAACAAACTGAAGGGCTGCACATCCCCTAGTCCTGCTGTAGGAAAACATATTACCACACATCAATATTACAATGTCCGTTTCTATCCCACCTTCCTTGTAAGAAAGTGTTCATGCCCTACTCCTTTTACCCACACAATAATACTACTAGGTTAGATTGAGAGATAGCCCAGTGTCGTCCAATGATCTTCATGAGAGACTGCAGATTTGAACATGAGTCTTCTCTCTAACTTCAGTCCTTACTGCATGGTGTTGTCATCATAGCATGGCAATGCATTGCTCCTTGTCCAGGACGTGTGCTATTGGACAGTGTCATTGCAGTTGCACTACTGTCAGATCCCCATCCGCTGCTGTCACGCCCTATACGATTGCCAGAGGAAGAGTGTCCGTAACACTACCCATCTGCTGGCAGCTGACTGGGTACAGTGGGGATTATTCAGGCCCTGATCCCATCCCAGCATTGCCATTGCTGGGATCCTGCCAGGATGACGTGATATTGGGCCACAGTGCAGTAAGGGCCTTCCTTAAACTGAGGTAGCTGCCTCAGGGAACAAGTTTAGAGTGCTCTAAATGTACAGCGAAATGCTAGTTCTTTAATTTAGAAAAGTAAAATAATTGTTAAGTCTCAACTACAGTAGATTCATTGAATCAATGGGATTTACCTAAATACGTTGCCTTAACAAATCCCATGGGCTCAGTGAGTCTTCTCCAGCTGGGACTAACAATTGTATTTAGCCCCCTGAGTAACACTGGCCATCTGTATAGCTAGTGGTAAGACATTACATACCCTGGCTTTTATTTTACTCTGAAGTCCAGAAAGAAGCCCTAGGAAACTAGATCCTTCACAGTTGAATAAACCTTAAATGGGAGTGAATCCAGATTGAGTCCTGCCTGAAGAAACCCATTGATTTAAGCCCTGTTGATTTTAGTCAGTCTGCTGGAAATATGACTAAGCGTCAATTCAACTCGCAAAACTTGAGGGGTGGTGGAATCACCCAGATATATTGATTCTGATACATGCAGCATCCAATCATTTACAAGACAGGAAAAAATAATTTGGGATGGGAATTGAGCATAGACTAAACATTTTCTTACATAGATTTTCAGTAGATCCAGAAGCATTCATAGCCAAACTATTTGGGAGTGCTTTACATGTGGCATTTGCCTCTGTGACTGTCACAGCGAAAAGAAATACCCCATCACAGATGACAACACATATGTGCCTCTTTCAGCATCTGTGTATGTCCTGAGATTGACCACCGTTTCATGTTATGTGCAGATGCTCTGAAACAGATCTGCAATTAATGGGTGTTTGTTTTTTCCAGTATGAAAGGAAAATTATTTGCTGTGGAAGCTGGGAACGACTATGTTTTTCATGCTACATGTTATTAAGTACTGCAAGTCAACCAGCCACTAGAGGGAGTGTTACACATTTTAGCAAGTATCTTACAGGAGCACAGCGCAGAGCATTTCATATTTCGTTTGAGAAGTTTGAAATATTTTTATGCGATGAGATTGGTTTTCTCCCCTAATATATATTTTTAAAAGCCTACTTAACTAAATACTACTCTAATTATTTTAGAAGTAATGATGAAAACTCCCAGCAAGAAAGTACTGAGAGTGTCTACAAGTGTGTAGAAAAAAAGGTGTTAGATCATGTTATATTTACACCGAAGAAGAATAATTTCCACATATTCCAAACCTTAGCTGACACTGTCTACCAGACCGTACTTATCCTCATATTTGATAATAGAAGAGTACACTGTAATCCAAAGATGTGTATTTAGATAACCAGCATCTTTTTTCACACATCCCAGAAGCAACCCAGTTAGATTTCAAGCCGTGGGCATTTTAACATGCATTTTATGTGTTCATATAAACAGGCTATGATATAATATACATGTAAGAGTTGGTGTTGTGTAGTAGAGTAGGACCTGGAAAAACCTAGCGTTAAATCTCCCTTCATCCATGAGATTCACGGGATTACCTTAGCCAGTTACCTTTATTTAGACTACTCTACCTAACATGGTTCTTGTGATGACAAATTTATCGCGCCGGGACCATCTATACCACTGGTGCATTCCATGAAAAAAGAACAGGATCAAATGTAATAGGAGACAAAAGTATTCAGCTGGATGCAAACTCTCATGCTAGCGTGTTATCAGTTAGAACACAACATGGAAGAAAGTGATTTCAGGTCAGCATATTGTAACCACTTATGCTTAAGTTTCTGCCTTAATTCAATACGAGACCTTGTTTTCCCTCTCAAGATGTCCTTGTTAGAATTTGTGGCAATGAACCAGTATTGGTTTTTACTTTCCATTTGTACTTCATATTTTAATATACATATTTATTTATCAGTGTTTACACATAATTACTTTGCATTTTGGTCCTCTTACTGTATCTCCTATGTTTGCAAAGACAGGTGCTTTTGGGGTGCAAAGCTTGATGCCCATTTGGAATAGGTAATGGGCTGAAGCAAGTACTGGTACTGTGCCCAGGGCTTGCTGTATCAGATAAAATGGATTCATATCTTGTTTGATGTAACAGGAACATGTTTTGTAGTAAGAATACTAACATTAACCTTTTGTGTTTTTCCTCGTAAAGAGCCAGATTACCCAGAAAAGTCTGTAATGAATTTCCTGAATGCTGACCCACTAAAATCAGGTTAATGAATTTGAAAATGTGCATAGTTCTTGGAAACTCTCCAAAATTTTCCCTATGTTTGGAATGCAGTGCCAAAAAGGAATAATCCTTGAGGCTCAGGGCATGCAACATGATTGGATTCAAGAGGCTGCCGTGGCCCTGGCAGATGCGTAGGGAAGCCAGGTGCTGACACTGGCACAAGCAAGGCAGTGAGACATAGGTTGTGTCATAAGATCCTGTTGTCATCATCACATTGGAAACTTTCACCCCCCTAGGCAAGCACCAGAATCCAGTGCCAAACTAGATGTGACTGGACAGTCTTTATTCACACACCTGTGCTATTCACAAATAGGGTAAAACTGGAGAGAGGGATTTATTGATTTGTCTTTATTGATTGGCTTTGTTTGTATACTGTATATGTTTATAAGAAAACTAAATGCAAGGAAGAAAAGGCTGGTTTTGTCTATGATACAGCTTCACTGGCATACTGGTTTTACTAACTTTTCCTGTTGAAAGATCAATCTGCTATTTTTTACATAGAACAATGTGATTTTAGTTTCTTAAATTATTTCATTTTGTCATAAATATTAACATACCAGTGTAATGAAATGTCAGTTACTGATAAATACTCACTCTGGAGATGGTATAGATTTCTATGAAGCAAATGCTAGGAGGGCCAATACGTTATACTTTCAGTTACACAAACAGTATCTAAATATCGGTAAACAAAATGAATATTGACAACTTCTGTGAATAAAGAGTAATATCTTCAGACATTTACCATGAAGGAGCTACAGCCTGTGACAGAAATGTGCAAACAGAAAAATATAGCAATAATATCATATCATTCATATGTGGAGAGAAAGTGTTGCTCAATAAAATTTACTAAATTTGCTAATGAAATAAATGAACATAAATGGATAATGAAGTGATTGCAAGTTTTTCAGAAAAAGAATTGTCTTTTTCAACATTATCTGTACATTGATTAGATACCTCTTAAATAAATAGTGGCGTTTTCCTGATATTACAAGTTAACAATTTTTAAGCCAGCAGTCATGTAAGGAAATGTAAACATTTTTCCATCTTTGTTCCACATTCTCAGGAAGCTTGTTTCATGCATGTCTTTATCCCATTTTTCAGCTTAATAACAAAACTGTGAGATGCCTTTCCTCCTGCAAAATGAATGAAAATGTAATGTCCAACTTTTAATGTTGGTCCTTTGCCTATTCTAATTGTATTGTAATTTTAATTTGAAAGACATCTTGAATCCCAGTTTTGGTGTGAAAGTAGGGTATAAATAGAAGGTATAAGTAGAGGGTATGTCTCAGTTAACAAACATGTTCCCAGGCATTTCTTCTTTAGCAGAAATGTTGATACCAGAGATCAACATGGAAATAATAAGGTTAGATTCCTACACCATAAAAAAGAAGAGAAGATCATTATGTTTCAGCAAATACCTTATTCAAAACTAACAATATGCAAAATGAAACAATATGTGAAATGAAACAACCAGATCATGTAAGCCTTGTATAACTCAGCAAAAACAATTTGAACCTTCTGGAGGTTATTTGAGAGCTTCCTCCAAAATGCATCCATGGATGACTTTTTCTTTCACCAGCCTCCACTTTTCTTATAATTTTCATTTTGTTGGCCAAACACTTATCTTTGGATTTTTAACATGTTAGAGAGAGCTAGTATGGGGAATTTATCTGCTATCTCCTTTTCTCCCTCTTCTACTGTTCATGTATGCTCAGAAAAGGTTTCTGGTGGCAGCTACTGTTTATCTTGCCTGGTGTGGGCAGGCGCGCGCGCACACACACACACACACACATAGCTGCAGTACTATCCAGCTCTTTCCCAGCTCAGTCTTTATTTATTGTATTCCTTGCCGCAGACAGCCTGCTGCAACTCCACATCAAAAGCCTGTGTTTCTGTTGGCCTTCTTCATCATCCTCACCATGCTAATGCTGCTAAAGAAGTTTCAGCCAATCTGAGGATAAGGAAGAAAAGTGGAGATAGAAGGTGACCAGGCATCAAAAGCCTTTGTTAGAAAGAATTCCACTGTCATAGGCTTTGTTAACTGAGGTGTGCCTGTCATAACAACAGCAGTGGCAACTACAACATGCCCTTTTCCCTATAAAACAAGCTGTAATAAAACAACATATGTATTTATAAATATCCAAAAAGGGAAAAGGAAGTTGCAGGTTCTCTCCTGCACTGCTACTTCTCTTGCTGGACATACACACTGAAGACAGATATCTGTTAACTTCCACAGGCTGTTTCAGTCCCTTCAGTGGCTGAGATTCTCCTCTATGACCCTTCAGCGTCTTTCTCATACTCTTTCTCTCTCTTCCTCTCTCCCTCTCCTTTTCTCTTTTTCATCTCACCTCATCCCCTCATTCTCATACAATGTCAGATCTGGGGAACAGGTTTCAGATTAGCCAATTAATTAAGAACCATTTGGAGAGGGGTGTTTGGGGGGGGTAGGGTTTTTAATACATAAAAATAGCCAAATAAATATAAAACACATTTAAAATTAGCAGAAATTATTTAGACTTTAACTTTTTTTTATTAAATATTATTAAATTCATTAAAAATTACCCCTTCTGGTTGTAAATACAATCCCTCACTCATAATTTGTTATTATTAAATTACTATTTATATATAAATGAGCTTTAAATTGACTTCGGTTAACACTATTGGCTGTGGTGTTGATATTGAAATAAAAGGAACAAAATTAACCTGTGATTTCGATCATCCCAATGACAATAGTACGCCTGGTTCCTTTCTCCATTGACCATAATGGCTTTATTGCTTTGTACTGTACTTTAAAAAAAAAATCTGGAGGATGTCAAGAGCAATTTTGCGCTGGCCCATTGATGGCTGAATAGTCAGTGTAAGGTTTTCTCTACCCAGTAAGCAAGTTCGTCAATTGTTTCTAAGAATCAGGAGGAGAAAAAAATGTAATCTCAAAAACAAATGTAATTTATTAAATTATAGAAGCAGTTTTTGATTAGAATGGGATGAGGAAATAGCATGATAGGAGTATAAAAGACACACATTCCAAGAGGTTTGGTTTTTAAATAGATGCTTTTTTCCCCTCTTAAGATGGCCAGGAACAGGATAAATACGAGTTCAAAGTGAAAAAAGAGAGTAAAATTACTCATATATATCCTGGGTAGGATTGTGTGGTTTCCTCATATAATTCCATCATATTTTTCACTCTTGGTGTCTTCAGGACATAAAGATGTCATATAATAAGACATATGTCAGCAAGGTTTTTTTTCAGAGCGTTCTTTGAATACAGTATTTGATGGGGGAAAATACTTTTTGAATAGAGCAAAACTTCTTGTTTCTTTGTTGCGATAGAATTACATACCATTGGGCAGAGAAAGAAAAATAGATCTTTACAAGAGTGCAATGGAAATATTTGATAACATTTCTCTGATATAGATACTGCTGGGAAGTTAACAATAGCATCACTTTATACTTTTAAAGCACATTATTTTTCTAAAACACTGATTAAAATGCAATCTCATTTGTCATTAGAGGAATGCCTATTACAATGTTTAAGCTGTATATTATACCAATTTAAAGTGTTTCTATTTCATCTCCCAGCCCCAGTGCCCCTGAAGCAATGCATAACAAGCAAAAACATCTAAAACATTACAGAGATGGAAACTTTAAGAACAAATTGAAATATTCTCAAAGAACTTTTAAAACATTCTAAAAATAGTCCTTAACAATAATTTTAGAGCGAACACCTAAAACAGAGTGGTTTCAAAATAAAACAAAAATAGTAAATACTAAAATAAAAACACTTACCTTCATTGAATTTTACATATTGTTTCTATGTATAAAATACATAACGGATGACCATCATATAAATTTAGGCCCAGAATAATATTCCAGCTTAAGGTAGGCAGTTGGGAGGGACTGAAACTATAATTCCACAGATGGTGTTATTTCTTACATAATGAGGTTTTCTTTCTCTGTACTGGGTTTTAAAATGTAAACATATGCTTTTCAGAGCAGATAACAGAATCACAAGGTATGATTTTTTGAAAAATCAAGATCAGTTTTGAATGAATCCATATGTTGTTTTGTGTCACAAGCTTGGCTTGAGCCTGTAGGGATCTACAGCTCATGTAAAGTATGGCAGGTATGTCTAATTGTTACCGCTAAATACAAACAAACATTTTGTCAGTGAGAAAAACGTTCCACAGAATCTGAGGGAAAATTATGAAAGAAACCAAGCTTCTGTCTTGGGAAATGTTATTCTGAAGAAACCTGCTAGTTCCCAGGTGACTTTTTTTTTTTTAAATCAATGTGAATGTTTTGTTCTAACCAAAATTATTTGTGTTTTTTTGTATCCACCACTTCAGTATACCAGCGCTGCCCTCGTGTTCACCATGGCCTGAGAAGGCTAAGCATCCAAATGCACACTGTTGGTAGGGCTGCCTGCTCACCTAGTGCCATCCTTATATATACACATAGTAGAGAAATTGAGAAGTGAATCCATCCCAAAATTGTCCTATATCTTTACATTAATTCTTCCTGTTGGATTGAGGAACATATGCACATATCCTTTTCATATTTTCATATTTTCAGACTTTCTTTATATGCTCTTGTGTAGAATAGTGTTGCTTAGATCAAGGAAGCAATCATTTTATTTATACACCATTTTTTCCCAGGCCAGAAGCTCAAGGATCTATTTGCAGTTTTAGTTTTGATTTTTTTTTAATGCTCTCCATTGTGTTGCAGCGGCACAAAATGTTTGTTATGGAGAGAAACATGTTGGTTGCTTCTAATTATTTGGTATCCGGGAATCTTAAGAAATAAGTTATAAAAAGTTTATTGTAAAGTGTTCGTTGCAATACTTTGAGCCTTGCTGTGTGCGTGTCGGCTACCGACAAAATCTGTGTTACAGTAGGAGAGGAAAGAGTATTTTCTTGTGAGCAATTAAACATGCATTTCCCATTAACAGTCATGAGAGCTGGAAGTTGTAAGTCCATAAATTCACCACTGAAAATTTATACCTCACAAGCTAAGCCTGCTAAAACCCATGGGACTTCCTTCAGCACATAACTTTCATTACCAGTGATGGGAATTCCATGCAGTAGATCGCTTCAGGTCAAACTTAATCCCAATTAAGAGTGAAACTCCATCCTTAACTCGCCCTATCACAGAAGTCCCTAAACAGTAGGTGATCTTATGGGCCATATGTACTGCCAAAGGGGAAAAAAACCATCTTGCTATAAGCAAGCACAAAATGTATGGCTACCATTCTAAGCTTCCTTCTTAACCTGCTTCCTTGTTTTGTCTAGACCAGACCATTTCCACAGTTCAAACAACATTTTTGTGGTTTATTTGAGCTGTTGCATAGAAGGGAATGGATGATGTAATTCAATGCCTAGAGAGATTATGAATAGTTCAGGATAACAGCTTAGCCCTATTATGTAACACGAACATGGCAGCATTATTAAATAACAATGCAAATGATTTTAATATCAAAGCTCACTGACTTTCTAACCTGTCTGTATCATTGCCTTTTCAATGTGATTAAGGCTTCACTGGTAATGAGCATAATACACGGATGAGGGAACAAACTATCAGAAGTACAAAGTTGAGTGGGTGTGGAAGATTATACTCATTGTTAAGGTAACTGAATCATTGCAACATGATTTTTACAAATTTAGCAGAGAAATGTATATCTGCATTCTAAATAGTAGTAATTTACTTGAAGTAATTTCTGCTGTAATTCTTTGTGAGAATACATTGTAAACAATGAAGTAGGTTTTAATGATATGTCGTTTCATCAATATGTTGCACAATTATGTGAGAGAGTTATATATGAAAATCTTTTACAGTATATTACAGGAAAAAAACATTTAAAAACTAAGCTATTTACAACTTTTTTCTAGGACAGAGAGAACTTTTTTTTCATAGGAATGATATGGGATTGCAATTTTTGCTCTCTTTTTGTTCTCTTTTTTACCTTGCTTTAGTGCTGTAATATTTCTTATTTCTTCATTTCTCATTGTCTAATCCAAGGTCTCTATTATATGTCACCCAACACCACACAAATACCAAAAGATTAATTTACAGTTCTTATTTTGTGAAGAAAACAGTTTTATCAAATGGTACAAGCTAATGAAGACAACGCAAAGTCTCATTGGAAGACCGCTGTCCTTTGTTTGCTTGCTTGCTTGCTTGTTTGTTTGCCTTGTTAATGAATGGTTCACCTTTTAGCAGGGTAGCTTGGTCCACAACTTCTCGCTAACCATTTAAAATGTAAATAGACCAAAAGACTAATCATAAAATGTGCTGAATAAGCAAAGAGGTGCTTAGCCTGGAGTGCTCTGATTATTGTACCAATGTAACATCACCATCCAATGCCTTCAGAAGCAGGTCGCTCACTGCATACAAGGAGGTGCATGGTTGGTAGAGTTATGTTAGCCCTACTGAAGTAACAGGATTAAATCTGGTTAATCCAGGTGCTCTGGCTTAATTTTGATTGGGTTGCAAGCTACTCTGAACTCAGAGACCAAATTGCGTTGGCCACTGGTAGGATAATTCGAGAATGACTATTTACAAGAATGAAAGGTATAGGTATTTTTTTGTATTTGTCAGAAATAAGAATGTCTTATGTATAGTAATAATATTTTCGTTTTCATATAGCTGTTTGTTTTCATAGGTCAGAAGTTTCCAAAAATTGTTTTAATACAGGAATGTATGCTTAAACTTGAAATGCTTATTTTTAAAAAAAAAAAAAAAGACTACCGGTATGACATTGAACACTATTATGTACCCTAATGAGGAAGAATTTTTAAAAAATCAGCCACACAAGTTGAGTTTATCAAAGAGCATGGATAAATAACTAGTGATTCAAATGTTCCTACAATGAAATACAGGGAGAAAATGGAGGTACCCTTTCACTTACACTATTCAGAAAATAGCTTTTGCCGCACTAATCTGTGTGGCTTAGCAATCGACAATCAATATATTGTTATCAACAAGCATTAACACAAACAAAAGCATCCATTTTCTTTTTCCAACATCTTTAAATCATTTATTTTTTAAAGCTTCAAACAAAGCTTTGCACGCACAAGAAGACTTACAATAATAATGTGAACTTAGGCTCAGATAGTGAGACATGAATCATTGAAAGGCTCTCTCTCGTGTAGCCCTCCTTCAGAAACTTTCATTATCTTCTAAATTATGAGAGTTGTCGTGTTTGTTTTCAAGCAGAGTTTTCCCTCCTTTTTTATGTATTAAGCTCCTTTTCTCTTTATCAGTGAGGGCTAAAAAAACTTTTTATCCCTCCTCCCTTGTTATTGAAGACTAAGAAGTTGACAATATTGAGTCCTTTTTGGGGGGAAAAAAATCTTAAAAGTTACATCACGAGGTTTTTTTTTTCCCCCTTAAGTCTTTCATTTGCAAAGGAATAAGGGAGGGAAAAAAATCAAGCTAATCAAAGTTAAAGGCTTTCTCCCTCTGTCTCCCAAGACTACTGTCTATAACATGTTGTTCCTTATAGAAAGTGGGATATGGTGGCATTTGCTTGATTAACTTGCTCGACAAAAGTGACAGCTGCTGAGGGTGTATGTAGATAAGCCGCACAGCGCAGTTCCGCCTTTGTACATCTGTCAGCAAAAAAGGAATACTAAAGAGTGAAAAGAGGCAAATTGGTCCCAAAAGGCAACCTATTCAACTTAGGAGGTTTGCTCTATTCAAGCACTCGCTGTGAAACTCAAGTACTAGGTAGCTTATTCAATTTCATTCACTCTTTAGAATGAGCCCACAAGTGTTTAATTTCTTATGCTAGTGAATAAAAGGATGAAGGGAGCTTGCTTTTTTAAAAAAAATCCTAGTATTGTTGTTGTTTTGACTATGATTATGATTATTACTATGGGAAGCATTAATCATTAAAATTTACTGATCAGTGCCCACAGCATTAGCTCATTGCTAAATTTCATAGATATTAGTGCTATTAAATTGTGATGATACATAACAGAGTCAATCACTGACTAGTTTTAGGAAAAATGTGAACATTTATCCATCAAGTGGTCATAGTTAGACAGAAACAAAAAAGAGCCACTCCAGTCTCCCTAGATGTGTTAAAGATTCAAACTAGAGCTGAACTTTCATTGGTTGGGCTATGTTGTCAGCCAGAGAGGAAGGGCTGGCCTAAAAGTCTATGTGCCAGACAGGTTGAGACTGTGTGCTTTTATAAAAATTCCCATCTTAATGAAAAAAAAATATGCATCTGTGGCTTCCATAACCAATTACCTGAGAAAGATTATCTAAGCCTGTAGTGCTCGGCAGATAGCATGAGAAGAGATCCCATTGAACAATATGGGACTTGTTTCTCAATAAAGATGCAAAAGTTTGCACTGATGGTTTGTCAAGAGATGTTTTCCATTGACAGAAAAAAAATTCCTCATTGTTTAATAATAGAAAGTTTCCTTCTTCCCATCTTTCCATGGAAGATCCTATATTTAAAACAATTGTGTATTTTACTAAGTAAGCCATTGTGTATTTTACTAAGTAAGGACAAAAAAAAAAAAATTAAAAAGCCAAGGGTATTTTGGGATCTGCTGGAATGAGATGAGATGCACAAACTGTTATACTTACTTTTCTCCATTGTTATCCATGGTTGCCATTTATGATAGCTGGGATGTGTACCAAACAAGTCCTTTATAAGGTCCAGAATGTCTGCTCAGCAATCTTGGTCTGCTTTCTGGACTAGGGCAGATTTTCCCCCAAACCTGAGTAGCTATGACAATTGTAAGTTGTTTACTTTGTCTCATAAAGCTCTGTGGAAGTCATTTAAACAGAAACATGAAAGAAATTAAGCTTGCCAAAATCTGCGGGGCACAAAACCTATCCCTTCTCTAAATGCTGATGAACAAATGTCTGGGCAGGAAGTAAAGTTTGCTCTTCAACCAAACCCATCCCATAATATTCCCAGTGTAGATCCACTGAGGATAGAGCTAGCTCCTCTTTGTACAACCATAATGTGGGTTGTACTTCTTCGTCTGCTCAAGAATGACAGACAGATGCTCTTAGAAATAATGATTTATATATGATAGACATTTTTGGTTTGTTGGAAAGGACTGTGGCTTAGTGGTAAAGTATTGCTTTTATTGTAGAAGATGCCGGATCACATCTTAGGCAGGGTAAGACAGTGATGGGCAAACTTTAGTTTTGCAGGTTCTACTTGGGGTTTTTTAAATAGTACCCCAGGTTTTACCCAGTGGCTCATACAGTTCTCCCAGAATTTGTTTCAGAATATCAGAACTGAATGCAACTTAGTGTGTGTGGTTTTTTTTTCTTTTTCACACAGAAAATCCACTCTGTTATTGTTCATTACAGTTTGTGGTTTGGGGTAACATTCTTTTGTTGCTGCTATTTTCGACTGGCAGTCAGACAGTTTTGCTCATCTATTGCAGATCACCCAGAGATCAGTCAGTCAATCCAGATCTACCGTCTGTCTACCCCTAGTGTAAAAGACAACGGTCTAAATATTAAAGAACCACTGTAACCAGAGTAGACAGTATTGGCCTGGGAGCACAATTACTTTGGCCTGATATCAAAGTAACTCCTATTTTTGCTGTGCAGTTTCTTACAGTGTTTATAATCTATATTATCCTTTTGCCTCATGATCAGGATGTTATCAGAAGAATACACGATTTTTATATTTTTAAGGAAATTTATTGTATGCATTTCAGAAAGTTCCAGATCTTGGTCTCTTGATTGTAAATCTTGACCAAGGCAGTACTGACTATCTCCCAGGCCAGTGTTCAGATGTACCTTGCCAGCTAGTGATGCAATTTAGGATTTTATATGCTATTCATAAATGTTCCTATTTGTATTTTGTACTTAGGGATCTAATTCTAAGTATAAAAATGTAGAGCAGAAATATTCCACAGACCTTTACTAGTGTAGGTGTCAACACACAGCATTCTTCTTTGAAAGAATTGCATTTCTATACTTACGTAACTGATCCTACACGCATCAAAGCAATGCTAAGTTATTTGGCTTCTTATATTTTGACCTTCTGGCAGTATCTTGAATATGCTTGGTTGGTAAAAATAACAAGCTTGAAGAACATTAAAGAATAAGAAAAGTATTATGGCATAAGCTTTTTAGCTAGTCATGTCTGTCACATAATCCTCGCTATGAAGGACTGGACTACATGATATATTACATATATCTAGAACTTTTTTTGTTTACCGTCTAGTAAGTGGCTGCAGTCCAGATAAGTAAGGGTGAATTAAACTTCCTCCCCTCTGAATTGTATTTAAACCCACCCAGCTGTAGTAGTGAATTAGAAAAGGTGGACCCACTGACACCAACGGGAGTAAATTTTTATATAAAATATAAATAAGGGGAGAGATATACCTCCCCCTAGCTGCCTGCACTAGTTACAGACCAAGACAGTGCATGCTTACTAAAGAGTAAAACAGAAAATATCTTAAAAGTCACAAAATGATGAGAATCCTATTGGTTTTGTTGGTGGCATCACTACACAAGTGATGGCAAGTGATGCAAGCATACCACCAGTGGAGAAAGGGAGAAAAAAGTGGCACTGATGGCAGGAGAAGGTTGCCAGCTCCATGCTGCCTGTTTCCAGAATGCTGAACTTAGAGGCAGCAAAGCCCTTGGAGGCACGGCACTTTGGAAGAGGTGACTTCCACAGAGCCATCCCTCACAGAGTGCCTTGGCTCTAAGGATCGCACTCCCATCCCCAGCAACCAGGCATCCAGCAAACCGGTGGCACAGAGCTAGCCGCTTTTTCCTGCCAGCAGTGGCAACAACTTCCTCCACAAGTGCTGAGAAAGTGAAATCACAAATACAATGGATCATTGCATGGGCAGGGTGCACCAACACGATTCTGGGTTACATGGTTTGTTTAATGTCATAGGTTGAACTTGTGAGACAATAAAGGAAACATAAAATCATTTACTGACAAGTTGCTATTTGAATTGACATCCCAAAGGTGCCTTCAGTCTGAGAAACTGAACTGTACTAACTTTCAGACCAAAAGTTCACTTCAGACCAGATGAGGTGGGTCATATGTTGCTATTGGTGAGGAATGACTCACAGTAGATACAAACTGTATCTTTGTAATACGTTGTTGTTGTTGTTGTTGTTGTTGTGTGCCTTCAAGTCATTTCCAATTTATGATGACATTAAGGCAAACTTATCAACGGGATTTTCTTGGGAAGGTTTCTTCAGAGGGGAAGGCACAACCTTTGCCTTCCACTGAAGCTGAGGGGGTGTGACTTGCCCTAAGTCACCAATTGGATTTCCATGACTGAGGCCTCTTCCGCACTACACACTTATAGCGTGATGATTCCACTTTCAACATCCTATGGAATCCTGGGGTTTGCAGTTTCGGGAGGGGCCAAGTGGCCCCTCCCGAAACTGCAAACCCCAGGATTCCATAGGATGTTGAAAGTGGAATCATCATGCTATAAGAGTGTAGTGCGGTAAAGGCCTGAGTGGAAATTTGAACCCTGTTCTCCAGAATCATAGTTCAACTCTCAGATCACCCTGGCTCTCTATTGTAATCCACATTCTAACTTTTTTTCCCATTCTGCTCTCATCAAAAGCATGCAAACATTTGGCCATGCCAGACAGGAGAAAAAAGCTATAGTTAGCAGTATTTCTGTTGCACTGCTTTCTTAAAACACTGTTTCTCTGTTTCCTGACTTAGTGGGCTGTATAGATCTCACATAATGAGAAATACAGAATAAATGCAACAATATTTTGTATCAAACAGATAAAGGTTTTATATTCTGGAAGGAAATTTTCAAGTTAAGCAGGCTTTGCATGCCCATGAATCATTACTGCATCCTCAGGCACTTATTTACCTAGCCTCAGCTGTTGCATTTCAGAATGAAGAAGCAATTGTGCTATATTCATTTGATTATAAATACTCAGGCTGTTTTCTGTTTTTTTGAGAGGATCCAACTTTAAAAGCCTTTCTATCCAGAGACAAAGCAGTATCTGGGAAACATATGTCACCTTTGTAGCACAAACAAGAGTAAAGCGTGCCTATTTCACCAGTGTCATAAGGGCCTTTGCTGTCATAGTTGTGTGACTTTCAAGTCATTTCTGATTTATGACAACCCTAAGGGAACCTAGCATGGGGTTTCTGTGGCAGAAAAGGTTGCCCTTGCCTTTCCCAGAGACTGAGAGAGTGTGACCTGCCGAAGCTCACCCAGTGGGCTTCTTACAATGCCCATTTATGACTAGAAGTAAATGCTGCAAAATATAGTGGCAGTATAAGCAAAGCTGGAAGATAATTTGGAAGATATACTGCACAGAGTGAAGTTTAGATATGACTGGAGACTCTTAGTTTACAACAGGAGTGAGTGCTTGTCACCTTAAGTGCACTGCTAGTGCAAAAGTGAAATAAATAAATGTATGAAAATCAGGTGGCTCCAAGAGGTTATCAGATATCACATTTATAAATCACATTTATAATCACATTTATAAATATCCCATTGGTCAATAATATCCCATTACTCAGTAGTGTAAGTGCTGGAAACATCTGGTCTAATTCTCTGCCTTTGACTATGCAGATATTTAGTAAAAATAATTTTAAAAAACTATCCTGTCTGCCAGTTGTGAGATGACATCCATGGGACCAGCAGGCAGAATTACTTCTGATACATTCATGCCCATGAACTATGCAATCTTGTTATCTTTGACCCAGCTTTAAACTGTTGACCTCAGAGAAACTAGTTCACCAGGTCTAGGGGTTCTAGGAGATCAAAACATATGTAGGGTTGGAATTGTTCTGAGACAACTTGTGCTGCTAGCTCTGTATATGTGTTATCAGTAGAATCATAGAATCATAGAGTTGGAGGAGACCCAAGAGGCCATCGAGTCTAACCCCTTGCTATGCAGGAACACCCATCAAAGCATTCCCAACAGATGGCCATCCAGCCTCTGCTTAAAAACCTCCAAAGAAGGAGACTTCACCACACTCCAAGGCAGCATATTCCACGGCTGGACAACTCTGACCATCAGGAAGTTCTTCCTGAAGTTCAAGTGGAATCTCCGTTCCTGCAGCTTGAATCCATTGCTCTTTGTCCTAGTCTCTGGAATGGTAGAGAACAAGCCTGCTCCCTCCTCAACATGACATCCCTTCAAATATTTAAACATGGCTATCATGTCCCCTCTTAATCTTCTCTTCTGCAGACTAAACATACTCAGCTCCCTAAGCCATTCTTCATAGGGCATGGCTTCCAGACCCTTCACCATTTTGGTCGTCCTCCTCTGGACACGTTCCAGCTTGTCGACATCCTTCTTAAATTGAGGTGTCCAGAACTGGACACGGTATTTCAAATGAGGCCTAACCAATGCAGAATAGAGTGGTACCATTACCTCCCTTGAGCTAGACACCATACTCCTATTGATGCAACCAAGAATCGTGTTGGCTTTCTTGGCTGCCTCATCACACTGCTGACTCATGTTCAGCTTGTGATCTACCAAGACTCCCAGATCCCTTTCACATGTACTGCTATCCAGCCACATGTCCCCTGTCCTATATTTGTGTCTTCCATTTTTTTCTGCCTAAGTGCAGAACCTTACATTTCTCTCTTTTGAAATTCATTTTGTTAGCTTTGGCCCAGCTCTCCAATCTGTCAAGGTCGTTTTGAAATTTGATCCTGTCCTCTGGTATATTAGCAACCCCTCCCAATTTGGTATCATCTGCAAATTTGATCAGCATGCCCTCTACTTCTTCATCCAAGTCATTGATGAAGATGTTGAATAGCACTGGGTCCAGGACAGAACCCTGTGGCACCCCACTAGTCACTTCTCTCCAGGATGAAAAGCAGTCATTGGTGAGCACCCTTTGGGTGCGGTCGGTCAACCAATTACAAATCCAACTAACAGTAGACCTGTCCAGTCTGCATTTTACCAGCTTCTTTACAAGAATGTCATGGGGAAATTTGTCAAAGGCCTTACTGAGGTCAAGATATGCCATGTCTACAGCATTCCCTTCATCTATCAAGCCTGTAACCCTATCATAAAAAGAGATAAAATTAGTCTGGCATGACTTATTTCTGAGAAATCCATGTTGACTTTCAGTGATTACGGCATTGCTTTCTAAGTAATTACAAACTGACTGTTTAATGATCTGCTCTAGGATCTTTCCTGAAATTGATGTCAGGCTGACCAGGTGATAATTATTAGGATCTTTTTTTCCCCTTCTTGAAGATGGGGACGACATTTGCCCTCCTCCAGTCTGTTGAGACTTCTCCTATTCTCCAAGAGTTCTCAAAGATTATTGCAAGTGGTTCAGAAATGACTTCTGCCAGTTCTTTTAATATCCTTGGATGTAATTCATCTGGCCCCGGGGACCTAAATTCATCTAGTTTAGCCAGTAAATTCAACCATTTTTCAATTTGCTGTCTTCTTGTCTTTTCCAGTACAGGCTTCCCCCAGTTATCTGGCAGGTTAGGGAAAAGAGCACTGTCAGAAAACAGAGTTGGTTGAAAAAACAGAATCCATGTACTGTACTATAGGGAGCATGAAGGCCTTACAGAGTCTCACTTTGGACCAACCGCACATGCACTGCTTGCCAAGTCCCTCAGCCAGCCTAGCACATTTTTTTTACCCTTCTTAGCTTGCTTTGCAAGCAGTACGTGCATGTGCATGGTACCAAGGGAGTTTCCATAAGGAAGAAGAACTGATGAAAGAGCAAAACTTCCATCAAACTTGTCCTTAATTTAGAAGCATCAAAAGAGTGTGTGGTCATATAACAGGCATCAAAAGTTGAGGACTTCCTTTACAGGAAAAAAGAACTGTAAACATAGTAAATTATTGTGATTCTGAAAACTCCATCTCCTGTCATTTACATAGTTCTATAACATGACTCTTTTGGACTTCAGGCTCTTCGGTCCACTTAACAGGTTTGTTACACAGGCAAAGAAATTCAGTGAGGGGAATGGCATGGTGCCCAGAAGGGTAGGATAGAGGTCTTCCTTCTTAATTTTACCCAAGGCTAAGACCAATATTCTGTACACTTTTGGCATAACTCAAATAAACACCAGTATAACCATGCTGGATCCCACAATAGCGCATCTGATTGCCTCATGGGTACAAGAGCCTAGTGGTCACCTGCTGAGCAGCACTCAATTAGTTCCTCATCCTCAAGTTAAAAGTGTACATGCAGGATCATTGGCTGTGATAGGGAATTTGTTTGGGATCTGAGAAATTTTAAGTGGTTGTACAACTGTATTGCAGCATAGCATTCCAGCATAATTCTGTCAGTTGGCAGTTGTTTTATTTCACTTACTATAGAGTAATCCTCATTGGATATAGCTGTCCTTACCTTCAAGGAGACATGCATACATTGCACAAGAGCAGTTTATGTTAAGAATATTTCTGTCTCATAGTAATGTGGGTTTTGGCTGAGTTAAAGAAATAGCAGCCAATTGATAACATGAGCTCAGGTCCATGAATTGACTGGTCAGTGTGTTTTCTCTACATAAATCTTCATCTGTGGGCATGATTCTAAAAGAGGAAAAACTTAACTTCTTGTTACATGCTGTGTGTGTGTGTGTGTGTGTGATATAGCTATTCTTTGAAACAGGCATTATCTGAGGTAAGTTTTTCCTCCTTTGTACTCACATAGAAGGGAGTCCCTCTTCTGAGATGCATCTGCTGCCTGGCTAACCAAAGGTACATTTTGTCATTTAAAAAAATGTTCTTTAGTCAGTTGGTTGAACCGATTAATCAGCCAAATGTTGAAACCTTTTATAATAAGCATACCAGTGAGATCAAGACAGATTGGTCACCCCCTGTTTCAAAGCGAAAAGATTTGACCCTTTAGCATGTCTGCTTAGTACATATTATGTGGTTATTGCTTATAATAGCAATGATGGGGTGTATGAAATTATGTGCTCTCAAGAAATGAGTCCATTTGTTCTAACATGGCAGGAGGTCCCCTTCCTATCCAATAGAGTTACCAAAAATTTAAAGCATACATTTTTACCATGACATTTGCTGCAAGAACTCTTCTGGTCTTTATTCCTTTTTTTTTTTAAAGCAGGTTTCTATGTAGATTGCAAACAGTAGGTGACAATACAGATTGGTACTGGAGTGAATTCTCTGTGTACCCTCCTTGGGTAACTGAACCCAAGAATCACCGGTGCCGGTGTTAGCATGGAGAAGGCCAACAGATCACAATGTTTCCTGTCATATTAAAATCTTGATGGGTCACCTCCTAGCTCATTTTTATATCCAAAACACTGGGCCCAGCTAGAGCCTGATAGAAGAATTTGGCGAAAAGCAAATTTCACGCATAGTTCTGCACATCTCTTGCATAATTCAGTTTATCTCTCCCTGTTTGCTAAGGTGGGGAGAAAGAGGTTGCTATTTAGCAGCAAATTCACCTTTGAAACCCTGAAGGCTGTGATCATCCATGAGCACATTCCCCTTTTGTTGCCTCTCTTGACTAGTGTAGCTTTTATCACAAGTGTCGCTGAAATCCCCCTCACGCCATTGAGTCCGTTACCTTTGGAACACCTTGAATTCAAAGGTCTGTTGTCGCACAGCTCCTTTCAAGTATTTCAAAACAAAGTCTGCAGTGTGGGGAAGAGAAAAGGGCAGCCTTGTCTTTGGAGTTTCTCAGTGCAATGCCTGCCTCAGTTTATTCTTAATAGGGCTGAGCCGCCTGGATTCGTTCTGGTTGGAAAGCCAGAACTGAACTAAGGGGTCATGGGTGTGAGTTACTATGGTTATTGAGCAGCATCACCCGTAGTTTTGCTCTCATGGGCATTAAAGCACATAATAATGGACAAACAACAGTGGTTAAAGCAAGCAGGTAGGATTACTATGTTCTTTTGTCAGAAGTATATAATGTCTTGTAGTCAGTTTTAAAGACTTCTCAACCCCCCAAATCCACCCAGCAGCCACCCGCTGAGTAATTTTGTATGCTTAATCTCTCACCCTTCACTACAAGCTTTCTGCTAATTTGAGGCAAATGGGTATTTTTGACACTAAATAGGGCAGTAAAGAATCCGTGACCTAGAAAAACTCCATTCCGAGGCAGTGAGAGGAGAAAAATATTCTTTCAGCAGACTTTGTAAGACCTTTGTGAATGACATAAAATAGTTCTGACTAAACTGCACTGAAGCCTTTTGCTGAGCGGGTTTGCAAGCAAGGGAGGGGGAAAAAAACTTTTGCTGAACATCTTACACACGCACACACACAAACACACACATTTACTTTAACTTCCCCCCATAAAACTTGTCACTTCAGATTGCCATCAGCCGCCACAACAATAATCATTTCATGCTTATTGCTAATTGCAAGCACAGCTGAGGCCCAGCAGGGGCTCCTTGCACAGTCCCAGGCCTTTATACCAGCCTCAATCTGTTGTATGGCACTTGTTCGCACACACACGCACACACACTCGCACAGGCACACACACAAAAAAGCTACCAGCAAAGGCAGAAAGAGGCAGAGTCACAGGTTTCTTGTAATCCCTCTGCTACCCTGCTGACAACTCAGCCCCAGAAGCATTCCTCGTTTTGTTCGCCTCTTTACAAAAGCTGAAGTGACCTTAAGCTACTAGTATGTGGGCTTCGGCTTCTTCTTCTTCTTCTTCTCCTTCTCCTCCTCCTGCTCCCCCCACCTCCCTATTTATTTATTTATTTATTTATTTATTTATTTATTTATTTAAAGAAAAAGACTACAGCTCCTTCAGGTGCATTAAGAAGCAGAGCTGCATCTGGCTTATGAGATTCTGTTTGCAGCACCCCTGGAGTGATCTGTGGCTTCCTGTAATATGTAAAACGCGAGTGTGAACCAAAGGTTCATGGCAAGGAACAGGAGGTCAGGCTTCCATTCAAACCTACCGAAAGGAAATGGGAGTTTGCAGATGTTCGGGTGGATGTGTAATGACACCACCTCCCTCCAAGTGCAGGAACCTGGTGCGGTTTTTCATAAAATGTGCTGCCACTGCTGTTGCCGTGTGTTACTTTGCAGATTTATTCATATCAATTTTTCTCCCCATGTGACTTATGTATTCAGAGGCAAGGCTGGTAGTTCATCATATCTTTAGATCATTGATCTTTGTTGGTTTGAAAACCTAAATTGCCTGGGCTAAAACAGAGGGAAGGATGATTGTTGATTAAGAGGGCTGTGTTTTTCTAATACACCATCTGGTAAATAGTATTGGAATTACAGGGCCAGCCCTGTTATTAGGGAGGGTGAAGCGCCTGCCTTTGGCAACTGATTTTGAGTGTCATGATAGTGAAGTAAGAGGTTAGCTATTTCATCGATGATTATAGGATTCTTACTGCCAGAGGGGAAGGGGAGAGGCACCTACAGGATTTTCTGCCTACGTAATTAAACATAACTTGATCAGCCTTGGGTAACATGCACATAGACTTTGAAGAGGGAACCAGTTGCCTCTGAGAAACCTTTGAACCTATAATATAGGAATGTGGACCTAGAAAGTCAGAACTTCACCTCAGAGTTGTTTCAAAGATTATGGATTTCCTACTGAAATTGCTCTTCTCTATAAGAAAACACACACCAGTTGCATATAGACTTGTGTATATTCCAGTCCACTTACTCTTGATGTGCAAATGATCACCCCCATCTAGATTTGTCTTAACTATCTTTGCTTAAAATTAAATGGCCGCCCAGTGCTGAGAATTCATCTTATCAGTAGCAGCTCTGTAGGGATAGGTCTTCACTCTGCAAACCTATAAGCTCAGGCCTAGAACATTTGAAGCAATTAAAGAAAAAAGGTGCAGAAGCATGTGTAAAGGGCCTTTGCTGCAGCAGATGGGAGAAACAATTTTGTAATATTACATTTATTATTTTGCTATTGCTTTCGTGGTAGCCACCTGCTTCAGGTGGTTGTTGTTTTAATGTACAGCATTTCATTTTTTTAATTTTTTTTTAAATGTACCTGCAGGTAGGCAGATTAATAATGACCTGCCTGCCAGTGTTGACCCCACCCACACAACACACACTTTAAAAACAGTGTTGGGATCACTAATAGAGATACATTAGCACCGTTATATTTCAATTGAACAGCCTATCTTTAAGAAGTAAATGACACATAACTGATTACCTGAAAAGGGTAAGCAAGTCAAACTTTGAGAAACAGGGAAACAAATTTTTAATAGCCTAACAATTCTGTCACAGAAATTGTTTGTGTTGCCATTAATGTATGGGTCTGCAAGACTTGCTTATGGCAATCCTACAGATTTCTGTTCTGTTGTGTGCACTATGAGAGGACACTAACTGTAATGATGGCAAGTGTCATGGTTTCACAGGAGGAAAGGCAATTGTGGAAAGACAAGAGGAGTGACCTAAAAGCAGGGGGGCTTCAGGAGGTCTTCTGCCATTCCCTTTTCTCTAACAGCCATTATTGTAAAATGCAGTGCTGAGACAGATTTTTACCACATCCAGCACGAGGGGATGATTTCTCCCCATTGCACTAGCCTCAGACTGAATGCACATTTGGGAGGAAAGCAGGCTGCTTATTTGGGGACAGGAGTTTCTTGCCACCAGCATCTTGTTTAAAATGTTCTGTGCCTGCATGGCAGTGCAACTGTTGACTGGCCGCAGATGACTACACCCCTTGCATACACGAGGCTGGCAAAATGGGGCTCTTGTTTACATAGGTTCAGGCTGTGAGCAGCGTTTGAAGAAGCCCCTGCCTAGAAGTTGCCAGTGGGTGTGACTGCTTTGCACCAGCCTTGGATGGCACAGCTGAGTCACCAGCTGCTCACGTACTTCCGTTTCTTCTTGCTGTCTTGCTCTTACATGTCATGCCATGGGCCTGCTTTCTGCACCCACAGGAGCCCATCCAGTGTAATCTGGATTAAGATAGATTTTATTGCCTGTAATGTTGTTTCTTTGCTATAGGAATAAAACACTGTGTGTGTTTGTGAAATATGTTTCACCACCACATTGCCTCTCCATATTGCAAGTTAATGCTTCAGCATAAATTATAACAATGTGGTTTTTTTCAATCCTGTTTTAAAACTCATATGCTGTATGGATGCCTAAGCGGAAGGGAAGCCCCACGTAGTATGGATGCATGCCTTTCTGGTAGAATGACTGACGGAGCTGTCAGCCTCAACTTAAGAGAAAGAAATCCTTGAAAAGGTTGTCTTTTCTATCCATTTGACAAGTAATGAAAGCTTTAGAAGCCAACACAGCATAGTGGTTTGAGGTTTGGACTGGTACTCTGGGAGATCACAGGTCAGATTCCCCCTCAGCCATGGAAACCTACTGGGTTACCTTGGGCAAGTCACACTTTCTCAAAGTAGAGCAAAGGCCAGTTTCCTCTAAATAAATCTTACCAAGAAGCCCTATGATAAGGTCATCATAAGTCAGAGTTAACATGAAGGCGCATGCAAACAACAAACAAGTTGTAGTAGTGAAGTTTAGATTAAACCTCTTGAAAGTGAAGTGCTTGAGAAAAAATATCCTTTATGAAGGTCCCCCTCGTGCTGGAGATGCAAATATATATACATTTTGTCAGTAAGGAAGACCACTTCGGTATGCTAGGCAGAGGGAATGTGTAGCCTTCCACATGTTTCCTGAACTGTAGTTCCCATCATCCATTTCCAGAGGTTGTACTGGCAAGGGCTAATGAAAGCTGTAGTCCAATAACAACTGGAGGACCATGCATACTCCACTCCTGCTCTAAGCTGCAGCCTTACAGTCCAGTCCTTATGCAACGGTTTTGTTGAGTTTGAGGAGACTTATTCCTTATGACAAGGGTGGGCAGGGCAGAGGACTCCCAACCTCCATTTCCTGAACCTGGAAATGACCTTTTAATCACTTCCAATTACTTTTAAAATGGCCTTTTGGCTGTTTTAGGGTGGAAAACAGAAGTTAGGAGCAAAAGCATGCTTCCAGCCAATTTTTTTTGTCTGAAAATAGCATGTTTGGCCATGTTTTTTTTCCTAATCCCAGGAACTGAGGGGTATTGCAGGTGCATTGGGCTGCATGTGGCCTGCAATCTGCATTACTCACACCCTTGTCTTAAGAAGTAATCTGAAGCTTTCATCTTTGACAGTGTTTTTTTCCCCCATTTATATATTATTTAATTGGAACGTCCTGCATTCATCTTTCTGTTGCTAAGGCTGTCCAGTTCTAAATCCACTTCCCTGAGAGTAAGTCTAATTGAAGGCAGTAGGATTTACTTTTGTGCAAAGGTTTGCACTGTTTAGATACACATTTCAGTGTTGCAGATTTAGAGTGTAATTCTACATATATTTATTCAGAAGAAGAAAAAGTCCCAGTGTGTTCATTAGAGTTTCCATGCAGGAAAGCATGTATAGGAGCTCAGCTTTAATTGCTACATTTCTTGAATCAATTAATTCTGGCAAGGAACTATGGTGTTCCGACTTGCAAAGTGTGTCAGGTGATGGAATGATATAAATAGTATATTCCTATTATTGTTGGTAAGCAAGAAAAGCTTAACCAACCATCTTAAGCAGCATGAGTAGTACATCTGATTTGAATTGGTTCAAAATAAATGCTATATAGCAGGAAAGCAAACATGGTAATCACTTGATTCCTAAAAATCTTTGTGGCTATCGGCAAATTGCATCACTTTAGCTGTCTTTGGGATTGAAAAGGCCGCAGGGTTACATGGTTGGAAAAGAACAAGCGGCGTATATTAAACAAGAGATCCTCATTACCTTGGGATGCAAAGCCAAAACGATAAATATTTATGAGGTAGCCTGTGCCCAAAAGCCTCGGAGAGAATGAGAACATTCTGTTTGTGACAGTCTGAAAAAAGGCAGAGCTGAGTAATTGAGAGTAAGTTACAGGACGAAAAACTTAGCCTCTTGATGTGCAAGTCTAATGAGAAAAGTGGGGAACTGCCTGACAACACATGCTGTCACACCTCTGCTCAACTGCCCCAGGGATCCTGTTGTAAATTTGACAGCCAAGGACATTCTGCAGCACTCATTCACCAAGGGGGAAACCACAACTAGGTTTCACTCGCCACTCTTGCCCCAGTCCTGAGACTGTGAGCATCCATGCAAAGGAAATGGATTTCAATGCAAACAACTGCTGTAAGGAGGGAATGCTACTCAAGAAGCTCACGTTTTTAACAGTGGTTGACAAGAACTGTTGGCAGGACTCCTGCATCTCCAACAGCTGAGTGGCAAGCAGAAATTTAACAGGTGAATCTCTTCCTTGGGGAGCTGGGGCTCCTGGAGTAACTGTTCAAGGAAGTGGATGTTGAAACACCCACTGTTTTTGCTATGTAATTTTTTTTTTTTTTTTTGGCTACATCCCTGGGGTTGTAGTGCAGGTAAACCAAGTTTAATATGCACCAAAGACCTAGGTCTGGCTGCAGTAGGGAAGGAAGGCAGTTTGAGCAGGGATGGGGTGAGGCTGCAGATAAAGAAGCGCTTCATTTCATTATTTGAAAGCGCAACCATTTCATTATTTCTGTCTCACCTGGCCTTTCCATAACTGTTCCCCTTGCAGATGCAGTATGCTGTCTAGAATCCTCATGTGGAGCAAAGTATTAAAGAGAAGTGGTGGACAGTGCCAGAGTTATTCCTACAATGCCTATGGTTTCTCCCTATCACATCACACTCCTCCCCTCCTATTTTTTAAACATTCATTAAAGGGAGCTGGTTCTTCACTCAGTGCGATTCTGACTTGCCTCTGTATCAGCCAGAAAAATGAACAAAATGTGAATGTGGCACATGCATTCTCAACACATAACTATTGCTTGAGAATGGGTTTATAGAATGAGTATGTATGCATAGAGCATACATACTCATCCCATAAATCCATTCTCAAGCAGTGGTTTGAGTGTTGGGCAAGGACCTTAGGAGACCAGAGTTCAGATCCCCACTCAGCCATGAAAATCAACTTGGTGCCCTTGCAGACCGCACACTCTCTCAGCCTGAGAGGAAGGCATTGGCAAGTCCCCTCTGAATAAGTCTTACCAAGAAAACCATGTAATATTGAAATTGACTTAAAGCCACCTAACAACAACAAATGCATGCACTCTGCACATAGATAATGGCCAGTCTTCTTCATCAACTACATAGGGAACTACAGGTCACTAGGGACTTAAGTGTACTTAACTAAGTAATCTCTCCTGTTCCAGCCCCATGCCTAGAATCATAGAGATGAAAGAGGCCTCATAGGCCATCAAGACCTCCCCCTGTTCAGTCAGGATGTCCAACTAAAGCATCTAGAAACCTCATTTAGCTGTGCTCCAGTTGTCAACAGAATGGACCTCCTTCTCCATGTGCAGTTGGTGCCCAGTAAAATAGGGTGGAGGAAGTTACAGTTGTGGCACTAGTGTCACAGTCAGCTACTTTACCAGGCATCTGTTCTGCCAGTGACCATCATAGAATCATAGAGTTAGAAGTCACCCATAAGCCTTTGAGCCCAATCACCCCCCAGTGCAGAAATTCCAACTAGAACATCCCTAGCAGATAACCACCTAGCCTCTTTTTGAAGATGTCCAGTAAAAGAGACTTGACCACCTCTCTCCCCCAGTGGTTCCATTGTCAAACAGCTCTTACTGTCAGGAATTTCCTTCTAATGTTCCATGGAAATCTACTGTCCTATAACTTAAATCCATTAGACCTGGTCCTACCTCTGGGGCTGGAGAGAACGAACCTGCACCTTCCTCTCTATGACAGCCCTTGAGGTATTTAAAGAGTGCAATCATGTCATCTCTCAGTCTTCTCTTCAGCAGGCTGGACACATCCAACTCCCTTAACCTTTCCCTATACATTTTGTTCTCCATACTGTGTATCGTCTTTGTTGTCCTTCTCTGGACCTACTCCAGCTTCCTTAAATGTAATGGCCAGAACTGAATGTAGTACTCTAGATGAAGCCTGACTAGTACAGAATATAGTGGGACTGTTGCTTCCCTTGTCTTGAAAACTACAGTTCTGTTAATGCAGGCTAAAAAAGTATCTGCTTTCTTTGCTGCAGAATGAGGCCAGGAGAGGTTACTTAATCAAGTGTACTTAGCTGAGTAGCTACTGTAGAATACTGGCTCGCATTTTTATTTTCCAATTACATTTCATAAAAGTTAATAAAGGTTTCATTTGAGACCAGAGATATTTTCAAAGATTTCTTTTCCTCTCTTTTGCTCCCATGTCACCAAATGTTTTTATGGCTGCAGAAACCATGGAACTGTGAACCTTGTGTGTCCACCAGAATCTTCTGGCTCTGCCCAGCTGGCAATTTGAATCATAATGAGGGGCACAACTGCACGGGAGATTGGCAGATGAAAAGCAATGAGATCAGTTACTGTACCCTGCTTCCATCTTCTACGAATTTGAAAGCAGCAACCTAGACAAAGTGCATATGCAATCAGTCTGAGAAAAGCGTCAGGCTTTCATTTCCACTATTTGATTGTGACTTATAAAAGTATAAAAAGTATAAAAAGCATCATGCAAAACAAGATGTGGTCAAGGGTTGGGGAGGGGAGAGCGGGTAATCTAACACCAGTTCTAGATCAGGTGTTGAAGTAGTATGTGCCAGATGATGATTCCTAAACCTCTGTGATCAAAAATTAATTCTTACCTTTCCTCAGGCCTGTCATATTACTGTGACTGGGCTGGCAAACTGGCAGAAGGACAAACCTGATAGGATCTGATTGTCTGGTGATTGTTTCTGATTTATAGATGATAATATGCATGCTATTAGACATGTCCCTTGATGAACTCTCATTTTGTTTTGCAGCAATGGTACACCAGCTCCATGAACATCATTTGC
The DNA here is from genome assembly GCA_948474755.1 of Ctenosaura bakeri. Lineage (NCBI taxonomy): Eukaryota > Metazoa > Chordata > Lepidosauria > Squamata > Iguanidae > Ctenosaura > Ctenosaura bakeri. The sequence goes on along the minus strand of CAOLHI010000759.1, from coordinate 333,914 downwards.
ACCTGGCTGACAGACCGCATGGACCTTCAGCTTCACATCTATCAACTGAAAACTCTTATTAGGATAGTAAAGGTAAACCTGTTTTCGCCTGTTTTTTATTCCTTTGAAAGAAACATCCTCTGGCACACAAAAAGTAAAATGGGAAGTGAGCAATCCAAAATCAATAATGGGAAACACGGAGAAAATATTGTGGCTACCAGTCCCTTCTGGGCATGTTTCATAGTCTGGTTATGACCTATAAAGCCCTGTACAGCTTAAATCCAGACTGTCACAAAGCCTGTCTCTCCTCATATAAGCCTGCACAAGGCTCCTAATCTTCAGGGGAGGATTTGTTCTCCATCTCACCAGCCTCAAAAGCTCATCCGGCAAGAACATGAGACAGCGCCTTTTTGGTGGCTGAACCTTGGTTATGGAACATTTCCAAGGAAGGCTCATTTGGCCCCCTCTCTGCTCTCTTTTCAGCAGCAGGCAAAGACCTTCTTATTTAAACAGACCTTCTGCCAATAAATGGTAGGGGCAGAATGATGTTCAGTGGATGTCCTATATTTACTAATATGTAATATGTGTTGGATGTGTATTTGTTTTAAATTAATAACTTAATTGGATTTGTCATTTAGTGCTTTTCAAAATTTTGCACTGTGTATTGTTTTAACTATTTTAACTTCTAATGTAAGCTGCTTTGGGACCCAAATTAGGAGAAAAGGGAGATGGCTTAATTGATTAATTAATTAAATCAGCAGTGGGAAACAATTGCTGCACTAAATCCCTCTCAAGGGCTTCAGAAGCTTTATAGAGAAATGTCAAAGCAATATGTTTGAAGCAAAGAAGCTACTGATACAAGAAGGTGAGAGTGGAGAAAACATGGGAGGTAGGCTCCTATGTAAAGGTAAACATTGTTTCACCATCTTACTTGTTTTTCATCCTCGCTGCAAACCTGAAGTTGACCACACATGGACATATCCTGATCTTTTATGGCATGAGTTTGAGATGCAGCATTGTGCCATTAGGTGGCATCAGAAGTATGAGTTCTTTTCAGAGGGTGCTATACCACAGCTGCTTCCTGAACTAGCATTGACCTAGATCCTGCTAGGGCCAGCCCTACTATAAGGCAGAAACTTAGATGAAATTAGTATTCTTCTTTACATCAAGTTGACTTCCCCAGGTCTGCTTGAGTATTAATATGCCACCGCATCTGAATGAAGCACACTCAGGCCCTTTCCGCACGCGGCGAGGGAAACGCTCCCTGCCGCTACTCACCAGCTTTTTGGTGGGTCTGTTTGGGTCCGTCCTGACGAGGAGCAGTGCGAGCTTATCGCTCCGCACTGCTCCGGCGTCCAGAATGGCGGCTTCCGGTTGGTGGAGGCTCTCCACCAACCGGAGAAGCTCACCAGCCTAAAGCCCGCCCCTGGCAGATCTGCAGGCACGCACTAGTGCGCACCTGCAAATCTGCACCGGAGCGTGGTGACGGAGTGACACGAGGTCGCACGCTCCATACTTTTTAAAAACCTCTTAAAACAGGTTTTTAAAAAGCACGCTGTGCGACTAGTTCGAGTCACTCTGGAGCGGACTGAGGTGTGGAACTACGAAAAGGAGTCCGCCCTAGTCCACTCCACGGTGCAGAAGACCTCCATCAGAGGTCGCTCTGCACCGTTTTAATAGGCCGGTGCAGAAAGGGCCTCAGTTTCTTATCTTCAAACATATTAGGGTCTTTTCAAAAAAGCCACAAAATCGAGATAGAAGAGGTACACCGGGCCCCCACCAAATTCCTGAGGCAACCCAAAAGGATCAAAGATCACCTAAACTTCGGTTCTTAGTCAGAAGGGCAGGGCACAGACAGGGAAACTGGACCCTGCTGCAGTTCTCACTCTTGTTCTGTAAGAGCCATTATTGTACATTGATGTTTGCCCTTTCCCCATTCTTTTCATAGGTAGCATTCACACATGTTTCATAATCATATCATATATTCTGTGTGAATCAGTCCTTAGGATAGTAATTCAATAAATACTACATTAGTATAGATAAAGTCAAGGTTTGTCACAGGCCTAGTTCACTATATGGTCTCAAATTGATCAGGTTTTCTTCCTATCTATGAGCAAGCAATATACTTATGGGCATCTTTCCCCCTCCGTCTTTCACGTACCCAACTCTCATATTTGTAACCTGATTTATTTCTACCACTGTTTACTAGGGAAACAAGTGGCTTTTGAGCTGGGAAACTGTGCTTCAGTTGCTGCTCATAAAGATAGAGGTGAAATTAGGATCAGAACCATGATTTTTTATCTTGAGATCATCATTACCCCAACTAGATCCTTATGTGTAATTTTTCTAAAACAAAAACAGGGATATTTTTACTACATCTGATAATGTATTATTCTTTGAATGTTCGTGTTTTTAAAATTGGCTGAATAATACATATTATCACAGATTTCAACTCCATGGTCTTTGAGGTTATTGTTGGAAATGCAAATCAGAAATAAAGCCCATACTTAACTGAAATAATTTCCCTTACAATAGGTATTTACAGTATTTGAAAAAAAGGATTACATGCAGGGCATAAGATATACTTCATACACCTCTGTTGGTGTGGGTATGTGTGTTGAACACATGATAATTATTTCAGTGTGAAATCTCAGTGGCTTACATGAAATAATAAGATCACAGGAGGAGGTAAATACATATTTGATCATTTTTTGGTTCTCTGTGGTGCCTCTTGTCGAAAAATAGAAGTAAATATTCTGAAAATCAAGGCATGAATAAATTACCAGAAGAGCTTTTAATTTTCATAAATAAAAGCAATAGGTATCACCACATCATTATTATGTGTTAGTTCAGGGGACACTGAAAAGCACAGAAGTTATCTTTTGTGCAATTAAAGCTATGTAGCACCTTAAAAGAAAAATAACAATGTGTCCAGGCATACTGGAAACCCAAAAGGCTTTTAAACTGTTTCATGATGTTAAATGACACATATGTTTCATTACTGCTTGCAGTTTTAAATTGCATCTGCACTCTGTAAAACTGAAAAGACATCACACATAGCCAAATACAAGTAATAACTATTTCTGGACTATTTGAATTCAGCCAATGTGCCCACTGCCTCTGTGGAGCTCTGAGCAGAGCTACATGTAACGGGACAAAAACGCAGGGCTTCCAACCCATCTTCTATTGCAATTGTAATGTGGGGACCCAAGGAACTTGTACAAGAGAGGATTAACAAGCAGGAGGTGGTCCTTAACTTTTTTGCCACTCTCCAGTTATTCTTTATAAAGTTCTGTAAACCTCTGGTAGTCTGTTCCCCTCCCCCCCTCTCCCAAAGCTTGCTGCTGAGCCTGGAGACCTGAAAGGAAATGCTAAACTAAAAGAAAGAGAGAGAGAGAGAGAGATGACATACCCACAAACCTTCCACATCTGCTGTAGGCAGAATTTGAGAATTATCTGAAGGCAAACCTTCCAATAGTTTTTGTGAATCACAAGGTACCAGGTATATCTGTGATGGAAGGCACGATTAGTAAAATCCACTATTCACAGCAGGTCAGCATTACTAGAGCAAATGCACATTTCCAAATACTCATTTGCTAAGGTAAAATGAAGAGAGTGCATGGGAGACATTTGTGGAATAAAATCAGTGTGTGGAAGGGTAGGGAGCTTCGCAGCCTTGGGTTCCAGACTGGCTAAAGATTTGTTGTTGCTGCTGCTGTGTGCCTTTCAGTCATTTTCAACTAATGGTGACCCTAAGTGAGCCTATAACTAGTTTTTATTGTCAAGATTTGTTAAGAGGCTGAGAGAGTATGACTTGCCCAAGGTCACCCAGTGGGTTTCCATGGCCAAGCGGGGATTTGAATGCTGGTCTTCAGAGTCATAGTCCAGTTCAAACCCACTGTACCAGGCTGAATCCCAGGCTGAAAGGTAGGGAACTAAATAAATACCCTTCCTGAATCTATAGTCTCCAATATAAATGTTTCCCCAGCTATTTCCTCCCTACCTGGGCTTTACTTTTGGTTTAGGAACCTGAGGTGGGATAAGAGGCTTGCTGCTCCCATTCCAAGCAACTGGCTGTGCATTATTATCATCATCATCATCATCATCATCATCATCATCGTAATGCTCATCATCCCACCTTTTTTCCAATCTGGGACTCAAGGCAGCTTACAAAAGTTAGTACAGATTTACAGCTTTTAAAAATACATTACCCAAAAGTTAAAAATATAATTATCTATAAAAATGAAATAAGTTGAAAGGGTTACCAATAAAAAGAAGAACAGGTATAAACAGCAAAGCACATAAAAAGTTTTTTTTTTCCCCTGAGCAGCCAGCCTTCAAAGCTCTGACAGAACAGAAAGATCTTTACCTCCTGTGGAAAGACAGCAAGGAGGGTACTAGTCTTACCCTCTCTAGGTAGGAAAAAAGTTTCAGAGCTTTCAAGGCAGCCATGGCCATGTTCGAACCAGACCCTCTGCCATGTTTCCACTACTTTACTTGGGAGGTTGGCAAGGCAGAGAGAAAGGCCTCCCCAGGAGACATGGGGAGCCTCATATACATAGATAAAAGTCCTTCAGGTATCCTGGACCTGAACTATACAGGCCTATGACTGGCAGCCAGGGGAGTTGTTGCAACAAGGAAGTTGCGTATTCCGTGCAGTTCCTTGCAGTGTGTGCTTTATTAATGTTCCCTAGGCAGAGAAATAAGAAGAGGGTGTGCCAACAGGAAAGGATGTTTGTGGGCACGGAGAGGCAAGACATTAACCGTTTAAACCAGTGTTTGATTAGCTGCTGTGTTCCTCCATCATTTGGTCATGAAACTGGGAAGAATTTGCTAGGTGTGGTGGGGGTGTTTTCCCCTGTTTTATGTCTCTTTTACTCCTGTTTTAACCGCATATGGTACATTCTGGAAAGTTAGTGCACTGGTGCAGATCAATGGTGAGTCAGACTCATTGTTCTGTTATATCTAACACTGAACAGATAGATGATTCTGCAATCAAAAGAAAGATGTGGTGGGAATATACCTCTACTGGTGTGAAACCACACCACTGAGTACTCACAGAAAATACAGGTTGGGGTCAGTTGGTCTTACCGGATCTTCAGAACCAGAGGGTCTGTAAATGGTGTTTGTATAGCTAAGGGCAGGAGCCAAAGTTTCCAGTCCTCCAGTGAAAGAATTCCTTCTGTCAGCCGAAGGAACCCCCTTCTCTTGGAAGAGGAAGATTTCTTCTGCCAAAGGAAAGTAATCTCTGACTCCTTCCTGTAAAAGGACTACACTATGTGAAAGACTATGCCATCTGTAGAACTATATGGCATTCTCCACTTTATTTTTCTTAAACAAGGGCATTAGCCCAAAGGATTTTCATGAGACATCATGGGATATTCTAAAATGCCTTGCACAAGATAGTGATGTGTAGACTCCCTTCCTCCAGAAAGCATTTGTAGACAAATTCTAAGCGAATGGATAGCCATTGCAGTTGTGATAGTGTGGATGTAATCTACTAAACAGGATTGACTTTGCAGGCAGAAGACTTTTTTCTTGTTAATGAAATTTACAGTCATAAAAGACCAAGCTACATGAGAAGCATCAGCTCAACACCTTTTTTTGAGACTTTCATGCTAGGATGTGTAGGAAAAACAAATACCTACTAGGTCCCACAAATAAGCGACTAATATTTCATGGTTAAACATATTTGAAGGCTGTTCAAAAAAATTATTAACTGTAATTGTAGTTGGTTACAGAGACAAGAATCACAAACAAGGCAACATCATATGAAATAACAAAATATCTACTATTGTGATCCAGCTAAGAGCATTTACACATAGGAGCAACTTTCTGTGTGCCCTTCACTACTTGTACAAAGACCTCTACTGATAGTATACCAGAAATTTCAGGCCCAGCTGAGAAGCTCTCCTTCAAAATAAAAGTGTTGAAAATAATGGGGCAAAGAATAGTATGCAAACATTACTGTTATCATTAATTAATTTATATTGTTAGAGAAACATAAACAGAGGTTGGTTGGTCAACTTTCAGTTGTACATTCCTGCCTGGCAGGAGATTAGACTAGGTGGATTTTGCAGTCCCTTCCAACTCCATAATTGTATGATATTTTGTAAAAGCAAATTTTCTTATTTAGTTACATTGTTAATTTTTAAAAAAAATCATTATATATATTATAATATATATATTATATTATATTATATTATATTATATTATATTATATTATATTATATTATATTATATTTACACACAAACATATACATAGTAATATCATATATCTTACATATTACTGCACATGGCCAGTAACTAATTAACATAATGAGAATTGGTTTATCTTTACTTAACAATAATGTTCCTGGTGTTGCTTGAGAAAAATAATATTTTTGTTGAAATATTTAATAAATTACAGATAATGAATTAATTTCATTGATCTACCCCCAGGCTCTGCCACAGGAGTAGGATCTGTTTCTGAAAATTACTTGAAACAGAATTAATGGTGCAAATGCTAATGTATATTGTGTCTGGTCTTTCCCTACCCACTTTTCCACATCATGAACTTCCTTCCCCTAGAAAACATACAGAGATTTTCGATTGCAAGGAGTCCTGGATTCTACCTTGAACAGCAAGACCTACGACACCGTGCGAAACCGGCTGACTGTAGAAGAAGCCACGGCCTCCGTAAGTGAAGGCGGAGGACTTCAAGGAATCACCATGAAAGACAGCGACGAGGAAGATGAAGAAGATGATTAGCTCTCCAGATTTAGAAGCCTCCAACTTGGATGTAGCCTGGAAACCAGTGCATGTAATCTAGTCTGTTATTCAGTTAGCCACATTAGGAAATGTTCTGTCCGCTCTAAATGCCCATGGAAAGTCTACCAATACAATTGCCATTTTAGCTGTGTGGTACTTAAGATTTAGCACCTCTGTTTCGATCCATTGAGTTTCCTAACTTCATATCTATATGTTCATAAGCAATATGGAGCACCATTGTTTAAAAAATGTGAACGGAAACAAAATCTGCATAGAAAACATGCTAGGTGTGTCCCTGTTATGATTAAAGTATAAATGATGCTTCATTAATGTACTGTATATACATTGATGGTAAATTGTTGTGAAGACAAGTGAAACTAGTATTTTCATATCTTTGTTTCTCTCCTGTGGATGCCAAGTGCTTCGAAACAGAGTGAGGCTACTACAGATGACACCTCTTTTGTACATTTGAGGGTGGGGAAAACATGTAAACCAGACGTTGGAATTTTTCCTGTTTAATATACCCACGCACTTCCTCTCCAATATATACAGCTAACTATGTAGAAGTAACATACCAATGGAATACTAGTCATCCATCTTACCACAACAGGTTGACCCTTATCACCTTGTCCACATTACAATTCAGAGCAGTTGTTTTATGTCAATGTCTTTCCCCCTCTAAATGTTACACTTTTGTTCAAAGTTCCGATAACTGTGTTTGTAAAAAGGACAACTTTAATTACAATCTTAGACTATACAGATGTGTTTATAATAACAAGGATGATGATAATGATAATAATAATGATGATAATAATGACAATATATGAAGATTTCTTTTAGTAGATTGTAACCATAATTTAAATCTCCTTTTGTTTTCACAATGGTTTTTATATCTTGTCATGTACATTGCATTTGGACCAGTAACTTGCATGCCCTTGGGTTCCCCCATTCTCTTCCAGAAGCTCTTATTTTCTGTGTAAGATAGTGAATCCATCTTGCTTTTTTTGCCTTATACAAGCCGACAGTTGTAAAAGTGTGAGGACTGTGGCTTCTCAATAAATAACTATTCAGATGTCCTAAGAAAATTGCTGGAGTCTTTTTATGTCTGCCTTAGGAAGAGGAAAACAAAAACAAGAGATTTGCAAATAAATAAATAAATGTAAGAGCCCCCTCCCTCCCAAATAAAGAATACATTTTCATTTGACATTCTTGGGTTTTTTTATAGTTTATTAAATGATGGACTTGTTTTCATAGTTCCAACCAAAGAAGCGGCTGCCAAAGCATTAAGAAGCAGACTTCCTTAAGAGTACATCTCACTAAAGTCAATAGGACTTAATTCTTAATAAGGTTAGACACAAGCAATCAGCAAAATGAAGGTTTTCAAGTTTTGTTCTGTTATGCCTTCTAAGTAATAATTTAATAGGAATAAAAATGAGATAGATCAGAATTTATTTTATTAATTTAAGGAATTGCAACAACAATATAGACCATCTCTGAAAAAACGTCCTCTTACCTTCTGCATGCCATTCTCAAAGGCAAGCTTTAATTGATGACCTAACAATGTGGGTAGGCTGACAAATGTGAATGTCATCCTTCACAACTGGACAAAGATTTCAAGCCTAAGATTACTAGGATACGACATTCACCTTGTACCTTAGCTTGACGAGGTGTTACTAGTCAGGCTCAGGGCTCTCTCACTCTACATTGTTATAGTGCTATTATTCCACTTTAACTGCCATGACAACATTTTGTAGAATCCTGGGATTTGTAGTTTAGGGAAGTCATTTAAAATTCTCAACCAGTGAGCTCCTGAGCCTCACCAAACTACAAATCACAGAATTCCACAGGATGTTGTCATGGCAGTTAAAGTGGAATACTAGTGCTATAAGAGTTAATCTACCTGACACTCAGCACTAATGCTTTTATTTCAACCCTTACACAACACCACTTACCCCCATGGTAGTTGCTTCAGTCAGCCTAATGGTAGGGGCCAACTCTGCTTTAATATGCAGAAAATCCTGAACTGATGACCTGATGAGCCAATGCTAATTAGAGCCAGAGCTTGGAAAAGCTGATTAGTACAAAATCATCAGCAGGACAATTATGTCTAAAACAAATAACTTTTCCAAGTTGTGGTCAGAGTACAGAATATTGTACTAGATGGATGGCAAGCTTGGCCTGGTGTAAGGCAACTTCCTTCTTCTCGTTTTAAAAACTTAAGAGAACAAGTAGAATCCTGCTAAATTGGACAAAGGACCCATCTATCCCACAACTTGGAAATGCAACTCCTCTTGTTGTACTACAGCTCCCCAAATCTCCTGGTTAGCATGGTCACTGGCCCTGTTAGCTGGGGGATTCTGGGTGTTGTTATCCCAACAAACATTTTTTCTAGTTTCTGACCAGTAGGCTCCCAAAGTGGCCAGCTAGATGATTCCAGTGGCTGCAAGCATATAAAGGCAACTGTCCTTCTTCTTCGTCCCTAGATTAGGGTAGTCAGAGGCAAATTGCCATTCCTCCAAAAGTTTGGAAGTAACAATTTACAAGTGACTCACAGTATAACAGATCTGCATTTTAAAAGAGAACATTCTCTTATTGATTCAACAGCTAATTATGTGTAATTGTTTCAAAAGTTACATTTGAGAGCCTTTTAAGAGTCATTTGGCAGGAAGTTTTCTGGTTTTCTTTTATTGTCATATCTGTCATAATGGGCATTTCCCTCAAAAAAACAACAGAAAGTATGAAAAGTAATGTGCAGCATAACAAGGAACAACTTAACTTTTTGCTGTTGCAATGGGTAACAAGAACAAGGTATTTTTTAAACACTTTCATTGGTAACAGAACAAATTTCTTTTGTAAAAATTCTGCACTTACATATGTACAATAATCAATAACAGACTTATATCTCAATTTGGAATCATACAGCATATCATCAGCTGTGTTGACCTTCTTACTTTATCAATAAGCAGATCACTCAGGCCAATTTCCAAATCAGTATGCCGTGGTATATGTCTTCTGTAAGACCGAATTTTAAAAATCACAAAAATTATAGCCTGACATAACCTCCTATATTTCACATGAAAATCAGGGCATATGTGGCCAAGCAACATTGGGATGTGGTCAAGATAGCAAAACTTATTAATGAAGAATAACATATAAGCTAGGAGAGGGAGCAGCAGCTTGCTTTTGCCTGGGTGTACTGGGAAGGGCAAGATTTCTGCACCCTCCTGTCCTCTCACCCCACTGAGTTAATTGGGTGCAAATTCCTGTTCCACTTTGAGCTCAGTTTGAAGCAATTGAACTAAGCTGTTGAGAAATGGACAAAGTAGGAAACTTTTTTTAAAAAGCAGCTGAAAAAGTGGAACAACAAAGGGTTAAGTGGGACTGACTCACCAAATTGGGACACTCAGAGAATATGACTTTAAAAAATTGTGGAAAGATGGCACAAATTTGTAGCTTTTCGGAAAAAACCATAACAGTGAATTAAAAGAAAATCTGAAGGTGAAATTGAATAGCATTAAAATTCAGGCTTGCAAATACATTTTTACTGTATTTGCTAGCACATAAGACTCAGTTTTCCCCCAAAAAATACTATTTGAAAATGGGGTGCGTCTTATATGCTGATGTATCTTATATGTCAGCAAATAATATTTGCTGGCATATAAATGGGGTGCACCATATGCCAGCAAATACAATAATTTATAATCCATAGGTGTTTTAGTTGTTTAATTAATACATAGATTAAATGTGTAAAACAGATATGTGTAAAACAATATTCTAAAACCAGAAGCACACTTTTCTGGTAACTTTTTATGCTGCCTGTGTGGGATATACCAGGTATTGACTAAGAAGTCGCATTCTTCCTATATTAGAGGCCAATGAGAGACCCTCTTTTAAGACCTGCAGTTATGTTTGTATGTTTTGTTACATTTATATTGCATCTTACCTCCACTGAGCTCAAGGTGGCATAAATGGTGGCATAGATGCTCTCCTTTTCTCTGGTTTCTCCTCACAATAACTCTATAAGCAGAACCAGTAGCTATTCTGGGAGTTGTTGGCCAAATAAGAGAGAATAATAGAATCATGGGCCATTTCCGCACTAGGCTGTTATAGTGCTCTTATTCCATTTTCAACATCCTATGGAATCCTGGGGTTTGCAGTTTAGGGAAGGACCTCAAAGGCTCCACCCTAAACTGCAAACCACAGGATTCCATAGAATGTTGAAAGTAGAATAAGAGCACTATAACTGTCTAGTGCAGAAATGGCCATAGAGTTGGAAGAAACCCCAGGGGCCATCCAGTTCAACCTCCTGCTATGTAGGAACACACATCAAAACACTCCCAACAGATGGCCATCCAGCTTCTGCTTAAAGACCTCCAAAGAAGGAGACTCCACCATGGTCAGAGACAGCATATTCCACTGTCGGACAGCTCTGACTGTCAGGAAGCTCTTCCTGAGGTTCCGGTGGAATCTCCATTCCTGTAGCTTGAATCCATTGCTCCTTGTCCAGCATAGTGTAGTAGTTTGAGCGTTGGACTACAACTCTGGAGAACAGAGTTCAGCCATGGAAACCCACTAGGTGACCTTGGGAAAACCACACTTTCTCAGCCTCAGAGGAAGACAAAGGCAAATTGTCTCTGAACAAATCTTGCCAAGAAAACTAAATGATAGGTTACCTTAGGGTCACCATAAATCAGAAACAACTTGAAGGCACACAACAACAAGTCCAAATAAATAGCTTTTCCAAGGTAGGCCTGTGAGTCAGGTCAGGCTGAAAGAACTTAAGTGGCCCAAGATCACACAGGCCATGTGAGAATTTGGACCTGAATCTCTGAAATCCCACTCCAGCACCTGAGCTGTTACACCACCATAACTGTCAGTAATTATGGGCTGGATCAAAACAAAGGCATGTGCAGCTTGATTGACAGAAGTTTTCTTCCTCCCTTCCCCTTGCTGCCCCTCTGAACTTCACAGTGATCAAGGCTACAATTTGCAAATATTTTTCCTTGAAAATCGGCTATAGGCACCTTCTGTAGGTTAACTGATTAAAGATGGAAACCTATACTCCCTGTGTTGGGAATATGCTCTACAGGACTTAGTGGAATTTTCTTCTGAATAAACAGTTTCAGTATTTCACTGTAAATGTCAAATTAGAGATTAATACATGAATGGTCCTTAATATTGGTGATACTACTTATTTATTTACTTAAAGTATTTGTGTATTACCTCCCACTCGACAAGGGTTCCTGAGAAAATTAACAAATAAAAGCCAATTCGAACAGTACAAAGATAAAAACATTTTTAAAACACATTAAAGTGCTCCTTTAAAACTCCTAAAAGTAGTGTAAGGCCATTTCCACACTAGATTGTTATAGCATTATTATTCCACTTTCAACATCCTATGGAATCCTGGGGGTTGCAGTTTAGGGAGAAACCTAACCTCTGGATTCCATAGGATGTTGAAAGTGGAATAATAGTGCTATAACAGCCTAGTGCGGAAATTGCCTAAAAATAGTCCTAGGATCCAGTTTTGAAACAGTTGAAACAGCAATTTCAAACAGTGATTGTCATGCAGAACAGCACTGTTTTGGCTGCCTGCTATTTGCTGAAGAGAGATGGGACCAGCCTAACTTCCTTGAGTAGGATGTACCAGTCAAGGTACTGCAACAGAAAAAACTCTGTTCCCTATACACACCAACCCAATTTCATGAGGTGCTGGACACACAATAGGACCTCCTCTGAAGATCTCAAATTTCTGACATCTCATACAGGAGGAGGCAGTCTTTCAGATATCCTGGCCCCAAGCCTATTAGGGCTCTATAGGTCAACACCAACTTCAATGGAGCTTGGAAGCAAATTGGAAGCCAGTGTAGTTCTTGCAAGACCAGTATTACATCTAAAATACACGTCTTGATACCAATCTGGCTGCTGCATTTTGAACTAGCTGCAGTGTCCAAACATTTTTCAAGGGCAGCCTCATGTAGAGTGCATTACAGTAGTCTAATCAGGAGGTAACTGGCACATGAATCATTCTGGCCAGATCTGTCTTCCCCAAGAAAGGATGTAGCTGGTGCACCAGCCAAAGCTGAGCAAAGGTCCTTCTGGCCACCTCAGCAACCTGGCTCTCTACAAGCAGTGTGGGGTCGAAGAGCACCCCCAAGCTACAAACCTGGACTTTCAGATGGAGTACAACCCCATCCACAATAGACTGTGATCACAATTCCAGGCTGGTTTTCCTACTAACCGGCACCATTATTATTGTGTCTGTATGAACTGAGGGGCTGTAATGTTTACATGCAACTCATAAGCAAAGTAAGGTATGCTCCAAATAACTCTTAAAATGAAAATTTATTTAAGAGGGAGTTTAAGCAAAAGCAACAGCTGAGTCAAGCTCAGCCAGTCATGTAGAGATGAGGGGTGAGGGGTCAATACGCCCAGGCGGCAATGTTTTTGGGGCGTCCTGGCCCATAGCCACACCTCCATGCACCCTGGCCACACACCCACATACCGCAGCCACACCCCTGTGCACAGTGTCAATGTCCTTCCTGCCCTTCCTCCACACACTCTAAGATCCGCCACTGACCCCAGCATCTGCTGCTGTTGCCAAATGCAGCTGTGAAAACATGTCTATGAAATATTTCCAACCTTAGCAACCCCATCATCTTTACAGCAGAGCCCAAGCAGTTGAATGGACAGAGGTGGCTACATACATGTCTGATACTCTCACTCCCTTTCATTAGGCAGAACTTAATTTCCATTAATTGAATGGATTCATGGGTTGATTTGATACTTATCAGGAATCAACAGGAGAAGGCAACACATACCAGTAGCACTGAGTTGGTCTGTTTTCTTCCATAAGAGTAGGGCGTGGCCAAAGCTAAGCATATTCCATGTGCTGTGCAGAATCTGGAGTCAATAGTAGAATCTAGTTTCTGATTTAAAAAAATAATAATCAGTTTTTATTATTAGTTTCAAAAGCAAGAAAAAAACATGGCTGGCATTCAGTACTGCAGTTGCAGATTTTTGTAGCACAGGTGGACACAAAGGCAGCCTGTGGGAACATATGTGCCCTGCCCCACAGTGCAGCCTCACCGGAACCCTCAATCTGCCTCTCAAACCCCACAAGCCCTCACAAAATCTTTCAAAAATAGCAGGTTTCACCCTCCCTAGGACTCTTGAGGAAAGCAATATGTCATTTAATGGTGTGGGCCTGATTCAGTTCTAAAACAGTCCTCCCCCCCTCTCAAAAAGAGAGACAGAAAGTGTGGTTTGGTGTTTTCTGCCCTAAAATAGGCCAACAGAATGACATTTAAATGGCAAGTTGTGTGCCTTGCCTTGTGCTCTTCTGGGGGCATGGTTTGCCATTTTGGGGGACTTCTTTCTGGGGAGTCAGAGGAATTGTAGCTCACTAAGGTCCAGCGAAGGGCAAAACTGCCCACCTCCAATCTTTTCCCAGTATATTATACTCTGACTACCAAGAAATCTCACAGGGTTTGGGGCAGATGTCTTCCTCAGCAATTCCTATTTTTTTTCCCCCCTTTACACTAAGAGGTCAAAGAACTGAACCTGGGACCTCCTGAATGTGAGGCTTTTCCTGTTGAGTGGTATGCATATATGCCTTCAAATTGCCTATGGTCTTATGGTGAACCCACAAGCATCATAGGGTTTTCTTAGGCAAGGAATTCTCAGAAGTGACTTGGCCAGTTCCTTCCTCTGAAATGCAGGCTACTGCACCTGATATTCATTGGTAGTCTCCAGTGCAAGTACAAACCAGGGCTGACCCTGCTTGGCTTCCAAGGTCAGATGGGATATGGTGCCTTTAAGGTGGTGCTGAGCTATCCTCCTTTAAAATTCAGTTGCCCATTCTGATCATATACACACAGAAGACAAGAGCACAAGGCTGTGGTTTTAATCTACTAAGCTCCTTCTGCATAAGGCTGCTATGTTCATAGGAAATGACACCGCATTCTCCTCTGTTCTCAACCTCCCTTTCCTTATCCAGATATTCCAAGTCTGAAAGGCCCAAATTCTCTCCGAGATAAGCAGAATTCTGTTTATTTGCACCAAGATGGAGCTCCTATAGTGCCTTCAGTGCAGAAATCTGTCTTGTTTTGAGTTTTATTGGAGAGGGTGGGGTAAAGGGGGTGGCAGACCCTGGCTTTTTCCTCAGTTACTGACATTAGTTGCTGTTCAGAAGCCCTGCTGGGCATCCACTTCATTTGGAAGCGAATCCAGCCTCACACCAGCTCTAATAGCACCGTGCCTGGCTCCGTCAAATTCTCTCTCATCTCTGGAAGTCCAGCTAAGCTCTCCTTCTTTGGCAGTGTTAATTCATGGAGCATGGAGACTGGAAATGCAAGCAAATTGACACATGTCACCACCTATTAATCCAATTTGTTTCAAATTTCAGCAGTTGGCTTCCTCCTCCCTCCCACAAAGCCTGTTTCCTGGCCTAAAGGAGCTGTAGGAATCTGCTCCCCGCTGCCATCCCGGCCCCCACCCCACTCCCACCCAGTTTCCCCTGTTCAAAGGGCAGTTGTTGTTCTCTTCACAATTCAAAGTCAAGAGCAATGTGCATTTGGCCCACGTGTGCTGTCTTAACTCAACTTTTGAGAAAAGAAGCAACAAGGGGGAGGACTCCATCTGGGCCAATTCATCATTCAAGAATTGTGCTTAGGACCAGATTAAGACATGCTGAGACCCAAGATTACATTAAATTTAAGAGGCCCTATAGCAATCATGAAATGTTGTACAAGTTTTGTAACTTATTTATACTCTGAAGCCCTTCATAACTTGAAGCCTCAAGTTGTAATCTTACTTTACTTGAGCATAAATCTGGTACTTACTGTGCTAACATTGAGGGTAAATTTGTTTATGTGAAACAGCCACAGTTGTTTGAACTCCACAAGATGGAGCTTTTGTATTGCCTCCCATCACTTGAAAATGAAGAAAGACACTTTATGAACAAGTTCACATCCAGCTTTTCAAGGAGCAGTGTACATGCAGATTTTGATTTTTCCAAATGAACAGAAAATGAACAGAATGGGCATATTGCATCCTGAAGAAGAAGAAGAAGAAGAGCAGGAGGAGGAGGAGGAGGAGGAGGAGGAGGAGGAGGAGGAGGAATATTTATTTATAACCCGCCTCTCCCAATGGATCGAGGCGGCATTACAGCAGTATATCAAATACATTAAAATAGAAGCTTTCAGTGCAGCCCTCCATGGATACCCAAGAACCTACCCAAATTCCCCTACTGAAGCAAGCAACCAACCAACCAACCAAGTAGTCTCATCATTCAGGTGAGATAGGGATAGAGACATCAGTCAGCTGCTTCCCAGTTGACGGGGAACAGACCCCTGTTGCTCACAGCAGCTGCTGTCTGGTGATTGAAGATGATGGAGTGGGCTAGGAGACAGTACTTAACTGTGTAACTAAGGTGGTTATGCATTCATAACTGCCTTAGTGAATTCCAGCCCAGGTCTCTCTGTTTCCAGTGCAGCACTTCATACATTATACTCCTTCTCTCACATCAGTTGTAACTGCAAAAATGATGTGAAGGTTGAAACACCTAACCCAGAAGGCCAAATGAAATATGTTCATTACTATTATTAGCCTAAATCCTATGATTATTCCTCTCCCAAGTAGATGCATTAAATCACGTAGATTTAGCTACATGTTGACTCATCATTCATACACTGTTTCAGTGAGCCTGTTGTAGCTGGGAATAACCAACAGGGTTGCAGCTTGTATTTTTCCCTCTTTTCTTTTGAGCACCAACCATAGCATAAAATGAATCACAATGGACAGAGAGGCTGAATTAACCTTTTTTTTAAAAAATCCCACTTGACATCTAGAGATCTCAGGGCAGATTACAGACAATAAAACAACACTAAACAATTCTAAACCTACTTGAAGCCATTCTGCATGATAAAACAATGTACAAAAAATCCATAACCCACTAAGTCAGGTTAAGCCATGATCAAAGAACTCCAAAAGCTGAGAGGAAGAGCCAAAATGGTGCCAAATGATTTGATGCACAAATGAGGCCCACATGGCTGCCAATCAGGCCCCAAAGAAAAAAACATTCCATCACTTGGGTCCCACAGCAGAAAAGACTCCTAAACAGAAACAGCAGTGGATGAATTGATATTTGACTCCCTAGCCATGACTCTTATCCTGATAGGTAGGTAGGTAGGTAGGTAGGTTGTTGCTATGTTTAGAGAAGGAGGAAGATCAAGGAAATGGTAGGGCCACTGCATAATGAAGATAGTGAAATGCTAACAGAGGACAGTGAGAAGTTCAAACTGTTTAATACATTCTTCTCCTCTATTTTCTCCCAGAAGAAAACAGTGTTCTAGCTGGTGAAAATGGAACATATCATGCAGTAAGTCAGAATAGATCTACCAGTAGCTACTATAAATAAATTCTAGTTTCCAGGGTGAGATAAAATGCATCAAAGAGTACTAAAGGAACTTGCAAATGTAATCTCAAAGCCCTTGTCAATCCTCTTTGAGAATTCTTGGAGGACAGGAGAAGTCCCAACAGGTTGGAGGAGAGCAAATGTTATCCCCATCTTCAAAAAGGGCAAAAAAAAGAGAGAGAGAGAGAACCCAAGCAATTAACAATCAGTCAGTTTGACACTGATTCTAGGAAAGATTCTAGAATAGACCTTTAAACAGTCAGTCTGTGTGTACTTAAAAATGAATACTGTGATTACTAAGAGCCAACATGGGTTTCTCAAAAACAAACCAACAGTAATATCCTGGGGCTTTATCCTTAAAGATGCTTTGTTTGAAAATACAGTTATCCATCAGTGTGCACCTTACAGATCTACCTCTACATATATGTTATAATAACTTGATTGATATTTGTACAGGTAAGCTGGTGAATCGTGGGCTAGACATTGTTACAGTTAGGTGGATTGGTTATTTGTTGATAGACCAAACACTAGAGAGTACTCATTAATGGTTGCTCATTATCCTGCAGAGAAGTGACTGGTGGGGTGCCTCAGGCTTCTGCTCCGGGTCCAGAGTTGCTTGACATCTTTATAAATGACTTAGATGATGAAATAGAAGGCATGCTTATCAAATATGTAGATGGTTCCAAATGGAAGATGGGGTAGTTAATACTCCAGAGGAGCATAACAGAATTCAATGACTTTAACAATTCAGACAGGTGGGCCAAACTAACAAAAAGAAATTCAACAGAACTAAATGTTAGGTACTACATCTAGACAGGAAAAATAAAATGCACAAATATAGGATGTGAGACACCTGACTTGAAATCATTATATGTGAAAAGGAGACTTAGTAGACAACAAATTATACATGAATGAACAATATGATGCTGTAGCCAAAAAAGCCAATAGAATTTTGGGCTGCATCAAGCACAGTGTTCAGATCAAGGGAAGAAGTATTGTCACACTATTCTGCTTAGATTAGACCTCACAACGAATGCTGTGTCCAGTTCTGGGCACCACACTTTAAGAAGGATATCAACAAGCTGGAACATGTCCAGAGACGGGCAACCAAGATAAGTAAAGTTCTGGAAAACAAGTTTTATGAGGAATGGCTGAGGGATCTGGGATGTTTAGCTTGGAGAAAAGAAGACTGAGGGGTGACATGATAGCTATCTGAAGAGAAATCTGAAGGGTGTCATGGAGAAGATGGAACAAGTTTGTTTTCTGCTGCTCCAGAGACTAGAACCCAAACCAATGAGTTCAGATTATAGGAAAAGAGATTCCACCTAAACATTAGGAAGTACATTTTACTGTAAAGTCATTCAGCAGTGGAATAGATTGCTTCAACTGGTGGTGGATTCTTCATCTTTGTAAGTCTTTAAACAGAAGTTGGCTGGGCATCTTTTGGGCATACTTTAGTTGTGTATTCCCACATGGCAGGGGAAATAGACTGGATGGACCTTGCGCTCCCTTCCAGCTCTAAGATTCTATGATTCTATTTCCCCAAACATGGGAGACTCAGGGGTCCACCTGTGAAGCTAGTACCTTCACGTGACAGTGGGAAATTAACTAGCTCAAATTAGGAAGCTTGAGGGGGGAGGTAAGCTAACGAGATCTTTCCACCAATGTTTACAGGGTCTTGCAGGAAAGAACCAGCCAGAGAATCCAAAATAGAAGCTAAAATGTGTTTTATTGAGAATTCAGTCATGTATACCAGAAGATCCAAAGATACTTACACAAGAGCTAACTGAAGGATAAAGGGAGGAAAGTTGTAGATAGAGTTTTCAGGGAATGGGCAATAATTTCCAATCCAGACAGCAGCAAAGAAAGGAGCGATGTGGTTTAGAGGAGCACCTAATGACAGTACTGATTTAGAAATCAGAGCAATAGTATGGCATTCTGCAAGTAAGATACTGCATTGAACTGCTCAAACTGGAGGGTTTTTTTATACCCAGAACCTTCCTAGACTGCATGGGTGTGAATGGGTCTCTGGGCAAGCAAACAATGGAGGTTGCAACATGGACAATGGAGTCCAGACAGAGTTAATGGTCTTAGTATTAGATGACAATGAGTTAATGACTGTCTTAATAGCTCTATAATAGCAGACAGGTAAAGGAACAATGAAGGGAAACAACCAGGTGCTAGGAAGACGGGCTGAAATAATCAGTGTTTTGGTGGGAACTTCCCTTTGCTATTGTATGCTGTTAGAGACATTGCAGCTTCAGTTTAAGCCTATTATCTCAGGAGCTACCTGGTAATCTGCCTGACAATGACCTTGACTATGCCTAGAGGGGATCTTCTGACCTACTTTACAGCACACATGTTCAGTCAGTAATTTTTCTTTACCCTGCTTGACCTTCTGCTCACCTCAGGATCCATCTTATATCAATGCCAATTAATGTATTTCACCAATTAAACCATATCAAATCTAGGGGGGAATGCAGGCCTTTAACAATTCTATTGCATTATATGAGTATATAGTGGACTCCTTGCTCCACAAAATTCTCACAACCCTTTGTGTGCGTGAGAGAGAGAGAGAGAAAGTAAACTGTTTCAAACTGTTGTTGTGGCTGGCCAGTTCCATGGGAATGTTTCCCTCAGCGTTGTGTATTCTGTTATCAGCTTGTCCGAAACTGGCACACAGCTGCGCTATCATATGTGTTTTGCTACATGACATGTTATGGCTATGAATTTGTTATTCATGCTTGCTGTCGTAGGTCCATGTTGTTTACAGCTTACCATATAACTCCAAGCCTTGTGTAAAAGGATCTCTCTGTTTTTTGTCTTTGCTCTCTGACACTGACTTGCCAAGATGCTAGCCAGAAAGTATTTTTCTTCTGTTACTTAGGTAGTTTAACATGTTTTTTACAATAAACGTAGTTATTTACCAGTTTGACTTCAGCAGTGTTGCTTTATTTTACTCCGTAAAAGCAGGCATGGAGCGGGAAGCTTTGATGTTTTTCACAGTGGGAGTTTTTAATTTTTCCTGTTTTTGCAACAAATTGTACCAAGCCACCTATGTATTCACATTGCAGAATGTAGTTTTCCTGATTGCAGAATTGACTGATGGACTAATATAGACCTTTAACCACAATGTAATTTCTGGCTTTTGTGACTCGGAAATCTTGCCATTTTTGTCTCAAATCTGGCATATAAGAATTGGAGCTTGGAAAGTTAGTTCTAAAAAATTTGTTGTTATTGTTGTTATCATGTGGGCCACCTAGCCAGTTTCAACTTACCACCACTCTATGAACAAGAGACTTCCAAGAGACATTGACCAATATTCTGGATCAAACACTTAGTGAAGTGTATCGTGAATATATATTGCATGCATGTGTGTGTGTGTGTGTGTGTGTTATATTTCTCATATGTTCTTTTCTATTCATTGTTGCATGCCTTCAAGTTGTTTCCACCCTAGGGTGACCCTAAGATGAACCTATCATGGGGGTTTCTTAGCAAGATTTGTTCAAAAGGTCTTTGCCTTGGGATGGCTGACTGGCTTTTAAAGTGGACTTCAAGTGCATTTGCAATCATGGCAATGGTACAACAATCATAAATGTGAATAGGAAACAAATACCTGTTCATAAACCCAACTGATAATATCGTAATTAAGAGGATGCCATTCAAAGTTCGAAACTCCTTCCTCCTTAGTCACTACTATGCGTGCAATTTTGTTAAGTAACACTTTACTTTTCCATTTCTCAAGAGTAACTAAAACAGTGTTAGGAGGGGTTGTAAATCTGAATGTGGCAAATTCTTGGCCTGTATTACAGAACACATAGTCTTCCTGCCCACCTCATCATCACCTCAACAGCCACACGGTGAGGAAGCAGCAGGAAGTATGTCAAATTTTTCTTCTACTCCACAGGGATAAAAATAGCTAAAAGCTGCAATTACACTACGGAAAGAATGACATGGTCATAATGTAGTATAACAATACCATAATTAATTGGGAGAAGGAGCTAATTACAAGCAACTAGTTGTAACTAGCGGTATCTAGTTGCATCCAAGAACT
Source organism: Ctenosaura bakeri (assembly GCA_948474755.1). NCBI lineage: Eukaryota > Metazoa > Chordata > Lepidosauria > Squamata > Iguanidae > Ctenosaura > Ctenosaura bakeri. The sequence continues at coordinate 312,714 of CAOLHI010000759.1, read as the reverse complement.
AAGAATTGTCTTCATTTTTTTTAAGCTGTATCAATGCACGCTCCAGCTCAGAACAATAATCTTTCATCATTGATACCAGGTGATTTTTTAGATTTTTTTTTTTATCCAAATAAGTTATAATCCCTCCTTCCTCCCCTCCCTCCTGTTTTGGAACTTGGTTTTTAAGATGAGACTTTAGGTCAGAAGGCATGCCATCTGCATTCAGAACTGCATTTGCTGTAACAATGCAATTTATGAGCTGGAAAGGCCAGGAATGAAATGCAGAGATTACAAGCAATCGGTTGGCAAAGCCCTGTGCCATGATGAAAGTGGCTTGCAAGTCAAAACAAAGGGAAACACTGAGCAACAAATTAGTCCCAGGCTGCAGCTAATATGGAGATCAAGCCGATTAAAATTAATACATGCAACAATGATGGTAGGGGGAGGGTTGACCCTGGAATAATGTGAACCCATAAGGAGATTAAGTCAATAACAGGTGCCAGAAGTACAAAAATAAGATTGGGGTTGTAGAGGGAGACCTCAGAAGCTGAGAGATGGGCAAGGCAATTGCAAAGAACGATATGATTTTTGCCGTGCCCATCACAGACATGTTGGCTCATTTGCTATGCAACAAAGGCAGTCACTGAAATAAACAAACATGTTATGACTTATTTGTCTGACTGGGAAGACAGGCCAGGTGGTCGGATTGGATCAGACTGACACGAAGGTTGTTTTTTGTTTTTTGTTTTTTTGGTGTGTTTTTTTTGAAACAGACAAAGTTTATATTGCTGAACTCGCCGGGGGTTCATAATAGGATATAGCATGCAGAGCAATTCCTTCCCCTCTGATCTCTATAGGGCCATTACATACTACCCATAAGGGCTTGCTGCCATTGCACTCTGTGCTATGTGGAGTCTTACAAAATGGCACAGGGGCAAAATAGGAACCTGTGCACAGGATCTGAAACAAGATAGAACAGCAAGGACATTTGGAAGGAAACAGCCAGGCAATGAGATAGTCACAGAAGACCAGATGTGACCCACAAAAATAAGTCTGCATCCTGTTAGCAACATACACCAACATCATGCAATCATATCTTTTCTTGGCCATTGCAGAGGGAGGAATTTCTTAGCTCCTTTGCCCACCTGCCTCAGTTCTGCCTGCATGACCATTTAGTGGCCAATGGAGAGTAGAGGGCAGCAGAGAAGCATCCAGCCACATACCTATAGCTGGACACACAATGATAAGAGCATCCTGCATAATCTCCTTAGGATCTTCTGGGGGTCCCTTTGACATTGTGTGTCCAGCTATAGGCACACAGTTAGACATGTTGCTGCCACCACCCCATACTCCGAAGGCCAGTAAATGGCGATGGGGGCAAAGGAGCAAGAGGGGCCTTGCAAGAGGGGAGAGGAGAGATGGAGTGTAGAATTATGTGGAATTTTGACTCTTTCTTCCCATCCAAGAGGTGGCCCAGGAGCCATTGCTTTGCTGTGCCCACCAACCCCATTTCATTTATGGAAGTCTTCCTTTCTACTCTGTATGGTAAACAGACACAGGAGAGAGAGGGTCTATACAGGACTGGCACCCAGTTGTAGACCAGCTTTCCTGTGATTGTGCTCCCCATATTCTGCCAGTCAGCAGGGAAATGAATATGATTTCATGCCCCCCCACACTAAAAAAAAAAAAAGCATTCTCCTAATTTGTCCTCTTTCTTTTGACAGATCAGCAATCGGTTTTGCTTGCAGTTTTGTATAGTGCAATCAGTTCTTTTAGACATTGTTAAGTACATTTCAGCATCAAAAGACAAGAGATGAACCTTTAAATAAACAGCAACAAAGCACCCTGGATAGCGTTCACAACACTTTGCATTTGAAAATAAGAGAATGCAATAAATCTTTATTGACGGAAAATGTTTAAAAGGAAGGAAATGGGAAATGCAAATGTACAGCTAAGGGAAAGGCTGCAGGGAATACTCATGGGATGCCTAAAAGCACCTTCAGTCTTTGAGAAAAAAAAGACTCTTCAAACACTTTTTAAAGGTGATGATGGAGGGAAAAGTCTGTCTGCAGGGAACTGCTCTCTTTGTGGCAAGTCCTGTGAAGCTCGTATTGGCTTCCTTGTTCCCATTGTTTCAAACACCACCCACAGCATGAATGGTGAGTGTCAGCTCCGGAACAGCAGCCGCAGCCACCACCTGTCTCTTCTTGGTGTCTCTGCAAACTGTTGGTAGAAGCAGTGTCTGCCGGACTTAAAAGCGTAAAAGCACTGTGTCCCTGCAACATTCCCCTGGATGTGGCATCACTTGTCTATGGTTCCATAGCACCATAGACAAGTAAAAAGGGAAAGGACATTTCTGAAGGTATCACGGCCAGCTTAGGGGCTACAGAGCCAAACAATATTTTCATATTCAAGCTCAACTTCCATGTAAGTTTTAAAAGGAGGAGGAGGGGAGAGGGGCAGAAAAGTAACCTTGATGCTTAATCCAGGATTGCTGCCGCAGCTAGAGTAAAAACAAATCAACCTCAAAGATGTCTGCTGCTGGTAGCTACCCCCATGGGAGCTTAGAAAAGTTATATTTGGGAGCCCCAACTCCCTGAATCTGCCAACCGGTAGATTCAGTGGCCATTTGCACTAAGGGGTTGTGGGAGCTGTAAACCAAAAAGATGTTTCTGTGATTTGTGCTCAACTCGGGAAAGCTTTCTTCTAAAGAATCAAAAGTGAACCGAGGAGAATATATTTATAGGTAAAAGAAGGGAACATACATCCAGGCATGTAACAAAACAAAAATAGCACAGTAACTTAGCTGAAAGTCTGATAGAGACAGAAAATGTGATATCAGGGCATGATTCCAAGAGAAAAATCTTTAGGAAGCAACTACACCATTTGGCAGGTAAGTTTATCTCCATCAAGAAAGAAGAGCAACCCACTCTCCAAGCATTTGACAAGGAAAGAGTCAAACATCTTCCTCATTAAAAGCTGAAGGCACCATCTCCTTGCTCCTTGGAAAATGGAGGGAGGCAGGAGAAAGTGTGATGCATTTTTTCCTTGACATTTAAAGTGATACCTCACATTAGACATACGGATGATTGGTCTCGCATTGGGCTCACCACTCCAGATCTCCAAAATGCCCTGCTGAAGGGATAAATGCAACAAGTCTTAAAGGCCTTTGCCTGGAACACCTTAGCAAACCTTGGGAATGTTAATGTTTGGACTACAGTTCCCAGAATCCTCCATGCTAGTGAGTGGTTGGTATCTGCTTATGCTGTCTCATGCTGTCTCAGGGGATTCCTGCAGTAGTAGTCCAAAGATATAACTTTTCCAAGCTCTGCGCTTTGGAGGAAGGGGTGTAAAGCTTTTTATTTTGATTTTTGATTTTTAACATATATTACAAATAAAAAAGAAAATAGAAAGAAAAAGAGAAAAGGAGGTGGGAAGGGAAATACATAGGATCTGAACACAAGAGATAGGCATATACACTAATATAAGATGACGATATGTCCAAAAATACATTTTCTTGAAGTATTTAAGGAATTATCAAGACGTTATCTATAAAATATACATTGAAGTATTATTGGCAGGTTTTCTTGACAAGATTTGTTCAGTTGTGGTTTGCCTTTGCCATCTTCTGATGCTGTGAGAGTGTGACTTGCCCACCTTGTGAATATGCCCATCTCACACGACACAAGGAAGCATTACTTAAACTATGTCACAAACATTTAACTTAAGCAGACACTTTCTTTACAAAAAGGCATTGCAGTGCCCAATATACCTAAACCATCAGTTTCTGTTGCACAAAACATAATTTTAGGTCTAAAGAACTATTAGCTATTAAAGCAAGGGCAGTTTTCCATGGGTTAACTTGAAAAGAACAATCTAGCTTTTCATTCCGATCATGTCAATTGCATTGACACCAGATTTAGTGCTTTCCTAGAAACATTTATAAATTAGACTTTTTGGCTTCAGTCTCTCTAAGGATATGCAATTAATTTTTCCAGCACAGCAGGGGTGGCTGATATTCTTGATCTATTGATTCAGTATTATAGATCCTGCAATAATCCATTTGCTTCATAAGAAGGCTTGTCTTGAAGTCTTCAAATAAGATTGTTCTAAAGAGTAACACTTGTAAGAGATGATGGTGGGGGGGAGGGAGTCTATCCAGTTTATTCCAAAGTCCTATTGATAGTGGTAACTTTACTGCCTGGAATGTGTGTTTGCAACTAGAAAGTATATCATTTTTGGCCAATGAGACACAGAGAGAGGCCAAAGGCAGATTGGGAGTTGTTAGCATAGCAAATTTTATCCAAATCCATCATCTTACATGTAGCTCAAGGAAGAGCAGGCAGTTATTTGGCAGGACAAGCCCTACCATGTGTCTGCTCAGATAGCAAATCTGGGGTGTCATGAAAGTGAAGAGAACTGTTAGTAATTAGCTTAGGTTTGTACTTTAGCTGTCAGGTAGCAGGGCAGGGACACAGGGACAGTTTTCTGCTCCAGGTGTCAAAGTAACTTGACTGGCTAGAGTCCTGTTGGTTAGTCCCAACTAGGGTGGACACAATTACTGTGAATCAATTACTGAACCTTAGGTTGTTGTGGATTTTCTGAGCTTTGAGGCCGTGTTCTATTAGTATTTTCTCCTGACATTTCGCCTGCATCTGTGGCTGGCATCTTCAGAGGATTTGGTGGCATGGAAGTGAGACAGAGTATATATTAAAAAATATGCCAATGAACACCACCCAGACTCTGGAGGTCCCTCTACAGGGAACAATACAATGGGTTGCTAATGTACTTAACGCACTATTATGCAATACCCACTGACTAACAAGACAACCCAGGGGGATATCCCATTTAACAATAGGCCATCACACAGGAAAAATTTTAACACATGCAAATTGCTTCCTTCCACCCAGGGACTACACAAGTATATATACTCTGTCTCACTTCCATGCCACCAGATCCTCTGAAGATGCCAACCACAGATGCAGGCGAAACGTAAGAAGAAAATACTAATAGAACACAGCCTCAAAGCCCGGAAAACCCACATCTACCTATGGATTCCAGCCGTGAAAGCCTTTGACTTTACAATTACTGAACCAACTCACAGCCAGCATGGTGTAGTAATCTGAGTGTTGGCCTATGACCAGGGCATTGGACTAGGAGATCGGAGTTTGAATCTCTGCTCAGCCACCAATACCCATTGGGGGCCTTGGGCAGCCCACACACTCTCAGCCTCTGAACAACAACAACAACAATGAGTCAATACATAGATGAATTTGATTTATTCAGTGGGTCTACTCTAGCTGAAACCAAGAATAGGATCTATGGCCATTTCCACCCTAATTTGAGGCCATTTCCACACCACACTGTTATAGTGCTCTTATTCCACTTTCAACCTCCTATGGAATCCTGGGGAATAATAGCAAGTGAAAGTGGAATAACAGCACTATAACAGTGTAGTGCAGAAATGGCCTGTGATAGTACTTTCATTCCACTTTCAGCATCCTGTGGAATTCTGGGGTTTGTAGTTTACTGAGGCCAAAGAGCTCTCTGGCTGAGAATCCTAAATCCATCTCCCTAAACTGCAAACCCCAGGATTCCATAGGATGTTGAAAGTGGAATAACAGTACTGTAACAGTGTAGGGCAGAAATGGACTATGTCTGCATGTGTCCAGAGTGAAAGTAGAGCAACGGATTCAAGCTGCAGGAAAGGAGATTCCACTTGAACCTCAGGAAGAACTTCCTAACGGTCAGAGCTGTCCGGCAGTGGAATATGCTGCCTCGGAGTGTGGTGGAATCTCCTTCTTTGGAGGTTTTTAAGGAGAGGCTGGATGGCCATCTGTTGGGAATGCTTTGATGGGTGTTCCTGCATAGCAGGGAGTTGGATTCACTCTATGATTCTATAATTCTATGATTCTAAGGTGCAATGTTGGCTTGAGCAAGAAGCTGAAGCTCACCCATGAATATCTGTAGACAGCAAAGATCAGAAAGGATGGAACCTGGAACTTGAAGAAGTTCTGAAATCTAATACAGAGACCAAAGGACTCCTGCCAATGAAGATGCTTATTGAGTATAGATAGCTGTTTTGAAGGCAGTAAGCCTAGAGGAACCCAAGGCCTTCCAGATATTGTTGTATTTCAGTTCCCATCACATTCTGGAACACTCTGGTTGGGACTGAAGGCACTTTGGATTCTACACCTGAAAGGGTACAGATTCCCCACTCTGGCAGTAGGAAGCAGAGTCCTCAGAGCAAATTCAAATAGCCTTGAGAGACAGCAGCTGGCCCTATAATATATAGTTCAAAGCCATTTCAGGTAGCTTATATTATGAACTGTGCATTTGTCAAGATTGCAGATTTTTTAAGATTGTGGCTGGAATCCTTTATGATCTCTCCATATGCATAAGCATGGCAGTTATGATGCTACACAGTCAATTCCAGCTTGATCTCCCTCCGATTCTCTTTTTCTAGGAGACAGCCACTGCAATGTATGGAGATCTGTTTCCCTGTTTCTCTGGAAGCGGCTGGCTGCCATTTCTACCCCTCCTGTGAGGAATCCCCATTGCAACAGGCAAGAACAGAGTCCCTGTCACAATTTCCTCTTGCACTGGACATCACTTGCATGAGTTTGGGAGTAGGAATGGCCGCCAGCTGCTTCCTGATCGACAGGGAAACAGACCCCCATCAATCACAGCAGGTTCTTCCTGGTAAGTGCAGATTGGGGGACTTCTGTGGTCCCTATGCGGCCCTAAACTAGGGACTATGTGGGGATCATTAATGTGTAACAGTCATGAGTGCAAAATGACAGGTCTGCCATACAGAATTCCAGCCGGAGAAACAGATATTATCCAATGGAATTAATGATGAACACTCTTATTCCATCACTTCTGAATCTTAGCCCCCAAAATCCTGGCAGTCATTTGAGAAATCAGCCATTCTTTGGATCCATTTACAAGTCACGTGTGCACAAATGAGGATTATGTATCCTCATGATAATGTGGTGAGAAGTATCTCATGCTTTTAACATTTCAGCATTTTCATGCCAAATAATATTTATTCTCCCAATATTTCCAGTGTAACTGAAATTGTACTGTATACACTCACAAGTTTCCCAGGTATATGTGCAGCCCTAAATCTGTGACAGCTATAATACAGGGAGAAAAACACATATCAGCATAGCAACAAAAACAGAAAGAGTCTTTACTTACAACTAGAAACTGACCATATTACGTGAACTGATGTTCAAAGAAGATCTGCCAACATTCAGTCTGGGAGCCAAATATTCCTTGGAAATCTGCAGCTCAAGACTGGGAAATGAGAACTGCAAAAATTAATACTTCCATTGGGTTTCACACATACCAGCAGAGTAGTAAACCACTGTCTCTCAAAGATGTGAAAAACAGCTCTTCTCTGTGAAAGACGGAGGTTCAACATTCACTGGTCATTGAATTCTCCCTGACTAAAATGCCTTGGTACAGCTGCTGATGAGAGGCCTTCCCCTCCATGTTCATTCCAACTGTTATTTCTGTGGCCTCTGAAGGAGAGAAGAGCAGCCAGCATCTATTGAAATTAGTCCCCTTCACCACCACTATTCTTCTTTCCTTGTGTGTCTTGTCTTTTAGATTGTAAACTTGAGGGCAGGGAACTGTCAAATTAGTGATTTGAAGCAGATCTGGGAGCCTTTTTGGCTGAAGAGCAGAATATAAATACTCTTTCTCTCTCTCTCTCTCTCTCTCTCTCTCTCTCTCTTATATATATATATATATATATATATATATATAAAATTATGATACTGTCTCAGCTTTTATTAACAAAAATGAAAACAAATGTAAGTCATCCATGAGCCAGCATGGTATGGTGGTTTGAATGTGGACTCCAGTAGACTCCTTTTCAACCATGATAACCCACTGAGAGACCTTGGGTAAGTCATGCTCCCTCAGTTTCAGAGGAAAGCAATCCTCTGAATAAATCTTGCCAAGAAACACCAGTGGCTCACCTCAAGGTCCCATAAATCAGAAATGCAACAACAATAATGTCACCAACTACTTCGTGGACCAAACTAGATTGATCATACTGCCAAGCAGGTACTAGAATGAAAGTCAATTTGACTGCAAGACTTAGGCCATTTCTGCACTAGACTGTTAATAGCGCTATGATTCCACTTTCAACATCCTATGGAATCCTGAGGTTTGCAGTTTCGGGAGGGGCCAAAACTGCAAACCCCAGGATTCCATAGGATGTTGAAAGTGGAATCATAGCGCTATTAACAGTCTAGTGCGGAAATGGCCTTATTCTCAAATAATTGCATAGCGAGAGGATGGGAGTGAAGGGGAGATTCCGATATCTTGCACCAGTTCCCTGCCCATTCCTTTCAGTTTGGAATAAAACTATGGCTGGATTCTCATTGCAACATAGGAGAACTTCAGTATCTGGATGCAGATATTTTTAAAAGGAAGAACATGGTACAGTCTGTTTATACTGCAGAAGACTGTGGACTGATGCAAGTCTGAGGAAGCAAGAAGGGCTGGAAGGAATGTGTTTTTTTTAAGAATTTGGTCAAATCTGGGGCTTCTATATCTTTTAACTGAGATGTATTATTTATCTGTTCATTTAAATATTTATATCCCACCCTATATTTATATTATTTTATAATTACGTATTTATTAATTCTAAAACAAACAAGGAAATCCACAGACAAACTAATATACATTCAGCAAAAGAAAAAGCAGAAAGAAGAGAAAACAAAAATTTAACTAAAACACAATACTAAAACACTAAACTAAAACACTTAACATTAACAAACTATACCATAGACACTAACTTTTTAAAAGACAAAAGGACTCTGAACGACCCAAGCGAAACTATAATGCAAGAAAACAAAAAGAAAAGCTACATTTTTCTGCCATTACAAATTCAACTAACGGATCTTACTAGAATTGCTAGTAACCATAGCCACAGATTATTGCATTGTTAGATTTCTTATTCCTCAAAACATCCCTAAACAACTTCCAGTCTTCCAAAAAAAAAAAAACCTTCAACTGATTTATCTCTTAAAACCTATGCCAACCTATATTTATATTGTGTGTGTGTGTGAGAGAGAGAGAGAGAATTGTGTATGGGATTTACATATGCCTAAGCACTGTAGTTGCAGTGGATGCTACATAATGAATCCCAATCTGACCCCCGCTCATCCACTCAATTCAAGGTTATGCATTTGTAACTGCCATAGAGGATTCCCATTCTCTTTCTCTCTTCTCTTTCTCTCTCTGGCCATTTCTGCCCTACACTATTATAGTGCTATTATTCTACTTTCAACCTCCTGTGGAATTCTGGGGTTTGTAGTTTACTGAGTCCAAAGGGCTCTCCAGCTGAGAATTCCAAAGGCCTCTCCCTAAACTGCAAACCCCAGGATTCCACAGGATGTCGAAAGTGGAATAATGGCACTAGAACAGTGTAGTGTGGGAATGGCCTCTCTCTGTCTCTGCATATACGTATGTGTGTATGTACATGTGTTTCTGTGTATGTTTTTGTTTGTATGAATATATATGTATATGTATATATATGTATCTCACGCCGTATCAAAGGATCAGATCTCATTGTGACTAATGTACTAAAATGTACTCCTTGTGGCTAATTTATACATGGGAAAATCAGGGCCAAGATGCTATTCAACCAATACGCCCTGCTTGTCACACAGGTTTTGGTGGCAAGGAAGGGTGGAAGAGGCTGGCCAACATGGTGGCTCGTGAAGAGGGGCTGAAGTGGATCTGTGTGTCCAACTGGTACGGGAGCCAGCCCTATTATCGTCCCCAGTTTTTTCAATGCCCAAAAAGTGGGCCTCCTTGTGTAGGTGAGGAGAGTGTAGAACCACTCACACAACCAGGAAGGGCATGAACAACGTGCCACCAGAGGACTCCAGCCATGAAATAGTGCGAAAGGGCAAGGCCTCTGCTCTGGTGTTTGCATACCATATCGACAAAGAGATTTGGGTGGATCTTACTTGATTGCTCTGTGAGGAAGGACAAGACTAAACTGAGTGCCTCCTCCAAGTTTACACAGCCCCTGAAACCCACAGGGATAAAAGGAGGATTCAAAAAGGTGGTAGTACCAGTACATTCACAGATCCAATCCAGAGTGTTCATGTTAACTTTGGAACTAGGTTACATTAAGACGATGGTGAGCAACTACCAAGAGTTAGGAGGCCACAATAGCCCCCTAAAGGAATTTGGACAACTGCACCCTTGCAGCCCTTGAAAGAAACTGGAAGACATTTGAACATGTTTTTGGCCCTCCCTTGGCCACTTTAGGCCCAGGAGAGGCCCTTTTTTTATAACAGGAAGTGACTGGGAAATCTTCTGTTGTTGCTCAGTCATTCAGCCTTGTTTTCAAAGCCTTGCTCCTGTGCCCACCAGGAAAATCATTTAGGTTGGTGAGCATGAGATATGGAGCCTTTTTAGTAGCTGCCTCAGACTTGGGAAACTATGTTGCTTTACCCTTCTACCTCTTTCAGAGTGCAGACCTTGAAGAACACTGTGAACATTTGTCTCTTCCCTACAGCCTCTCTTTAGGAATGTGAGTGATCTGATTAGCTGTGGTTTTCATTTAAGGAAGTGTGCACCTGTTTGATGTGGCTGCTTGTGCCTTGTCATGTTTTCATTTGCACATTGCTCTGTGAGGGCTTGACCGTAAGAAGCAAACCTGAGACAAAGTGAGGCAGTCCTGTCAGACAGCAAAATGTGAATGCAGTGGGCCTTCAGTAAATGGAGAGGTTCCATTCCAGGAACACCCATGTAAAAGAAGAAATGCAAATGCTCACATCCCATAATAACTAACGGTGGTGACGGGTGTGTGCACGTATGGCCATCACCACCTTTTTATGTACAGGGACACAACATCTCATGCAAATTTGTGTTCATATGAAGCATCGCATCCCTGTCCATAAAATGGCAGTGACAGTATGCAATAGGTATTATGGGGTGCAAGTGTGCAGAGGTCGCACATGAGAGGACCCATTATATTATGAAAATCCAGCAAATTACTAGTTATTTGTGGATTATTATTTTTTTAACTCCAGAAGCTAGGAGAAGCATTGATGGGATTTTTGGCCTCAGGTGCTAAAATAAATTGGCTCTGGGTAGTATGCATTTTGACTAAGGGATGCAAAAGGCACCATTCAAGCTTCTGGTTCAAGCACCAAAATGTCAGGGACCAGACAGGCCCTCTTAAATCATAGCTTAGAAATATTTGGGGAGTACTTTGATGTGGATACCTGTATGGCAGGGGGCTGGACTGGATTGCCCACGTGGTCTCTTTCAGCTCTGTGATTCTATGACTCTATGGAATGTAAGAATATACTTCAAACAAATGAGCTCATTAGGGAGCGTTGCATCTGTAGCACCAGAATGGAGGAAATAATAGAACGTATAGTGTGTTCTTCTGGAACCGTTCTTGTACCTTCAGATAAATTCCAACTTATGGCAACTCTGTCATTTTATTATTATTTTTTGCAAGATTTGTTCAAAGTTCAGTCATTGCCTTCCTCTGAAGCTGAGAGAGTGTGACTTGCCCAAAGTCACCCCTTGGGTTTCCATGCCATTCAGACTCTAGCCTTCTGGAATCCTAGTCCAATGCTCAAACCACTACACTATGATGACTTTGTTTCACGTGTGTGTGTGTGTGTGTGTGTGCACGTGTGCCTTCTGATGGGGCTATTTTCCCCCCTCAAAGAAAGAATGTGGCCGTGGGAGGGGTACAATTTATGGAAATAGGTTGCTAAGGGGTACACAAGTGAAAAAAAAGGCTGGGAAGCACTGCAGCAGTGTAGTGTAGTGTGATGTACTTACAATGTGTTTAGTGTAAGAAATTAGTCTTTTAGCAATGGGGTTTTTTTATATATATATTTTAGTTTTTGTCTAGTTTAATTTAGGCCATTTCCACACTACACTGTTAGAGTGCTATTATTCCACTTTCCACATCTGGAGTTTGTAGTTTACTGAGGTCCAAAAGCAATCTGGCTGAGAATTCTAAATGCCCCTCCCTAAACTGCAAACCCCAGGATTCCATAGGATGTTGAAAGTGGAATAACAGCACTATAACAGTATGGTGAGGAAACAGCCTTTAATTTAGTTTTATTCCTAGTTATACATGTGTAATGCTTGTGTGTGGTTTGTTTCTTTTCTCCTGTTTTTGTTTTTCTCTCTGTTTCTTCTTCCGTGGTTACAGCCTGGTTTGTAGTATCTTCTGCTAAAACTAATAAACATTAATTCTATTCCCCCACCCCCGAAAAGAGAAAAAGGCTGTGCGCTCTAGTAAGCTTTGGCAAAAGCAGACCCTCTCCCAGACTGAAAGCCCCGAAGGAATGGAATCCCTGTGGCAAGGCTACCAAACTATCACTTGCTCCTTGGGGACACAGCTCTTGATATTAGGCTACAAAGGGAATTAATACATTGAAAACCCCATGGGGAAAGCAAGGCAGGTTATTTCAAGGACTGCTCTTCCATATAAGCCTGCCCTTGTTTTGAGGTCCTCACACGGACACAGGAGACGGCCTTCTGGGTAGCTACTCCCAGGTTCTTCTGGAACTCCCTCCCGGGATTGATGAGACTGGTACCTGCCTTGTTATCTTTTCACAAGCAAATTAAGACTTTTTTATTATTATTATTTCAGCAGACCTTTGAAGAATGACTGCTCAAAGGGACTGGACCCTGTAAAACTGTGCTGTTTGTATCTGTATTTGATTTATTGTTTTTAACATCTATGCTTTCTACCAGTTTTAATTTTATGGATAGTTTAATGATATTTATAACTTTTGTATTTAATTTTTTTTCCAGCTTTGTTTCATTCAACTGTTGTAAAACACCTTCAGACCCAGACTGGGAAACAGGCAGGATATAAATGTCAATGTCACCACCACCATCATCCTCACCCCCTGAAACAGGAATGAGAATTATGCAGCCCTCCACATGTAGGTGGATTGCAACTCCCATCATCCCCAGACACCATAGCCAAGCCGAAGAAATGCCAGAAATTTCACTCCTAGTGCCTCTACAGAACTACATGATTCTCACCCCTGTTCTAAAAAGAAGGAAATATACAAATCAGGGAAGGACTATACCATCTTCTTTTGCAGGCAGTGCCTCTTGCATTTTCAAAATTCTGAGCCAGACATTTCCATAAAGATCCAGTTCATGGCACAAGAGTGAGACAAGTGAAATGACAGAAAATCAGGGTGTGGAACTTTTTAGTAGGCATTAAGGTGTGTTATAAAATTAGAGGGAGGGAGGGAGGAGAGATCATATTATACTGTATATACCTCCCCTCCTGCGATTAATCTAAACCTCCCCCATTCGCCTGTTCCTTTTCCACTGCACTTATTTTGTCGCTCTCCCGTTTTGTAGCTCTTCCACGAAATGACTAAACGTGTAGGAGAAGGACAACTAAAGAAGGCTGAGGATTAATCGAAAATGCAATTTTTCCCCTTCCTAAAATAAGATCCGGATTAGTCTAGGGGAAATTGCAAGAGGCTCGCTGTTTACCTTAAATCAACCCTTTTGGGGACCCATCAAACTAGTGATCTAAACGCCCACCATCCCCGAGGTGGCCGGGGTTGGGAGAATTAACTACGCCCGACCCCTACCCAAAGCAGCTGGGATTGAACAGTGCTGGAGTTAAGAGGGGAGTTTCAGGCTCCGATCAAGGGACGGGGAGGATTTACGTGGGAGTCAGTGCCACTGAACTAAAGCTGAGTCCTTAGGTCCAGTAACTAGGGAAGGAGACCAAGGCCATTTCTGCCCTACACGGTTATAGTGCTATTATTCCACTTCCAACAGCCTGTGGGATTCTGGGGTTTGTAGTTTACCGAGGCCAAAGATGCACCTCCCTAAACCGCAAACCCAAGGATTCCATGGGATGTTGAAAGTGGAATAATAGCATTACAACAGTGTGGTGCGGAAATGGGCTAAGTAAACTAGAGCTGAACAAGACTCCCTTCCCTTCTTTCCAAAGAGATGTGTTCAGGATCGGGCGCTTCGTGGGCTTAACTTACTGCATGCTGCACTTGCTCAAAGATCTCCTCCTCTCCCCGTCCCAACGTTTAGCGAGAAAAGGCTGCCTTTCTCGTATCTTCATCATCATCATCATCACCACCACCACCACCACCATCATCATCATCATTTGCTTGAAATACAGGCCTTTTCCGCACGACACTCTTCTAGCGCGATTATTCCACTTTCAACCTCCTAGGGAATCCTGGGGTTTGCAGCTTCGAGAGGGGCCGGCGGGCCCCTCTCGAAGCTGCAAACCCCAGGATTCCCTAGGAGGTTGAAAGTGGAATAATCGCTCTAGAAGAGTGTCGTGCGGAAAAGCCCACACACACACACACACATATATATATATATATATGAAATATACATGTGTGTGTCCCTTCTCATTCTGGAGACATTAAAACGGTCGTGTCGTTGCGTTGGCCAAGCCATCCTGAGTCACCCACTCCAGATGCCAGGAAAGGAGACAAACAGGAGCCCCTTTCCACGCGCGATGACTCCTTTGCGAGGGAGAGCTTTTGTGCCACCTCAAGGCTAATAACTTCGGACAGCGGGGTTTAAGCTCATATTCCGCTCCAGCAGAAATGGAGGGGGGGTATGGGAAGGGAGGACTCGATGAGGTTCGGTGAGGTTGGGGAGATACTTCTCCATGGGACCCCCTGGAGAAAGAAGAAGGTCCCTCCCTTGGGACGCCTGCCTGGAAGCGCTGGGCTGAGACTTGCGGAAGGCGCCCCATAGCGTCTTTCCGCGGCCTCCCGATCCGGTGGGGCGGAGGAGCCGGCAGCGAGAGGAAGAGGAGAGGGCAGGGGAAGGGACGGGCCAGGCACGGAGCCCGACAGGCCGCTAGACTGAAGCCATTTCCGCACTAGACTGTTGTAGTGCTATTATTCCACTTTCCACATCCTATGGAATCCTGGGGTTTGCCGTTTAGGGAGGGCTCTCAGGAGGTTTATAGCCTCAGGCTCCTCCCTAAACGGCAAACCTCAGGATTCCATAGGATGTAGAAAGCGGAATAATAGCACTATAACAGTCTAGTGCGGAAACGGCCCGCGGCTTTTCCCCAGAAATCTCCGCAGAGAAATCTCCGGGGAAACACAATTACAGGACCACACACACACACGTGCGCCTCAGAATGCTTTCCCCCTCCTCCCTCCCGTGTAGACGCGGAATACTCCGGATTAAACCCGCTCCGATTCCGAGCCGAGCTGCAATTCAGAGTCCTTTGTTTCTCTCCCCCGGCCCCTCTCGCCCTGTGTCGGGATCCCCCTTATTTGTTCCCCAAGGCAGGACGAATCACCACCCCGATTTCTCTTCGTGCTCTTTCTTTACCATCCGTATCGCTTGTCTTCCTTTCTTTCCTTCCTTTCGCTCGCCTCTGTTCCTTCCTCTCCCGTTATATATATATATATTTTTTTCCTTTTGGGACTTTCGTGTCCTTTACTGCTTGAAACTTCGCGTGTCTGTGTTCCTTGGGAGGATCGATGCCTCCAACGTGCTTAGGGCTGCCTATTTCATCTCTCCCTTCCTTCACCTTTCCCTCGGAGTTTTACCGTTTTTTTCCCCCCGTTACTTCTCGCATTTCTTTTTACCCTTCCTTTGAGAGACGAGGCGTACTTCGAAAGCTCCAGCCTGCCCCGTGGGTTCAGGGGGGAAAAAAACCCGAATTATTTACAACCACTCTTTGCTTTCAGAATGGCTCGTAAAATCTTTCTGCACACCAGCCGCCTTGAACCGACTCATCGAAGCCAGTATTTTATGGCATCTCTTGGAAGGACAGGAGATTAAAAATATCCGCCTCTTTAGAAAGTGAACTTCTGAGGCGCGTGGGTAAGAGAGGGAGAGAGCGAAGTACATTTTCCCCACTAATGTTTAAAATGATTGAAGGATTTGTAATTCACATTCTTCCCAAATGAATACAAACTTCATTTTTTAAACCCTTTTGGAGAAAGACTTCCTCACCAGATCAACTCGTATCTGGCATGCAAAGGTGTCACCAGAATTGCGCCTGATTGCGACGCGATTCACACGCAAGGAGGTCCCACTTTGCTCAACGGGATTCACTACGAAGTCGGGGCGGTTCAGGCCGCCGCTCTAAAATCCCAATTTCCATTTACACACCTAATCGCCCCCCATTATCCAAATCGGCTTGTAAAAAGACAACTTTAATTGTTCCGAGGAAAAGTGGCCACAATTCTTATTCGTTTTCACTGGGGAGTAAGCTCAAGTTTCCTCTGACTAGAGGCAAAGGGAGGTGATCGGGGCTGCCTGAAATGTTGCGCGGAATCCAGGGTTTCAATGGATCTTCTTCCGGAGTCTGCTCCGAAGCAAACCCTTCTATCCCGGCATTATCGCCCTGCCACAAAGGTCGGAAATGGAGCGCATCTTGGAGGACAGAACAAGAGACCCTCCCCCTGACTTACGGACAGCGCAGCCCTGTCTTGTCTATCCAGAAGTAAGCCCCATCGACCTGAATGGGACTGACCCCCAGCTGATGTGTGCATGAGTGGATCGCGGTTAAACGGGCCTCGTACAATCCGCTTGAGTCCACAGGACTGATTTTTCAACTCCAAATTCCCTTAAAATCATTGGCCAGGAACTTCGGAGGCCCTCACATGACTGGACAGGCTTCCGGCCCACACTAGACCTCAAAGTCCCTTCCTAAACTGCAAACCACAGGATTCCATGGGATGTTGTACGTGGAATAATAGCGCTATAACAGTCTAGTGCGGAAACGGCCTTGGTCTCATCCGCGTCTGGGCTGCCAATGGAGTCGAAAGCGCGTGGACGAGAAAAGGGGCGCGTCGCTGGCGGGGCGCCCTTCCTCTCCAGCAAGAGCCAGTGGCGAAGGGGTCCCGGGCTGCCGACAGGCCAGAGGATACCAGCACGGAGGGAGGGATGCTTTTAACCTCCTCTGGGGAAGTTCAGAGGAAGAGGGTTCCAGAGGGAGGGAGACCCGGGAAAGGCGCCGTCTCTTCCTCCAGGTCTGCGGGCGATCACTTCTTCCTGGAGGTTCTAGGGCGCACTGGATGGCCAAGAGCCATTGGAGAGGAAGAAAGGCAGGCTCCATAGAAGAAGGAAGGAGGGACGGAAGGGGGAGACCGACAGACTTGGCCGGAGGGAAAAGGCATCATACACGTGTCCAGGGAACAGGAGAGAGGCCGCGGAGGAGGAGTAGAAGTAGTTACCGTACTTACAGTCCATCATAGCCTCTGCAATGTATCCAAATACATGCTATTTGTAAGTTGTTCGCTGCCTGGATCCATATGGAGAGGCGGGATACAAACAAATAAAAAAATAAAAAATAGTTAAGGCTGCTGTCTCGAAACACACACTTACCTAGCTGGGAGTAAGTCCCATTCCGGGACCCCCTGAATTGTTTCCACGAAGGTGAGAGGGACAGACAGGCCGTTATAAACGGGCTTTGGTTCTCTCTGGTGTCTGGCGCAAGCCTCTGTTCCCCTTCCCTATGTTTTGTATACAAGGGAACTTTGCTGCAAGGTAAAGTGCCTCCTGTTTTGGAAGACACTCCTGTCTGTGAGTAGCCTTATTGGGGAACAAGGTTGCTGCTGTTGGCTAGCTGTGCTCTGGCTTTTCTGCTGCGTTTTCTGTGGGGCTGAAACTCCTATCATCCCCCGGCAGTTATTAATTTTGCCTCCTGGCCAGATAACTTGCAGGAGGAGAGCAAACTACTTTTTCTCCATCCCTGATCACTTAAACCTCCGTAGATAGAAAGACTCTGACAAGCAGGGTGTGTGGTTAGAAGTGGCTGCCGCGCCGTTTACACTCGCGTTACGTGTGCGTGGGATAGACTGCAGGCAGCCTTTCTTGTTTCTGAAATTGCCCGAGAACAATAGCTCTATTAATATGTCGTGGTGCTTGAACGTTTAGTACGCTTCCAGATGATAAATGCCTACGAAGGATTCGCTATATAGGAACTCTTTTTCGCTGGGGGAGCTCAGCCTCTCCCAGACATCTGGAGAGGAAAAAAGTGTTCAGTCCTCCTGCGCCCTTGTTCCGGAGTTCATGCTCCCATCGGATTCAATGGGGCTTATTTCCCTGGGCAGGATTCCACGGCATGGGTGGGGGGGCTTGATTTCAGTTGCAAAAGAGTGACACAGGATGGGGAATGCTTTTAGGAAGGGTGCTGGAAATGACCCAAGGTGGCCGCTTACTCAGCAAGTCCCATGAAGTCCAAGGGAACTGGTCGTGAAAGGGTTTGAGAACTGCAGGCTAAGTTTGCTTCGCTGTTGCCGGTGGACCCTCATTGAACTGAGCGTTGGGGCTTGCTTCGGAATAAACAGGCTTTGGTTCTCTCCGTAAACACGTGAGGGAAGGGTGGAAAAGAGATCAGGGAGAGAAAGAGAGAATGTGCTCGCCAGAGGTAGAAAAGAAGAGAAAAGAAGTGGCGTTTGAGGGAAGATGCAGGAGCCCTTTTAAGGCAAGGAGGAGTCTGACCTGTCAAAACTGTAAAACCGGATTAAATCCAGACTGACTGCTGTCACAACGGCTTGGGCTTTTAGGAGGATGGGGTGGTGGGGACGGAGCGCTTTTAGGGACACGCGCGCTTACTCTCAGAGTCCCCCACCTCAACTCGCAGGCCAGAGTGGGCAGGAAGACGCCTCCTCCCTACGCGTGTATGTGTGAAAGAGAGAGCGAGAGGGAGAAATCTGTGCCTCTCTCCGACAACGGGACCGTTCCCCTGGCCAAGATCGGTCGCTATCTCCATTTTCCTGCCTCTCAGATCTCTCTCTAGTACTGGAAGGATCTGATGAGATTTGTCTGGGATCTGGTGCCACTCCCTTCCCCCCAAACACACACAAAAACACGCCCCTCCCTAAACTGCAAACCCCAGAATTCCATGGGATGTTGAAAGTGGAATAATAGCACTATAACAGTCTAGAGCGAAAATGCCCAAATTTCAGTGCGTCTTCGTGGGCCCCGATGGTGCATTAGGTCACTCAGCTCCTCGGACCTCCTGAAAGAAGTGGCCGGGAGGGGAAGGGGAAAAGGGGGACCTCAAGACACGCCCACCCACGTGTGCAATTCCTTCCAGAGTCTCCCGAAGCCTTCCTTGTTTCTTCCCGGTTTTAATCCCTCGGTCCTACTGGATGCTTGTCCCTCTTGCCTCTGATCCAGCCTCACTCGCTTCCCTTCTCTCCAGGTCGTAGCAAGATGCGCTCAGGTGGAGAGGGAGGCGCGGACGCAGGGGATCGGTTCAATTTGGGTGCAGCTGAAGGGGAGAAGGCAAAAGGCATCGCGGACTGGAGTCTGAAGGGCCTTTCCGCACTGCACTGTCATAGTGCTATTATTCCACTTTTCACCATCCTATGGAATCCTGGGGTTTGCAATTTAGAATCCTCATCCAGAGAGCTCTTTGGCCTCAGTAAACTACAAACCCCAGATTTCCACAGGATTTTGAAAGTCGAACAATAGCACTATAATGGTTGTAGTGCGGAAAGGCCCTGGGTAAAAGTCGACATCCTTCGGAAAAATCATAGGAAATCAGGAATTTTTATTTCACGGGATCCGACTTCTACTTCCCCGCCCCCCGCCCTAGGGCTGCAATTTATTGCGAGTACAGATCAGTAATCCTATGTGCATTTATTTGCGAGAGACGGTCCACAAGCCTATCCCCTGCTCTGTTTTTTCGGAGTGGAAATCTGCAGTCCTATGCGCGTCTGTTCACGAATAAGTCCCATTCGGAACAGTGGGACTTTCATGCAACTTAGGCCATTTCCGCACTAGCCTGTTATAGCGCGATGATTCCACTTGCAACATCCTCTGGAAACCTGGGGTTTGCAGTTTCGGGAGGGGCCGGCGGCCCCTCCCGAAACTACAAACCCCAGGATTCCAGAGGATGTTGCAAGTGGAATCATCGCGCTATAACTGGCTAGTGCGGAAATGGCCTTAGTGGGTGGATGGAACAGGATCCGAATGAACCCTCGTCTCTACCCCAACTGTGGCCTAGCTCCGCCGCGCATCAGCAGCTCAGCCCCGTCCCCCTTTCCGCAAAGATTCGGTGCGGCGCCAGAGGCGCAAGAAGTGCAGTGACGCCTCCAGTACAAAAGTCACTTCTGTACTGAGGTGACCGGGCGCCCTTTCAAAGGAAACTGTCGCTCAATTTCCAGCCTGTATTTGGAAGGCACAGTGGCCTACCTCAGGGGCTTCTAGTACCCGTTACTGAAGCGCTTTGTAGGGGTGGTGGGGGATATACTGGACGGTGACATGAACTGTGAGAGCCAGAGTGGGTCTAGTGGGTTGAGCGTTGGGCTAGGACTCTGGGATACCAAGGTTCAAACCCCCGCTCAGCTGTGAAAACCCATGGGTCACACTATCTCAGCCTCAAAGGAGGACAAAGATCAACCCACTCTGAACAAATCTTGTCAAGAAACCCACCCACATGATAGGGATCACTATAAACTGGAAACTACACGTCCTGTCCTAAGCTCGCCTGATATAGAAAGATAAAGAAACGGAGACCTGCCTTTATCATTTATTTAATTGGTTTCCAGCAGGTGTGTAAAGGGCTGCAAAGCAATGAGGACGATGGTGATGATGAAGAAGAGGAGGAGGAAGAGGAAGAATGGGGAAAAGTACGCCATATACGAGAGTTACCTTACTGAAGCTATTTACGCACTGCACTTTTTATAGTATTCCACTTTCAACCTCCTGTGGAATTCTGGGGTTTGTAGTTTCCTGAGGCCCAAGAGCTCTCTGCCTAGGAATTCTAAAGGCCCCTCCCTAAACTGCAAAGCCCAGAATTCCATAGGATGATGTTATAGTGCTAACAATGTAGGGCGGAAATTCGATGAAATACTTAAATCATCAACTAACTTGCGGCCGTTTTTTTCAACCCAAATGTAAAACCCACAAAACGCCTTCAAGAAAGGTCAAGACCTACTCCAAGAGACCATACCGAGTTCCCAAGGGTCCGCGGGCAGCAGTTTTCAAGGGGCGACAGGCTGCCTCATTTGGACTCAGAGGGACCTGCTTGGCTCTCTGAGGGGGGGGCTCTTCCCACGGCGCCCCACTGACTTTCTTGTGCCGGTGGCGAGGAGGACCGGGTGAGTCCGTCGGCGCTAAGGGGAAAGCGGCACTCTGCCCGCGCTCAGAGGCACAGACGCCTTTACCTGAGCTGAGGCCACGCCCTGGGCAAGGAAAACCCCGAGGGGAAGGGCCCTTCTCTCCGGGGCGCGGGTGCAGGGAGGACGTCGGGGTCTCACCAACACGCCAGATTCCTCTTCTTCCTCCCCGTCAGTCCAAAGGCAAAGAGGCTCGGGAGCCACGCCTGGGGGGGGCTCATTGGCGCGCTGCGGCACAGAGAAGGAAGGGGGGACTGAGGGAAAAGAATCTCCCCCCTACCTGGGCAGCAGGTCCCGGTCTCCGCCCCCACCAGGCCCTCCCCTCGACTTTCCAACCCCCGCCGCGCGTGGCCCAGGCTGAGCTCCAGCTCCTCTCCGCGCGCTGGGGCGCTTCTTGTACCGTCGATGGGGAAGGGCGCAGAGGAGGGAAGGGGTCCCTCTCTCGCTTGCTCTCAGCGCGCACGGGGGATCGCCCCGCGGGGAGGCGTCTCGCCCCTTTCACTGCCCTTCTTCCCTGGGAAGCCCCACTTTGCCCCTCCCCACCTTGCGCGGGTGGATCCCGACGCATCGGAGCGGGAGCGGAAGGCACCTTTCGTGGTGCGAGGCGGCCAGGAAAGGGCGCGGGGGTGCCCAAGGCGCTTGACTGATGGGCCGCTGGCTTGCAAGGCGGACGGGGGAAGGAAGTGTCTGACGCGCAACAGGAGGGCGAAAGGGACGCGCGTGGAAGCGGGAGGCCGTGCAGCTCGGGCGTCAAACCACCCATCATACGTCTGGTTCTCTTGCTCTGCGTTTCTTTTCTTGGAGAGAAATCTGGCGGTAGGATCAGGCGCATGACGGCCTGCGCGCACCATGCCCCCCCCCTTGCAGGCGACCCCCTGTTTTGGAGTCCAAGAAGTGGAGGGTTCCTCGGGGGAAAGGGCTCCTCCGCCCTCATGCCCCCGTGTTAGAAGGAAGGGAAGGATTCAGGAAGAAGGAGGGGAGGCCAAGGATGGCAGCCGGGGCGAAACGGAGAGGAAAGGGAGAGAAAGCGAAGCGAAACACGGAGGGCAAGGAGGAGAAAAGAAGGCGAGAGGGTAGGAGGTGGGAAGGGAGGAAGAAAAGAAGGAGAAATCAGGAGAGGGAGGGGGAAGAAGGGAAAGGAAGTGGAAGGAAGGAAGAGAGAGAGATCCTGATCCCCTTTCCTCGCTTCCTTCCACGCTCGAAACAAGGAAGGAGGGATGAAGAAAGAGGAAAGAAAAGGCCTAGATTCGGGGGGATGGAGAAAGAGAGAGTGAAGAAAAAGGAGAGAAATAAAGAGGAAGATGGGAACAGTAAAGAAAAGAGGGGAAAAGAATAAAAAAGAGGGGAAAGGCGGGGAATGGCAGGATGGAGAGAGAAGGAACAGAGAGAGAAGAGAATGAGCAAAAAGGAAACGCAGAGAGAACAACCAGGATGGAGGGACAGGAAGGAAGAGAATATGAGAAAGAGGAAAGGAAGGAAAGCAGAGTAGGATGGAGGGGGGAAGCCGGTGACTGAAAAAGAGAGAAGGAAAGAAGGAAGTCCGGGATGGGGAAAGAGGAAGAGAGGGAGAAGCAGAGAAGGAAAAGGGGAGGTGGGGGGAGAAAGAAGAGCAAACTGAAGGAGAAAAAGCCAGCGGCGGGGGGTGGGGGAGGAAGGCGGCCTGGCCTGAAGGAGAGGCCGTTGCGGCGGAGGGGCGCCTTCTCGTTGGATGGCGCGCAAGTGACCGTCGGCTGCCTCTCCGCCGCGCCTCCCTCGGCCGCGCTCCCTTCCCCCGCCTCGCCTCCCTTTCCATGTAGGGAAAATATTTGTTTGCACTATTAGCTGGCCCTGGCGTTAATTACTCGACGTGTGAGCGTGGAGTAAGGCTGCTGCTGCCGCTGCTGCTCGAAGCAAGCGCGGCCTTTCTTGCGTGGGTGAGCTGTCGAGCGGCGCTCGGAGAAGCAGCCGCCCTACGAGGGGCGAGGCGGCGGCGGCGGCGCATCATTAGCGAGCGAGCGGCCAGGTGGAGGAGAGTCTGGGGGCACGGTTTCCAGGGGGAGGGGGGCGGCGGTCAGGGGCCGGTGGAGGGGCGGGAGAGGAGAAGACGGCGGCGGCGGCGAAGATTTGTGGAGGAGGCTCATTAAATCCTTCGCCGGAGCCAGCCGGCTTCGGGAAAGCCAAAAGTGGCAGGCGAGGCGTTTTAAACCCAAATAGTCTTCCCGCGTCGCCGCCGGGGAACGAATGGCTCAGGCGGCGCGCACAGATGGGGCGGAGGCGGGGGCCCGAGGCGGGCGGCGTGAGGCAGGGAGGGAGGGAGGGAGGGAGGGAGACGGGGGGGCGGACGGACGAGGAGAAAAAGCTGCTGCTTCTGCTGCCGGAGAACTGGTCCAGGCAGGGCTTTCCTCACGGCGAGGAAAGGCAAGGCGACCGCCGTCGGAAAAGAAAAAAGCACAGAGTGAATGGGGTGCGCAGACCCCGAAGGGGCGACCTGCCCTGCCTCCCCTTTCCTCGCTTCCTCCCACGCTCGAAACTCGGCCCGTTTCTCACCGGCGTTTCGGCCTGACCAGCGAGAGCCTCCCGCCCCCCCCCCGTCTGTCGTTCCCTCTCTTGCGTTCACAGTTCCCGGTTGCCCTCTGCCAAGCCCCACGGCACTGCGTGGGGTTAACTGGGGCCATTTCCGCACTAGACTGTTACAGCGCTATGATTCCACTTTCAACATCCTATGGAAACCTGGGGTTTGCAGTTTAGGGAGAGGCCTCAACGTCCATAGGATGCTGAAAGTGGAATCATAGCGCTATGACAGTCTAGCGCGGAAATGGCCTCCGAATCACACTGCTGAGGGATGCTCCGGGCGGGACTGAAGCTCTGTCGGGTAAAAACCTCCGTGTCTACTCAGAAGTAAGCCCCGCTGAGTTCAGTGGCCCTTCCTGCCACCGAGGTGACCGTGGCCTTGGTCTTTGACCTCGGAAGCTCCAAAAATCTGCCCCCGCAGAGCACACCAACAAACAAGGAGGCAATTTTAGACGGTGCACTGAACCGCCTCGACTCCCTGGACCGTCGATTTCCTTCCCTCCTACCGAACG
Source organism: Ctenosaura bakeri (assembly GCA_948474755.1). NCBI lineage: Eukaryota > Metazoa > Chordata > Lepidosauria > Squamata > Iguanidae > Ctenosaura > Ctenosaura bakeri. Next base: position 288,554 of record CAOLHI010000759.1, on the reverse strand, counting down.
GCGATGCTTTCTCCGGCGGCGATTAGCCTCCCGCCTCCCCCTTTTGAGGACTCGAGGGACCCCGCTTTCTGTCCCAAAGCCGCCCCAGGGACGCGCGCTCATGGCTCCCTAACCAGCTCCTTCTCCAGCCCACCTCTATCCATTTTTTCGCCTTTCTTTAAAAACAAAAGCCATCTAGAACAGGGGTAAGCAAGGGGACAGACGTGTGGGAAGTCCACTTTTTTGAGGGTTAGACCCTCCAAATCCGGCAATCAGACCCAGGTGGAAAAGACGCAGACTGCAGGGAAGAATTCTTAGTTGGAAACACAGGATTTTTTTTTACCTTAGCTTTTCAGAACAAAAATCCACCCGGTGCTCTTCTGTGCCTTTATTTTAGCCCAAGTTAGCGACGGGGGGGGACACTCTTTTCTTTCTTTCTGCGGTTACACTTTGGGGAGTCCAGGGAAGAAAGGAAGGAAAGAAAGAACGAAAGAAACCTCCCTTTGGAGAGCTACCGCGACGGACTGGAGTTCCACAAGAAAATCTCGATGTACCTTTGGCCACCCGCTGATCTAGAACCCCCCCATCTATAAACCAGAAGTTTTGCGAGCTTGCCTTGGGCTTTCCAAAAAGGGCAGATTTTTACGCACTTCTCCTAAACCTAAGCACATTCAGTGGTGCCCTTACATCATTCTATCTAACCAGCTTAGGTGGAAAGCACTTAGGACCTGATGCTGTGGGGAAGCAGAGGCGCTTAACCTTCCTTATACTTTTCTTGTTGTGTATGGAAATGGGGTGATCTAGCCCTGTTGTGTCGGGGGCGGGGGCTGGACGTCTCCCCTCCAGTCCAGTCCCGATGGCACCGCCGAACACGCGTAATTCGGCCCGATGTCCCATTGGACACTCCGATAGGAATTATTTCCGGTTCGATGCTTAATTGTGATCTCAGACAGAGCTAATGGACACCCCAGTCACACGATATTTACCTGGGGGTAAGTCCCATGGGTGGACGGCATTTCTTCCCACAGAATAAGCCTGCGTTGGGAATGGCTGGGAACTGTGGCTACCCTTGTTCGATGTGGGGAAGCGGTCGGGGAATCTCGGAACCTTGTCCGAGAGACAACGGCCTCCGATCTGCTCTGGAAGCTCTCGCTCAGCCCGGTTGAGGGAATCAACAGCAACGGCGCCCGGCAGCCACGTTACTTTAAAAAACAAAACATGAGGCAGCCAAAGGCAGATAATGCTGCTTCCGGACCGCCAATGGAGATCGGCGGGAGAAAAGGGGGTTGGTGGACCCAAGGCAACTTTTAGGGCTCCAACCGCTCCACACACCTATCAGTGGCGTCCTCCACTCTTATCAACCAGAGCGAAACAAACATCGTGTCAACGGAAAGATTGGGAGAGTGACTCCAGTTCGAGCTCTCTATCCTTTTAGGAGAGTCCCTTCCTCTCCCTAAAGGCCCGTGTGCCTCAAAATGGACAATATCTGTGGGGATAAAACACACACACACACAGACACACACACGCAGAACAGGCGATCTCTCCCACCCATAGAAACGCGCATCTTCCCCTCCCTCGCTTCCAGAGGGCTCCTCCGCTCCGTTTTCTCTCAACCCGCCCGGCCTCAGCCATCAGTCGCCCTCTTGGAGTGTTGGACCTTCTGTTGGAGGAACCCCGAGGACCTTCCAAAGTGACCCCCCCTCACGTCTCCAAGCTGCCCCCCCACCTCTGCGCTCTGGCCGGCCTTGGAGAGCTCCCCCGCTAAACTATCGGGATTTCTCCCGAGTTGCGCATCCAGAGCGGTTTAGAACGGGAGGGGGGTATACAGAAAAAGAGAAGGGGAGGGGAGAGTCTTTTAATGCCTTGCTTTACCTCCTCTGTAAGCCCTTCTTATCCCTTTTCTCCCCCACCCCGGTATATCTTTCTCTTCGTTGCAGAAAAAGAGAAAACCAGGTCCCACGCAGAGCTATAGTGTCTCTCCCCTTGGAAGTGGGGCTGGAGTCCGCTCCTTGTCGCGGGGAAGGCAGTCGAGAGCACCGATCAAAGCAGCCCGCCGAACCGCCCTTCAAAAAATAAAAGTGGGGAAATTGAAAATCTAACGCCTCCGCCTTCGCTTCACTCCGGCCCGGTGACTCTCCTGCGTAATCCTCTCCATATTAGACCAACTACGGTTATGATGGGGGGGGGGTCCCTTGATATTTAGTCTCTCTCCTGCACCTTGAGTCTTCGGATCGTAATGGCAGACGCCCATTCTAGAAAAGAAACTGTAAAGAAAAAAAAATAAAAAACCAAAATAAAACAAAAAGAGGCAGAGAAAAGAAAGAGAGGAAGAGGCAATGCAGGAGGAGAAAAAGGATGAGGAAAAGCGGCCTCGTTTCAACAAAATCTGACACCTTCCAGAACGGGGGTGGGGCAGTTGTTAAGAGTTTTAAACACCGCCCGCCCCCGATCGAGAGATTTCCGTTTGTTTGTTTGTTTGTTTACTTAGTGTGTTTGCTTAAACGGATCCGCTCGTCTTTTGGCAAAGGCTGGCGGCCGAGCTAGAGAAAGACCCGCCGAATTGGGCGCCAACCTTCCACCAAGTTTAATTCGCATTCACGCCGCCAGGACCTCATTAATGGACCAGCGATTCATTTATTCCGGCCTGGGTTGTGTGTGGAAAGGGTCTGATCGTGCATTTTTTAAAAAATAAAAATAAATGCCACTTGATCTTCCCGGCTCTCCTTTGCAAGAGATCTGATGGAGGATGAGCTGCCTAAACGGGAACGGCGGAAGATTCCAAAGCGAATAAATTATCGTTCTTGTTTTTGTTGTGGTTAAAAATCTTGCTCTTTTTCACCTCCCTCCTCCCCCCCACGTTTATTTTATTTTATTTATTTTATTTTATTCTTTTTTCGTCCAGATAAATACCATTTCCCTTTCTGCCCCGCGGTGGCTTCTCTGACGGTACGTTGTTGCTTTGCGACCAACTTGTGAATTCTCACTTTCCTCCTTAATTCGCCACATGCGAAACGACTTCCCTGCTGTTGCGTGTCGCCCTCCCCGCCCAGACACACGCACACACACACACACCCCCCAACCCGTCCCTTCGAAAAGACTCGCACACTCGGAATCAAGAGCGTGCCTTTAAAAAAAAACTGGAAAGAAGGAGGGGGTCTCCTTTCTTCCTTCTCCTCCTCGCCTCCTCCCATCCCACCAGACCTGAGTGGAGCGTTTGGCTGGGAAAAGAAATCCACTCTTGCCTCTCTCTCTCTCTCTCTCTCTCTCTCTCTTTCTCCCCCCCCCTCCACGCTCCACGGTGGCCAAAATCCCATGTCATTCTGCTCAAAGTGACTTCATGTGATGTCAGCTTTAAATGCAAGCGACAGGGATCCGACGCCCGGGAAGATGTTGGTGATCCCCGTCTGATAGCGCGGCCGCTCCGTCGGTCCTCGGATGCCTCTCCTCGGCGCGGGGCAAAGGTAACGCATCCCGGGACGGCCTCCCCCCTCCCCCCAGCCCCCCACGTCCGCTTAACCTCTCCTCCCCCGCCCCTCGCCCCCGCCCCCCCGCAGTGATGATAACACCCTCGGACCGGACTGAAAGAGAGCGCGGCGGCGATGGGGAAGGGGGGGTTAGGTCCCTCTCCGTGTCACCCCGGTCAAACTCAGGCCCATTCCTCCAGGACGCGGGAGTGGGTCGGTTACTTTCTCCCGATCCCCCCCTCCTCCCCTTTTCCTTCCTCCTTTGCGCTCTTTCTTTCCGCTTAATGAGCAGCAATCTGGTCTCCCCGCAAGTGCGCGCTGGGCTCATTTGAATGTAAATGGGGGAGGCGAGGCTGAGGTGGGGGCGAGAGGGGGAGAGGGAGAGGGAGAGAGAGATGCTTCTTAAATGGATTTGTCTCCTCCCGGCTTTTCTGGAATGCTGAGCCGGAGGACCAAGTCGAAGCGGACTTGACTCCCAGAGCTGTTTCGTTCCCTCTCCCCCCCCGCCCAATATCTGTATATCCTTTCCTTTTCTTTCTTGGAGGGGGGAGCGGGGGAGGGGAGGGCCGGTCCCCTTTCCCCCCTCGGTCCTCGCCCCCCCCTTGGCGGCCGTGGCTGCGGCGGGCGCCCCTGGATGGGCGAGGTCCGGCTGCTCCTCTCAGGCGCGCCTCTCCTTCCTCCCTTCTCCTTCTCCTTCTCCTCGCCAGAGATGGCCTCCTCGGCGTCGCTGGAGACGGTCATGCCGGCCGCCTGCGTCCGGAGCGCGGCGGCGGCCAACCCGGCCAAGACGCTCGCCTTCTCCATCGAGAGGATCATGGCCAAGAGCTCGGCGGCGGCGGCGGCGGTGGCGGCGGCGGCCACGGCGGGGGGAGCGGCCGAGACACCGACGCCGCCAGCCCAGCACCCCAAAAACCCCGCCGCCGCCGCCTTCGAGGCCCGGCAAAGCGGATCGCCGCCGCCGCCGCCAGCCCCGACGGGGCCCCCGCCGCCGCCTCTGCCGTCTCTGCCGCCGCCGCTGCCGCCGCCCAAGAAACTGCTCGGCCTCTGCTCGCCCATCCCGTGCGTGGTCCCCCTCCAGCCCCTGCCCGGCTACGACGCGCCCGCCTCCAAAACTCTGCTCAGCTACTCGGAGCTCTGGAAAAGTAGCGTTCGGAGCTGCGGCTCGGCTCTGGCCGGCGGCGGCGGCGGCGGGGGCGCCTTCTGCAAAGCGAGCTGCGGGGTGTGCTGCAAGGGAGACCTCCACCAGCACCACCACCACCACCATCACCACCACCACCACAGCCACCCGCTGGGCCAGGCCGCCCTCCCGCCGCCCCCGCCGCCGCCCCCTCCGGCCGCCGGCCGGGTGATCAAGCCCCAGGCCATCAACCAGGCCCTGGCCGCGCCGGCCAACGGATCTAGCCTCTACTACTTCAACTACCTGGACTCCTCCGCGTACCACCCGTCGGAGCTCCTCCACGGCCAGCTCTTCACCTCCAGCCTCCTGCACTCCCCGAGCGCCGCCGCCGCCGCCGCCACGGCCGCCGCCGCCGCCGCCGCCCTCTCCGCGCACCAGAAGCTCTTCCTGCTGGAGAACGCCAAGCTGACCGCCCTGGCGCCCCCCCGCCGCCACCCCCGCCGCCGCTTCCCGCCGCGGCCGAGAAGTTCCCCAACGCCCATTATCCCCACAAGGAGCGCCTCCCGGGACAGCTGGACCAAGCGATGAAGGAGAACTCCGGCCTGGCCGGCGAGAGGCACGGCCTCAAGGGCCACCACGGCAAAGCCGGGGGCGGCGGCGGCGTCGGAGGAGGCGGAGGCGGCGTCGGTTCTGCGGACGGGAAGCCCAAGAACTTTACCTGCGAAGTGTGCGGCAAGGTAGGAAAGCGGGAGGAGGAGGTCGTCGGGAAGGGGGAGGCGGGAAGGACCCGAGGGGGCCCCCGCTTGGGCCCGGACGGTCCCGGAACCATCCAAGGTCTCCGGTCCTACTCTCCGTGAAGTTGGAGCCACGAGGCCCAGAAAGTTTTACTCACCTCCTATCCCCCGAAATGGTTCGACGGGGGGCTGATTCAAAGGCCCGAGAGGCTGGCGATGCCGTGCGCAACGCTCTCCCGTTCTCTCGACGGCCGCCCGGGCTTAACAAGCGGCCGAAGCAATGCGCGTCCTCCCGAAGGAGAGGGGGAGGCCGTCGGTATGCACCCCCTTGTTCGCAGTAGGTCCCCATCATCAGCATCATTCTTTATAGCCTGTTGGTTAGTCCTGATTAGTGTAGACCCGTTGAATCTGTTGTTGAGAGGTGGTGAGTCAACAGATGGGTAAATCCTCCTGATTCAATAGGTCTCCTCCAGTGGGGGCTAACCATAGGATTCGGGCCATTACTCCTACTATTGGGTTTGCCGAACCAGGCCTTACCCAAGCAGACCAAAATGAAAGTTCCCTGTTCATAACTGAAGCTTTCCAACCCGCGCATAAAGTAAACTTCCGAAAGCGCAGCTCTCTGAGGCGCAACCGAGCAATACCTCGAAAGGTGGAGGAAGAACGCGATTTTTTTGACATATCCTTTTGTTGTGTTCTGTGCTTTCAAGTCATTTTCGATTTACGGCGACCCTCAGGGGATCTGTCACGGATTTTTCGTGGCGAGTTAAATTCAGAAGGGGTTTGCCCTGGTCCTCCTCTGCGGCTGGAAGAGTATGGCTGGCCCACGGTCGCCCAGTGGGTTGCCACGGCCGAGCGTAGGGGTCTCTGAAACTTCCATTTCCGCACGAGACTGTTACAGCGCTGTGATTCCCTGCCCCTCCCGAAATTGCAAACCCCAGGATTCCATAGGAGGTTGAAACTGGAATCATTGCGCTGTAACAGTCTCGTGCGGAAAGTCTCTCGAAATCCTAGTCGAGCGTTCAAAGAAATGGATCGCGCGGCCTCTGAAATATCTCGGATATTTCAAGATAGTCTGTTTTTCGCCAAATACCGACTCGTTTGGGGCTGTATCAAATGTTTAAGAATCCAGCGGTAAAATGTTCCCATTTTACAGTTGGGTATGGTGAGGAGGACTCAGGTCAAACACAAGAAGGATCGGGATATTTTTAATTTCGGCAAACACGGTACCCTAACCAATGACCCTAGAGGATTGTTTATTTACTTATTTTAAACTTTTCAAGAGGCAATCTTTAGACCTCCCTGCCTTCCCCCGTTTAGTGCGCATTTTGGCAACCTCGTCGGTTCCGCGGCGCTGCAGTTTTGGGGGCCTCAAAAGTTGCCTGCTTTTGTGTTTCCTCGCAGGTCTTCAACGCCCACTACAACCTCACTCGGCACATGCCTGTCCACACGGGAGCCCGGCCCTTCGTGTGCAAAGTCTGCGGGAAAGGGTTCCGCCAGGCGAGCACGCTCTGCCGGCACAAAATCATCCACACGCAGGTACGATGGCGGGTTAGCAGGCAGAGACGGGCAGCGCCCAGCTCGCACGCATTCATTCTTCTCCCTCCGTGAAAAGTCAGCGACTGCTCCCCACGAGCTCTCGTCCCTAGCCCTGGAGGCAAACTTTTTAAAATATTATTACTACTACTACTACTACTACTACTACTACTACTACTACTATTATTATTATTATTATTATTATTATTATTATTATTATTATTATTATTATTGCCTTCTCTTTCAACTGCTTCCACTGCTTCTCTTCCTCAACGGCAGGAAAAACCTCATAAATGCAACCAGTGCGGGAAAGCGTTCAATCGGAGTTCCACGTTAAACACGCACATCAGAATCCACGCCGGCTACAAACCTTTCGTCTGCGAATTTTGCGGCAAAGGGTTCCATCAGAAAGGTACTTCGGGCCGAGCGTGGTTTTGATTTCGGTCTTCGGTCGCGGGAGGAGGAATTGGGGGGATTTAAACGTTATCGATGATTTGGGAACAGGAGGAGGTTGGGGGAAGCGGCTTCTTTGGAAAGGGGGACGCCGGTTTCGTTTGCGCTCTGGAGAAGTTTGGAGCGAGAGGGGGAGAAAAAACCCGAGCTCAATCCTGTCATTTGTTCCTAACGGCGCTTAAGACGATTCGGGCCTCCCCAGGGCCCCATCCACTCCAAGAGAAGGCGCTTTTAATTTTTTTTACCTTTATTCTGAAAGCCCCCGGGGTGACGGGGGGAGGAGAATTACGCACAGATCCTTGGCTTAACTGAGCCGAATTAAAGTTCCTCGTAAACCAAGGGGCCTGGGGAAAGGGATCGTTTCCCTGAACGAAACCAAACTGGAAACCCGTGCGCCCAGCGCGGTAGACGGGCTTCTCCATCGGAGAAGGTTGGGAAGGAGAAAAAGAAACTTTTCGAGGAGTCTTAGCAAGATTTTTTTTCCCCCGGCTAAATCCAGCTAGGAAATTCCTCGCCGTCCCAACGAAAGAGACGGTTCGCAATGAGAGGCGTCCCCATCCTCTCTCCCTCCTTCTCTCTCCCCCACTTTTTTTTTTTTTGGTCTTAATCCAGGATCTCCCATTTGCTCTGGGTCAGGACGCTGACCCGGCCTCTAATTTTTTAATTCGTCGGTTGCGGGCTGCCTCCCCTTGACGCAGACCGAGTTTGACAACTTCTTGACTGTCCCTTGCAGGACACTTCCTAATGAAGGCCTGCTGCAGAAACCCTGGCCTCCCAACGGTGTGTGTGTGTGAGTGTGTGTGTGTGTGTGTGAGAGAGAGAGAGAGAGAGCGAGAGGGAGAGAGAGACTATGGCCATTTCCGCACTAGACTGTTACAGTGCTATGATTCCACTTTCCACATCTTGGGGTTTGTAGTTTATTGAGGCCAAGGAGCTCTCTGGCTGATAATTCTAAAGGCCCCTCCCTAAACTGCAAACCCCAGGATTCCATAGGATGTTGAAAGTGGAATAATAGCACTCTAACAGTGCAGTGCGGACATGGCCAATGTGCCTATGGACGCGTGCGTTCCGGGGCGCGCAGAGAGAACCGGACCCAGCGCTATCTCGGCCCCCCCCCCAGGAAACTCTCCTTCCCAGCCTTGTTCTGTTTTTGTGTTTTTGCTTTCGCCCCCCCTCCGACGACTTTCTCCGCTCCTTCTCGCCCACCCGCCGCAGGCAACTACAAAAACCACAAGCTGACCCACAGCGGCGAGAAGCAGTACAAGTGCACCATCTGCAACAAGGCGTTCCACCAGATCTACAACCTGACCTTCCACATGCACACGCACAACGACAAGAAGCCTTTCACGTGCGTCACCTGCGGCAAGGGCTTCTGCCGGAACTTTGACTTGAAGAAGCACGTGCGGAAGCTCCACGATACCGCGGCTTCGGTCTCGGCCGCCGCCGCCGCCTCCTTGCCGTCGTCCGCTAAGGAGCCATCCAGGACCGGGCCGAGCTAAGAGGAGCGGAGCGGAGCGGGGAAGGGGACCCGGAGGAGCGGAGCGGAGCGGAGCGAGCGAAGCGCCGCGTCCAGACAAAAGACTCCCGCAGGTTTCGAACCGCTTCAAGAAGAAGCCGGCGAAGGCGCCGAAGCCCCGCTCGCTCGCTCGCTCTTTCTCTCTCCCCCTTCCCTCCTCCTTCCTTCCTCTCCTTCAGAAGCTGCTGAGACGGCCGCTTTGGATGTAGGTGTCACGATAGCCACGCACACATGTTACCCAGAGATATTTAAAGATATATATATATATAAATATATATATAAATATAAATATGTATATTGACGAGTAAACTTATTTAAAACTCCGGATCCCAACCGTGGGAATCGTTGCGGCTCCCTCTTGAGCCGAAGGCGGTACTTTTTTGTCTCTCCAAAGGCCTTCGGGACTCCGGCCGCTCCTTCTACAGATGTATATAGGGTTGTAAATTTAAATTTTAATGTACACTGGAATATCTGAGGAATATATCATCTATGAGGCAATAAAAGCTCGCTTAATAGGAGTCTTCCTCCCACTTCTTCGAAGGCTACCAGCTTTTGTTTTTTTGTTTTTGTTTTTAACAAATATAAAATTAATTCCGATTTCAATTCTTTAAAATGTTATAACTATTTTTTTTTTAAAAAAAATAAATTAAATGTACGTGGGATGCCCTTCCCTTTAAATTTCATTACGAGAGTTTGTCCCATAAAGTGACTCGATAACAGAGGCACGGAGACGCTTCTGCTCTGGAAAAATGTGAATCCGGTTCCACGTTTAAACCCGTTTCATCCGGAGGTGAGAGAAACAGAATAGGGAGGGGAATTTTAAAAGTGCGAAGCACAATTTGAATTGGCTCGTCTGAAGGAACGTACAGCTTTCGTTTCTGCTAGTTCTCTTTTAATTGGAAATGAAAGAAGCGAACCTGTAGGGTGAACACTGTCCGCACTAGGCTTTTATAGCGCTCTGATTCCACTTGAAACATCCTATGGAATCCTGGGGTTTGCAGTTTAGGGAGGGGCCGGCCGGCCCCTCCCGAAACTGCAAACCCCAGGATTCCATAGGATGTTTCAAGTGGAATCAGAGCGCTATAAAAGTCTAGTGCGGAAATGGTTTCGGTCGTTTTCTTTAAAACCGGGCTGTAGGGAGGTGGATGTAGGATCGCGGCTTAAAGGTAATCAGAATTCACCGCGACGTCGATCCGGCAAGTCCTTTAAGGGGAATATTTTAATTAAAAAAAAAAAATGGGCAGGGATTCAGCGCCTCCGGGCTTGAAACGCCTGATCGGGGAGGCCACCGACGGCAGGAATACCAGGGCTTCCCCCCCCCTCCCCAGGCGTCTGCCACCAACACCCACCACCAAGCCGGGCCTCCTTTCCGGATTTTTGTTTGTGGGTTTGGTTTGTTATCCTCCCCCCCCCCGCCACACACACTCTCCCGATCGGAGCCAGAGAAAAAGAAACAGCTTCCCCCCACCCTTTCGATGACTTCTTTCCATTTATTACGCACGCCGGGCGGGGGAGAGAAAGTGGATTAAAAATTTAAATTATTATTTTTAGAGCCCATTGCATGTTGGAAGCAGAGCCACCCATCCTTCGCCTAGAAGTCCTTTCCTTTCTTGTTGTGGTTGCTATATTTTATTATTATTGTTGTTGTTGTTGTTGTTATTATTATTATTATTATTATTATTGTAACCCTTGGACCCTAATGAAACGATCTCACGCTTGCTTTCTGCGTAATGACCCAAATTAAGAGACACCCTTCAAACCGCATTACCTTAATCATGTAATCAGCCCCAGCAGGGCCCAGGACCTTCCCTTAACACACGCGCCCCCCCCCACCCCCAGAATAGGGATAATCAAGAGCCTGGATGAGCTGATCGGAGGGGTCTTGGCTCCTCCCTCCCTCCCAAACCTCCTAATCTGGCGATGTCAATTCTGCCCACAATATTATGATTACGATCCTCATGGCAGTGGAGTTGGCGAAACCTCTCGCCCGCCCGCCCGAGCGCGTGCTGCTCAATCCACGCTCGCCAATGAAACGGAGAAATTAGGCGCGGCGCGGCGATGGTCTCGGGGGCCGCGTCGCCGGCAGTTCACCTTTAATTGAGTGGTTAAATGCCGAAGAGCGAGCGAGTTTAGCGGAGAAGCGCTCCGAGTCAGCCGGCGGGCCAGACCACTCGCCTCCTCTTTATAATGGGGGGAGAGGAGGAAGAAGGCACCCACCCGCACCGCCCTCCTCTTGGTTTGTCCCTCGGTCCAGCTTTCCCAAGGCTTCCTTTCCGCGGCCAGACGGTGACTGACTTATTTTAGAGGGGCATGTCCGCACTGGACTGTTATCGCGCTATGATTCCACTTAAGGCGGGCCTTCTATAGACCTGCCAGTCTCACGTTGGCAGGTGATAAGGTTGCAGATTAGCTTTTCTCTATGTTGTCCAGCACCACTGCTTTAATAATTACTAGGTGAAGTTCATAAAGAAGCAGTAAAATGTATGCAGTAATACTGATAGCCTGTTTTGCAGCTTGGGCCATTTCCGCACTGGATTGTTATAGCGCTATGATTCCACTTTCAACATCCTATGGAATCCTGGGGTTTGCAGTTTAGGGAGGGGGCTGAAAGGCATAGATGAGTAACATGCAACCTTAAAGGCCCCTCCCTAAACTGCAAACCCCAGGATTCCATAGGATGTTGAAAGTGCAATCATAGCGCGATAACAGTCCAGTGCGGACATGAGATTTTCTTAATTGCTGCCAGGCTTAAAGCTGAGCGGTTATCAAAACGCTGCCGCCGCCGCCACCACCAAAGCTCCCGATCAAAATCCAGTTAGCAGTTACAGGAAGGAACCCTGCTGTAAGTGCTAACAGACCCCCATAGAGTCAATGGGATTTGTCTACTTCTTAGTTCCGCGTCCCACAGTTGATTCAGGGGTCTCAAGACTATTTTCCGCACTAGGCTGTTATAGCGCGATGATTCCACTTTCAACCTCCTCTGGAATCCTGGGGTTTGCAGTTTCGGGAGGGGCCGGCCAGTCCCTCCCGGAACTGCAAACCCCAGGATTCCAGAGGAGGTTGAAAGTGGAATCATCGCGCTATAACAGCCTAGTGCGGAAATGGCCTAAGTGAGAATAATGGATAGGAGTCAGGCCAATAGGTTTCATCATAATAAAATAATCACCCTGCCTTTTGAGTTTCCAAACTCTTCATTAGGCGGTTTCTTCAACGACCCCTTAATATAATAATAACAACAACAACAAGAGCACATTATACTTTGGATTTATTCTATAATTTTTAACGTTTGTGTGTGTGTGTGTGTGTGTGTGCCTTCAAGTCCCCTGATTTATGGTGACCCCATAATTTCGTAGGGTTTTCCCAGGTAAAGAATATTCAAAGGTGATTTTGCCAATTCCTTGCTCTGTAACACAGTCAACAGCACTTGGTATTTGTTGGTGGTCTCCCATCCAAGTCATAACCAGAGCTGACCCTGCTTAGCTTCCAAGATCAGACATCTGGTGCCTTTAGGGTATAGGGACACTCCAGTTTGTGTCATATTTTTGCATTTCAGCATTTTTGTATTGGTTTTTCAGCATTTTTTCACTTAGGAGGACCACAGTAGGATTCTATGCTACTCTGAAATAGCTGTTCTTTTCATTTACAATGTTTTCCTCCTTTCTCTCTCTTTTACACACACACACACAGAGTTCAGGATCCCTAGTATTCTCTCTTTCACAATTAAGTAGGAATTAACCTAATTTCCCCATTCACTGGCAACGAACCTCAAATCTCTTCCTGAAACCTAAAATAGGAACCTGGAAGGAATGATGGGCGAGGAAAGTCACTGCTTGTTTCAAGCTATTCTGATGGCTTCATTCTGAATTTAGAAAGGCTCCACTATTTTCTTCCAAGTTTCCTAAGATGTCTTCTTGCTGATGTAGAACTTTCTGGGTATTTGCACACTTTGGCAGTGATGTCTTTTGATTGCTTTGTTTGGATAACTATTTAGCATCCAAATTCAGATATCCCAATGGATAATGAACAGGACTTCATAACACTTTAGGTGTGGTTGTTCTAAAGCACGGAGGGAACTCCTTCTGTTTTCCTGATGTTCTTGAACTGCAACTCCCAGTAGTCACAACTGGTATGACTGACAGGGAAGAACACTGGGAGTTGCAATGCAGTAATATCTGGAGGAGTGCCTTGTTTAATGTAACAGTCCAATGGTCATATCTAATGAAACACCAAAGATATAAAGTTGCATTATCCAGACAGTCTGTCTGGTTCAAGTTATGGCTTCTCTGGCTAGCAGAGGTTTTCCTCCTAGGTCTTCTTGAGTGAGAGGCAAGCCAACACTTACTGAATGCACAGCAGGAACTGTGATATTTATTACATCCCACATTCTCCAGCCATGCTATCAAAGTGGCAGCTAAGAGTGGGCTAACTGGATTCACACCAGGAGAAAAAAAATGTGGCAATTGCTCTAGAGCAGAACAGGTATACTGTTGCTGAGTAGATTTCTTGGTGATTTACAGGAGATCAGTAAGTATTTCTAACTACTGAATACAAGAGTGTACTCGATCCAGAGCTTGCAGGGTCAGAGTGCCAGGACGTCCCGTTTATCAGGATGCCACTCGTCCCCTTAGGTTTTCTCAGTCCTTCTAAATATAACTGAAATCCTCAGTATCTGGAATGGAAATAGATTTTAATGAATTGTGAGCTATCCCTGTTTCAATGCAAAGTATTCTGAAGACACTTTTAATGAGGAATCAACACCCATTAACTTTACAAAAGATGTGACATGGTCCTAGCGTAGATGAAAACAGATACAACCAGTGAACTGAGATGGATTAGCACATCTGCCTGGGTTTTTCTGTTCTTCTTAGGACTGTGATCATGGGGACTGTCCTGATGAATGTGCTTCAGAATTCGTCAGTGCACTGCTCGTAGTAACATGTTTTAAATCTATGTTGGACTATCAGGATGCCTCCTCTGTAGTAAATTAGGTTTAGGTCTGTATTTGTGTGTGCAGGTTAACCTAATGTTGGATTCAGTAGAAAATTGGCCTCTTTGAGCACCATTTTGCATCTGGTCCTAGCTGGGGGATTCTCAGGATGCCGGTAAAAACCAAAGCTGAGCATGGAAGACTGCAGTGTGACACAAGAACTCACTCATCGAATGATAGAGTTGGAAGGCACCTCATGGGCCATGTAGTCCAACTCACTGCTCTGTGTAGGATCTCCAGCTAAAGCATCCCTGGCAGGTAGCTGTCCAGCCTTTTTCTTGAAGATGTCTAGGGAAGGAGACTCCACCACTTCTCTAGGCAATTGATTCCATTGCCAAACTGCTCTTACTGTCAGGAGATTCCTTCTGGCATTCAACTGAAATCTACCTTCCTGTAACTTCAGACCGTTAGAACTGGTCCTTCCCTCTGCAGCAGCAGAGAACTGTCCCCTCCTCTCTGTGGCAGCCCTTGAGGTATTTAAGGAGTGCAATCATGTCACCCCTCAGTCTTTCTTCAAGTTGAACATGCCCATCTCCTTCAACCTTTCCTTATAGAATTTGCTTTCCATACCTTTTATCACCCTCCTTGCCCTTCTCTGAACCTGTTCCAACTTGTCTATATGCTTCTTAAAATGAAGTAGCCAGAACTGAAAACAGTACTTCAGGTGAGGCCTGACCAGCACAGAATATAATGGGACTATTACTTCCCTCTCCTTGGAAACTATGCTTCCATTAATGCAGGCTAAAATAGCATTTGCTTTTTTTGCTGCATCATCACATTGCTGACTCATGTTCAACTTACAATTGACAACAATCTCAAGGTAATTTTCACATGTAGTATTGCTGAGCCATGTACCTGTACCTATACCTGTGTGTTTCTTTTTTGTGTCCTAAATGTAGAATTTTGCATTTGTCTCATTGTATTATTTTCTGCCCAGTTTTTTGCTTTACCGTTTGAATTCTGTTCCTGTCTTCTGATATGTTAGCCACTCCTCCTTGTTTTGTGTTATCTGTAAACTCGGTAAGGATTCCCTCCACACCAACATCTAAATCACTGACAAAAATGTTTAAGAGTTATGGCCCTAGGATAGGGCCCTGAGGCACTCCACTTGAGCCCTCCTTCCTGTTTGACGTGGATTATGACTCTTTGAACACCCAATTCTAGATTTTGCCCTTCTACTTTCCTTGAGGATGTGAGATCAGGGGTGGGCAAAGTAGGCCAGATGCAGTCCCAATTTGTGACTCCTGAAGTCCCCTGGGAATCCCCCAAAGCCCCAACCCTTTAAAAAATTAAAATTTTGGTGCTGATTTTTATACAAAATTTCATTTAAAGCCCCAGTTCCTCTACCCCTCAGCGCTTCCACTCCAATATAAGCAAAATATTGGCCAAAATGGCAGCCATAAGTGATATGATGTCACTTCTGGTGAGCCTAAATGCAACCAATCAGCCCATTGTGGTGGTTGTGCATGTGAGGAAATTAGCTTCCAGTCCCTGAGCGGTTGCTGACCTCTGATCTAGACCAGATCTGCCTGGCTGTCTGCTTGTCTAGCTGCTTACCTACCCAACTATCTGCCTGCCTGACTTTCTATCTACTGGCAAATATGTTTGGATTTTGAAATGCAATTTGCCATTCCACACAGCACAAAAGAAGTACTGTATGTGCTGCAGTTGGCACTGCAGGAAAAGAGAGTGAACACAGTGTAATTTCTGTCAATAACACAACATTCCTGAAAACAGGACTTTTCAACTGAAAGCTAACATATGCCCTTGGAGAACTCAGTTTAAACAAACACTAATATTGTGGAGAGGAAGTGAAGACGGATCCCCCCCAACCAAGATGAGTTTGAAATATGAATTTTTAAAATTTTAATTAGTATATTACATTTTCCAAATCATGTTTAAGCATACAAGGGCCCTATGCATTTTTTAAAATTCTACCATTTCTACAAAAGCTTAAGTGGGGTGATCTTAAACATGTTTAGCTGGAAGTAAATTGTGCTGCATTCAATGAGGACTTTCTCCCTAGTAAGTGTACATAGGAGTGAAACTTTTGGCCTGAATCAATGGGAGCATTTCTCAATGGATATACTCTTCACGGAATTAACATTGGATTTATGTCTTGCTCAGCAAACCCTTCCACTGCAGTAGCCTGGATTATTGGATCCCCCAGACAGCATTCCATTCTGGCAGGTGGGTGGGTGGGTGTTGGAATTCCAATCTCGAAAGGTACCCTATCCAAACTCCACTCATTTCCTAGTAGTGGGATCAATACATACTTTCATATCTATGACAATAAAAACACATTTTTTTTGCATTTTCCCAGAGATATTTATTTTACACAGACATCCTTCCATACACACTACCTTTCCTGAGAGTGGCCACAGGTAGGCTGCATGTCTTACATGGCAATGTAGTGTGCTTAGTGGTTCAATTAAACTGACAGATAGCTTTCAGTCTGTTAATTTTGCACTGAGTACATCGTCTGTAAACAACTCTTTAGCTCCATCAAAACAATGCCTAGTCTTTCACATGATTGGAATGTTCCTTTTGACTTCAGTATCAACCTTCTATGACCCTCAACAGATTGCATAAACTTCTAGGAAATATTTACTATTATTACTAAGTAACATTTATTTAGCTCCAACAGTGCTGAGACAACAACTCTATAAATTCACACATATGCGCTTATGGGATTTTGACTTTGCTTTGAAAATCTTCTGCAGAAGATCAATGCACTTAGTCTGTTAACTCCTCCATTATATTTCCCTTGAATTCAGTTTGTTGCAAGGGAAAGAGAAGAAAGCTGGGTGCAGTGAATAGCTAGAGCATAATTTAAAATATATTAATATTGAATTACATACTCCCTTCTGTGTGTGTGCATATCAAAATGCACAATGACATTTGAACATAAGTCCAACCGCCTGAAGCATCTGCAAAAGACTAAATGTGCTATGAACAAAACTAACTTGCATTAAGAACAAGTGTTTTTGTAGAAATTCAGGATGTTCCAGGCTTTGGGAAAAACGAAAAGTACCTTGCCATTTGTGATTGGACTCTGCAAAAAGAACCCACAGTTCTCCCTAGAGCTTGACAAAGTCTATATTTTGGACCGTAACTCCCAGAATCCTGCATTGGCCATGAAGGTTTCAGGATCCCAAGAATTATAATCCAAATTAAAAAAAAACTTTTTCCAAGCTCTCATTTTCTACCTGGACTATAATGGACTATAATGGATTAAATAATGGACTATAATGGGTAAAAAGCAAGATTCTTTGCAATCCTCAACATAATAAGAATTTAGTGGGGTGGGGGGAATACATATAGGATACAATCGTAGCTTTTGTCTGTGTCCTTGGCAAAATTCCCACTAGCTTGCTGCACTGCCGTCAGGATTTTGTGCCTAGAAAACTGGCTGGCAGCTTGCAAGCCTACAGCTGGAAGCCTTTCAGAGTTTCAAGAGGTGCTACTCCAAGCATTTTCTGTCTCATGGAGGTCTGAAAAAGGATAACTGATTCTGTATTTTTTAACACCAAGTCCCCTCCTCTGTTACACCTGAGAAGGTGATATTTCACATAGGGTTATAATTGTAGGAACTCAGACTAAATGCAGATACTTCAGTCACAACAGGAGAGATCAGGCAATAGTGCCTATTTCATCGGAGGAGCTGCAGTTGGAGAGAGATTCGGGAATTTTAACCATGTGCGTTCCTGCTGCTTACACATTGCAGTTAGATGACACAGATTGACAAAAGATTGACACAAATTTTCAAGACTGACACAAAATTGTAGAGATTCCCATAGTATGAAGGTGGGAGACATTTTTCCTATCAAAGGTTGTGTTCCAAAAACATCTAAGGCCAGAGTCAAAACAGAGCACAGCAAAGATTCAAACGAAGTGGGGCCAGTGCAGAAGTGGTTGGCATTCGCAAAATGGGTCAAAGTCCTAATTAAACTAGGTAAGGTCCATATGTGTCCCTTAGGTTGCTGGGGCCCCACCCCTGCCCAAGGCATTGCTGACTACAATGCTACTAAAATGTCCTTGGAACTGTGATGAAATATGAAGCTACTTTAATCCATGCCAGACCACTGATCCTCTCTTGCAGGCCATTGGTCCATTAAGTCCAGATTTGTCTACTCCAGGGGAACCTTTAGCTTTCCAAATGTCCAGCCCTCATAGTTCCTTATCAATGAGGCGTCTGGGAGCTGAAGTCTAAAATGTCCAATGGGCCAAAGATTCCTCATCTCTGATTTATTCTAACATCGCAGGCAGATAGAAAGGTCTCCTATACCTGCAAGAGAAGGACATGCTTTGTCATTTCTTCTCATACTGCATGGACAGTATGGTATATGATACACCAATACACACACCGCCCATTAATCTATAGTGTAATTAGGCAAATTTGGGTCCACATTTCGTGGTCCTCCTTTAGAAGGTGATATGTACTCATTCACTTCAAAGAATGGTAAACCAACTTTGCTCTGTCTGGGGGCCCCACCCCTTACTAAGCAAGACCGTGGATGTAGGCTCCAAAATCCTACGCTGGCTTCACTTGCACTATCCTTAGCATCTAAGTTGGGGCATCTCTGGGGTTTAAGACCTAGGCTTTAATACATTCATGAAAACAGGAGTGCAGTCTGAATTAATACAAGCAGGTAGCTTATCTGCTACATTTTCTATAACAGAGGCATCAGGCAAAATTTAGTCCAGTCCAAAGAGGGATGAAATCCGCTTTCAATAAACACTAAAGCAAAAGGGCTTAACTGTTCCTAAAGTTTTCAGATTGAGAACAACATGCATGCTGGTGGATGGGCAATTTCTTCAAAATGCTTTGATATAAAGTTTAAATCTTAGCATCTCAGCATACTGGAAAACAAGTTTGGACAAAGGCTCAACTCGTATTAAAATAGGGGTTGAGTTTAACCTGAAGTGCGGGGAGGAAAATATAGCACCTACCCGGCTCAGTATCTCCCTTTGAATGCTTTGTTTAACCATTTTCAATGGTGTTTAGCTTTGGTGCTACATATTCTTTAATTGTATTTTGTTTTAATCTTTTAGGAGAGCTGTCTAGAGAGAAAGGCAATATGTTAAATAAACAAATAAATAAATAAGCAAACAAACAAACATCTGTGCTGAACTCAAAAGCAAATGAAGACTTTAGAAGATAGAAACTCTTTGAAGAGCTTCCAGTCATCACAATACTGTCTGGAATCCTGTTGGTTAGTGCCAACCAGATTCAATAATTAAACCAGTTATTGAATGTTCAGTCAGCATGCAGGTAAATCCAATTGATTCAATGGCTCTCTTCCCACTCAAGGCTAACAATAGGATTTAGGACGCTATGGATGGAATCCTGTTAATGACTTACACATGTATAGATCTCTTTTTAGATGGAGAGCTGAGTGCTATTCTGCAGCTCTTTGCGCAATGTCCAAAATTTCCCTCCTCAACATCTGTCAAGTCCTGGGGGGAGTGGTCTGCTGCTCCTCTTGCTGCTGACAGGAGGGGAGGGCAGAAAGTAGGAAGCCATTCAATTGATGTAGCTGCAACAGTAAGGGATAGAAGAGTACTCTCTATCTGTGAATGCATCCCCATTGCCCCCCAACCCTGCTGAGCCAAGAGGATACCATTTGTCCATGCCTAGATTGCACCCCCACTCCCTTCCCTCTTTAATGCTAAGCAGCAGCAGCAACAGCAAGGATGGACCGCTATGGAGATTACCAACTGTGGGTGTGATGGTGAATAGGGCACCAAGTGCTAGATAACAGTCCCTTGTGCTCTGTCAAAATAGAGAGAGAGAGAGAGAGAGAGAGAGAGAGAGAGATTAGGCGGCGGGGGGGGGAGGCAGGCACAAAGCAGATCTAGTGTGGTGTAGTGGTTGACTGTGGGACTAGGGTTCAGATTTCCACTCAGTCATGGAAACCCATGGCTGACCTTGGGCAAGACAAAGGCAAATGCAAATGCAAATGCAAATGCTCTATGAACAAATCTTGCCAAGGAAAGCCCATGAAATGTTTGCCTTAGAGTTGCCATAAGGCAGAAAGAACTTGGAGGCATACAACAAAAACAAGATACAGAACTGTGAAGGTGGTGCATTACACTTCACCTGATTGATGTAGGATATTAGCCAACATATGTCTATTCAAACATAAGTCCCATTGAAATCAACCAGGCTTACTCTGGGTAACTGGGTTTCTTGATATTAAATATGTTCAAGTTGACTCCAAGCTATGGTGATCCTATGATAAGGTGTTTTTTTTTTTTTTTTGGCAAGATTTATTCAAAAGAGGTTTGCTCTTGCCTTCCTTCAAGGCTGAAAGAGTGTGACTTTTCCAAAGTCACCAAGTGGGTTTCCATGGCAAAGCAGGCATTTGAACCCTGGTCAACAGCTACTGCACACTTGCTAAGAAACTGGTCATAGAACTGTATATATAGATCCAGGTCTGCAAGCATATTTTATTCTTTTCAGATTAATTTCCTGACAGTAGAGAGCCAGCATGGTGTAGTGATTTGAGCTTCAGACTATGCCCTTGGAGACCAGGGTTTGATAGCTCACTCAGCCAAGGAAATCCACTGGATGACCTTGGGTACATCACACACACGCACAGCCCCAGAAAACTCCACAATAGATTTGCTTTGGGGTCACCATAAACTGGAAACAACTTGACGGCACACAGCAATATAACAAACTATAGTTTGGAACACTCACACAGAAAGGAGGTAGATCTTGAAATAGGGCTGTCTCAAGGCAGAGGAAAGAACTGACAACATCTGCTCTGAGTATTCCTTGCCTAAGAAAATTCTATGAAATTCATGGAGTTCTCATAAGTCAACAGGTAACTTGAAGACACATACACACACAAGACAATTTGTTGTCCTTGGGGCAAAGGGCAACATAGACGATTTCCACACTATTCTGTTATAGTGCTATTGTTCCACATTCAACATCCTGTGGAACTCTGAGTTTTGTAGTTTACTGGGGCAAAATGCTCTGTGGCTGAGAATTCTAAAGGCCACTCCCTAAACTACAAACCCCAGAATCCCACAGGACGATAAAAGTGGAATAATAGCACTATAACATTGGAGTGCAGAATGGCCATAGTCTGTTACTGGCCTGGGCATCCAACCTTATATGAACATTGTCACGGGATAGGAACTTCCAACACATCTGAGGGCAGAAGGCTAGTTTAGTGGGGAGATGGATAGGTCATGGATCACACATAACTCTGCCCTCCTCCTGGGCATTCAAGAGGAACAGTTCAGTGGGTTGCCACTGTGATCCCCAGCTTCATTGAGCTTGGAAGTCTTCAGGAGACTATCCCTGAGGGAATGTATTTACTAATTGCTTATAGTAATGTATTTATTAATTGTTTATAGTATTCATATATCATTTACACCCCATTCGTCAGACAGCAGGAAAGGATTTCTGAGTGGTCATGACGATCCTTACTCTCAGCCTTACAAACTAAAAAGACATGGCACAAAAGGTAAGGGGAATCAGAAGGGAAAGGTAAACATGGTAGCTCCAGGAGATGTTCTCAAGGTTAGGAAGTTCATAATGAATAGATCTGATACAGTTATAATGTTTTAACACAAGCAAGGTATTGTTAGTTTTCTTATTATGTCCACTTAAGAACAGAGGCAGTTCAAAGAGAAACCAAAAATGCCACTTTCATTAGCTAATCCCATAGGACAGAGCTTTCTAAACTTTTCATGTTGGTGACACACCTTTTAGACATGCATCATTTTGTGACACAGTTGCAAATGGGACATTAAACTAACCCCTTATAAGAGATACGGGCATATACATAAATAACGAAATGTATGGGGACACAACACATCTCATGAAAACCTTTCATATATTTTAAAAAATATATGATTTATAAATAATAAAATACATTTCCAAGATTATAGGTGACACATTTACACACTTCAGGCGACATACCAACTTGTCACAGCACAAGTTGGAAAGCCCTGCCATAGAGTGATCTTCCTTTGTGTCTCTCCCTCTTCTCTGTTCTGATAGAAAGGATGCTAGATGACAACTTCGTTGTTATTGTTGTGTGCCTTCAAGTGATTTCTGACTTAATAGTGACCATAAGACGAGCCTATCATGAGGTTTTAGCAAGCTCTGTGAAACTTCAAGGATTGGAAAGTACCAGACCAACCCTTCCTAGCAGCTCAGTGAAGACTGAATATGCTGCGTTGGTGCAAAATGGTTAAGTGACTGTGGTAGGTATAGGGAACCAGAAATCTGGAGTGGGTGGAATGAAAGCGAATGTCTTGGAGTAAGATATGGACTGGCTGAAATTCTGAAAGAACTTCCCAGTGCAATATTCTGCTGCTGGTTATCCGTACAGTGTTATGATGTTTAACTGTATGAAATCATCTATTTTATTGTAAGCCCCCAAAGTGGGAAAGAAATAGTGTTCAAAATAACAAATAAACATGGCACGGAGCCTACGTGTTGGTGGATGAGAAGTCCTCCCATGTGGGAGTGTACATGCAGCCTGCAGCAGTGAAGAAAATGAGAAGAAATATAGCAGGTGTCCTTTTATTTGATATACATTTATTTTGTACACATAGACACACATATATACAGAGAGAAAGAGGCTTTCTTTCGGCGTGTGTAGGATTTGCCTTTGCTGACAACAAACCCCAATCCCACAGGGTATCTTTTCTCCCGACAACAAGGTGGGCCTGAACACTGATTCCATTATTCTGTCCAACCCTACTCTCAATATTAAGATGCTAAAATTGAGGGGGAGGGTATTTCTGTCAGACACACACACGCACACACACACGGCTCCAATTATCTTTTCCCCCACAAGATGTTTCTTCTGTCCATGACTGCTCACACTTCAGCAATCTTGCCAGCAAGCTTCAAATAATGTTTTTTTTTTTTTTTTTAAAATAGGGGATGGGGGAGGAAGAGAGAAACAAACCCTCTTCCAAAGCCACAGTCATGAACACAACAGCTTGAACAGGCCTGGTGCCTAAGGGGGGGTTAGAGGTTCCTCTCTATGTAAAGAATGACACTTCAAACTTGCCAGCATTTGCAGGCATGAGAGGTTCTCCATCCCCCCCCCCAAACCTGCCATGCCGCAGCCGCCTGCTTTTCTTTAAAAATAAATAAAAATAAAAATAAAAAAAATCTCTTTTTGGGAGGGAGAGAGAGAGAGGCTCCCTTCTCCCTGCTGAGCGTTCCAAGTCTCACCCCCTTTCTGGGGCCCACCAAGTTGGCCCAGGCCATTTCTGCACTAGACTCTTATAGTGCTCTTATCCCACTTTCAACATCCTATGGGATCCTGGGGTTTGCAGTTTAGGGAGAAACCTAACCTCAGGATTCCATAGGATATTGAAAGTGGAATAATAGCACTATAAGAGTCTAGTGTGGAAATGGCCCAAGAGCTTTCTGGCTGAGAATTCTAAGTGCTCCTCCCTAAACTGCAGACCCTGGGATTCCGTAGGATGTGGAAAGTGGGATAATAGCACCATAACAGTCTAGTGTGGAAATAGCCCCAGTGCCCCCCCATTTTCCCCTTTGGGACTGGGGGTCCAGGAGGAGGCCGAGGCGAGATGCCCTGCCAGGGAGGCCGGCCAGGGCTGGGAAGCGGGGCACCTCAGTGGCAGCTGCGTTGCCCTTTTCCTGCACTCCACTGTCCGCAACGTCTGAGCAACCGGTTTTGCTGCTAGAAACATGTTAATTGCCAACGGAGCTCATTAAAGGCATGCACATGCAAAACACAGCAAGGGAGATTAAATGGACAAAAGCGCAATAATGAACTGTCAACAAGCGAGCCCATCTACAAGACCAGGAGCACTCAAGAATGAGGCATTTAGAGGCAACAAAGGATTGTCTGGGACAGGAAGAAAGGACGACCTAGACTTTTGTTGAGTCAACACAATTGATTACAAATGAGAGATTAACGGGATAGCTTCGGAGGTTTTTTTTTGCCTTGAAGGAGGCAGAAGAGAAAAGTCCAATTAAGTCCACCGAATGTTAACTACATCGCTTTTTCCACCGCCAGCTCCGGAGAAATTCTCATTAAACCATCCCTGGCGATTCCCTCCTCCTTCCCCCCAGCCCTTTTTTGGAAAGTAATTTGTCTCCCTGATGGAGCAGAGAAAGGGAGAGAAAGAAGCGCGAGTTCTTGGCACAATGAGCTTAGGAGACACACACTGCAAAGAGCCAAAGGGGGAGTTAATGAGCATCTGACAAGCCGCTTGGATCTAGGCCTGGCAGAACAGTGATGAAAAGATGGAATTGGCCAACAACTATTCTTTAGATCAAACATAAAAAGGCCAATCTGAAACAGGCCTGCTCAAAGCTGGTGGGGAGAAGGGGAAAAAAAGAGAGAGAGAGAAAAGAGAGGCCCCCCGCTGTGGGGATGGAGTGGAGCCCTCCACTGCCCCTATGGGGATGGGAAATGCATTGGCATGTGGCCCCCCCATCCCATCTCACTCCACCCCACCCCACCGGTGGCTGAAGGGGGCACATCCTTCAACTCACCTCCTCCTCCTCCTCCCTCCTCCTCCTCCAGCTGGGGCAATATACCACTGCAAAGCCTCCCAATTAGGGCATGAATGGGGATTTGTGGGCCCGCTCCCTTGGCCAGAGAGATAATAAAATTCATACAGTGTGGTTTGAAACCCTTCCTAAGTGTGGGGAGATTAGGCCGAGGCCTTCTGGAAAAGGGGTAGCGTTGTCCACTTTCTTCCTTCTCGCCTCGCTCCAGCTTCTGCTGCCATGTTCCTCTCTCAGACTGAGGCCATTTCCACACTATACTGTCATAGTGCTATTATTCCACTTTCAACCTCCTATGGAATCCTGGGGTTTGCAGTTTAGGGAGGGGCCTCTAGAATTCTCAGCCAGAGAGCTCTTTGGCCTCAGTGAACGACAAACCCCAGAATTCCACAGGGATGTTGGAAGTGGAATAATAGCACTAGAACAGTGTGGTGCAGAAATGACCTGGGAGGTGTGGTGTTAATCTCTAGCCTAGTAACACTGGATTAAGAGGCAGTTCGTGCCAATGGCAGAGGCAAATCTCCAGAGCGTTTCCCGATGATGTTACCACTAAGTATTTACATAAAACTTTGTGTCGAATAAGCACTTCCCTTTTTTGCACTTCTAGCAAAATGGGTGTTAAGGTGGGGGGATTGATTGCCTTGGTATTTAATGGTTTCTTTAGCACTTAACTGCTTCTTTAGCAGCTGTGTGTGTATGTGATGGTTAGTGTGAATTTAATAAGACCGGGAGCCACTCACTAAAAACATTAGTTATCTGTGTTCATTTCTGTGAGGGGCCTGGTGGTGCATTTATTTTATTAAACCACTTCATTTTAAAAATTTATTTTTTATTTCATTTTACTTAAAAATTATATCCAGGGCTGGTGTGCAAAAACAACCTAAAGCAGTGCTTCTCAGGCTAGCTGACATGGGAGGCCAGCAATTCTTTTTCATTGAGCCAGGGACTGGGACTTTATTTGTGCCCACTGGGTACAACTGTTTCTTTCTTCCCTGAAAATTTACCAGGGACTGACAGCCAATAGCTCAGGAACCGGCATCAGTCTAGAGATTACCACTCTGAGTAGCACTGATGTAAAAGACATGAGACACAAGATGGAACTGGGAGATTGGGAGGAGAAAAACATGAGGAAAATTGAGAGCACGCCTATGGAATTGATGGCACTAAGGTTTGTGCCCTGTTCTCCACGTGAGCTGGCATATGAGTCTTTGCTGACCTACTCCCCTCCATCTCTCTTTTCTTCTGTTGTTTCAACTTCTGCTTTCTGATTATGAGTTCTTCTGCCCCATCCCCTCAGAGCAAGAAAGAGAGTTCCTTCTCAGCCCAGATGGGGGGAGAGAAGAGCTCCCTTTGGAAGCTGAAAGATGGCAGCTTAGCAAGACGCAAGAGTAGTGATGGTGTCAAAGGTCAAGGCTTTGTGATGAGCAAGGATGATTATATCATTTGCCGCTTGCAACCTCTGCATTCATCTCGAATCCTCACGCTAACTTTGCTGAATGTGTGTGCATGTGTGTGTAGCAGACACATGTTTTGAGCTGTGCCTATTGTAACACAAAGTATTTTAGGGTGGTTTAATCTAGAATGGGTAACAAAGAGGTGTTGGCTATACAAAAGACCAACTTTTGATGAAGAAGATGTTAAGGATCAATCTCCAGCATGCCATATTTGAATTTTCTTTGGCAGCGTGGCTGTTATTATTTAAATTTCAAAATTTACCACTACATCATTGATATGTACATGAAGAATGCACACAAACTGGCAACACCAATGCTGCATTTTGCATGATGTGTAGTCAATATGTCCAAGTAATAGTGGAGAATGTGCACAAGTGTCAGTGTCAGTTGGATAGCACACACAGGGGGCAAAGTACACATTATGTGCTTGCAGACCATGCATGAGGCAACATATGAAATCTGTTGGATTAGGCTTAGATTCCTCAGGTGTTACCCCCTTTCCTGTGAAAGAAGACTGATTTGACTGAGACTCAGTCTCCTTTAGCAGAGTTTAAAAGTGAAAGTGTGGAATCTCTTGTGTCCCTCTGAAATTAGCTTTGGCAAAGTACAGTAAACAGGCAGTATACAAATTACTTAACTAAACAACAAGAACAACAAAGACTTTGACTGGTTATATTGAAAAGTATATGCTAAACATATTTACATAGATTGCCTAGGCCCTGTCTATCATGGGCCAGGAGTCAGCTTCTCCAGGTGAACAGCAGCCTCAAAGGAGAACAAGCAGATGCAAGCACACCAGGAGCTAATCAGGCTGGGAGGAGAGCCAGCTGGCTTCAGCCTTCTTAAGAAAGGCAGAGGGCGATGGCTTGACACCAGAAATAGTGTGTGTTTCCTGGCCCTTGCTTTCATGTGTGCTACAGATTCCCTGCTCACTGTCTACCTGCCTTCTCTGACCTTTAGACTGTCTGATCTTGATGCCTGTTGGATTTCTGACCTTTGGACTGACATTTGGACTTTGCTTCTGCTTCACCCTGACCAGGCAAGCTTTATTGAACTGCTAAGCTGTATCTGTTTGCCTGCTGAATATCTTGGCACTCTGTTGCCTGAAAATGGACAGCTGGTGCCAACGACAGTTGCTACCTAGAGGAGAGCTTCAAGTAAAGAGGCAGCTCAGCAGAGCTGGTATTCATTATCTTGAGAGAAGAAGAGGGGGAGGAATGTTTTAGTGAGGTTGTAGACACACCTGGAAGGTTCTCTGGTCACATGGTGTAGTTGCTTGGATACATGGATACACTGATCACCATGCATTCCAATCGGGTGATTGCACAAATGGGGAAAGTTCTAGAGACAGTGTGTAGATGAGGAAAGACATGGAGAGAACTCTTACTATCTAAAGCCCCACTGCTCTAGTAGCAAATGGGAGAAGGGAGTGTAGGGAACACTTTGTTGAGCAGGGTTTTCCAGAAATTTTTATGTTCTGACTCTGTATATGATGTGAACAATGTACAGAAAACATCTCTGACCAGTTTGGGGCCTGTCATCAGCTGGCAATCATCCATTTTGAATGGGCAATATGAACTGCAAACATCCCTGCTGTTTATGCACATATCTGTATCCATAGATCATCACAGGATTGTCATGCGCAGTACCGGTGTGGGGGAGGGGTTCCCGCCAAGCGAACAAGCTCTAGAAGTTTCCGAACGCTACCGCGCAGGCGCTAAAGCTCCTAGTGTATGAAGGCACAGAGACCACGAAGAAGAACCACAGATCATCACAGGATTGTCATTTATGAAATTAAAATGCAAGGGATTTTGGAGTTCCTGAGGAGCAAGCAAGATTTTTACCCATACACCTGGATGAGGTGGGGTGTGCTGCTAAATAAGGTCCCTCTAGGTCTTTAGGCAATTTACTGCCCTTATGGAGTAGGCAAGACCTGTACTCCAACCACTTGAGTGGTGACCATACAGAGGATACCACTCTTCCAAACGTCATGAATTCCCATCTGTATGCTCCCCACATTGTGAAAGCTAGTGTTTATCACATCAGGGGAACTGTTTGTACTCAAGCTTTTCTGCTGCAGTGGTAAACGCCATCTGTCACCAGGTATGCATGTATGCGGAGGAGGAGGAGAGAACATTCACATGCAAATAAATAAATAAATAACACATAATACCAATATGAATAAGTCATCTTATGATGACATTATCAGGGGGCCCAAATCAAGATTTCTCATAGCTTTTCAGATCCTGCCTCTCCCTAGACTGAATAACTGATGACACATAGTTGAAACCAGAAATTTAGAAAAAACTTCACCTGTTGACCTGGGCACTCACTGTATTTGATTGGTAGCATGGTAATATATATTTATCCACTCCCAATAAAGAGTGAGCCAAAAACATTCACCAACCTGAGCTGTGAGATAAAGGGAAAGAGTGTCCTTTCCCACTGTATGCACAAAGGCTGACCAGAACTATAGTTGGATCTTATTTTCAACTCTGGAGATCCTGGTGCAGTCTTCTACTGTGCTTGAGAGCAGCTTGGAAAGGGTGTGAAGCAGGTTGCATGGCACATCTGGCTCTGCAAATTCTGTGCCCTTCAGCATCTGCAGCATGAGAAGGCTGCCACACTTTCCCTTGTGATAGGACCATACCTGTCTCAACAGCACCTCTGTGTGGATGCTGCTTGATTCTGACTCTGTTTATCATCCTTGCATATCTCCTCCACGTGTATAATCCCCCCATTAAGTGTAAATCAGCCCAGGATATGTCTAGAAGGACTCTAAAAAAAATCCAAAATAAGGGTGACCTACTGGCAAAGTGCAGCCCAAGGTCATTTTTCTGCCCTTTCAGAGCCCTTCCAATGCCCCCACGTTTTTTTTTTTGCATTGAAAAACCCAATTTAGGCCACTCTCGTGTTTTGATGGATTGCAGAACTTCTGTCCCCAGGTCTAAAATTTAAGAAAATATAATAGAAAGTGAGTTTTATAGTAACTATATTATTGTATAGCATAGGAGAAAAGCATTATTCCCTCACCAAGTTGCTTACATTGATGGACAGTTTGAATTTTTGCATGTTCCCTTACAGTTGACAATGTGGCTACTTCATTACCTGAGAGCCGGCATTGTGTGTAGCGGTTTGAATGTTGGACTAGGACTCTGAGAGACCAAAGTTTGAATTCCCATTCAGGCATGGGAATTCACTGGCCTTGGGCAAGTTACACTCTCTCAGCCTTGGAGGAAAGCAATGGCAAACCTTCGATCTATCTTGCCCAAGAAATACCAATGGTAGGGTCACCATAAATTAGAGTTGTCTTAAAGGCACATAATCACAACAAATGAAAAGTGGATATCTGCCCACTACCAGGATATTTGTTTCTTTGTGCTTATGAGTTTAATATGCCCTTTGAGGCTCTTACACTTTCTGAAGTTGCCCACCCTTAATCTAAAAATGTAGTTTCAGGAGCAGAAGGGACTTTATAGAGTTCAATTTTACATACACATTTACTTTGTAGTAATGTAGAAACCAACTGAAGGAAAGAACCATGATATTGACTGTAAAGGAACATAAAAAAATCTCAAGTCATCCTGCAGCATTTATTTATTTTATTTATTGTATTTATAAGCTGCCTTTTTTCTCAAAGTGGGACCCAAGACGGCTTCCAAAAAGTTAAAAAAAAATCGAATATAAACACAAGTAACCTGGTAGGGGGAAATGCCTTTCTCCCTCTCATATACTTATTAACTCATCTCTGAATAAACAAGCAAGATTTGTCATTTCAGCCAACTCAACAGATAACTTTCTGTATCGTAACTACATCCCTTTGCAGTACCAATTGTTCTGCCTCCTGATGTGATCACAGCAGAATCTGTACTACGAAGAGGTCAGGAGTACTTTTTGCAACTGAAGACTCTATGACTGAAGAGTGTGTTCCAGTTCCAGTTCCAGTTCCTTGGACAATACTTTCTATTTATCAGTGCCAGCCCTGACATTGGGTAGAATGAGGCAGCTAATTTTGCGTGTCATGAAAAGGAAGCAGATCATTACTTAATTGATGATTGCATTTATATTTTTACAGCAAGGGACAGGAGACTTCGTAGGTTTTTCTGCTTCAGATATCCAAATAACTTAAGAGTGTGTGTCTGTGTGTGTTTTGCCTCAGAGTGCAAGATGTTTTGGTCTGGTATTATTATTCATACTTATAAATAGAATACTTTGTGGGTTTCCTCCAATCATTCATTAATTTTCTTCTTTTTGTTTTGCTAGTTTCCTCTTGCATTTTCCTTAATCTGACAGTCATGGACATAGAAGTGAAAGAATCAGAGGTCATTTCTGTACTACACTGTTACAGTGTTGTTATTCCACTTTCAACCTCCTATGGAATCCTGGGGCTTGCAGTTTAGGGAGGGCCTTTAGAATTCTCAGCTAGAGAGCTCTTTAGCATCAGTGAACTACAAACCCCAGAATTCCACAGGATGTTGAAAGTGGTATAATAGCACTATAACAGTGTAGGGCGGAAATGGCCATGGAGCTGGAAAGGATCACAATGGCTGTCTAGCTCAACTCCCTGCCATGTAGGAATACAGAAGTAAAGTACTTCTGAGAAATGCCCACAAAACTTCTAGAAGTATCATTGCACTACAATTCCCCAGTGCAGTATGGATTCCTATAGTGCAAGCAGCCCTGTGAAATCGTGAAATCATTGTCGATGCAGCGAAAGAGGAACAATGCTACTATCAGTCTCTACTGCTCCTGCTGATGTAGATATCCTTTGTCCTGATAAGAAAATCCAATTTTTTATTCTAATGCTATATATGCATGTCCACAGGCAACGGGGGAAAACAGAAAAGTTCAAAGAGCATGCAAAATTGTCTCCATCTCTCAAACATAGGTAAAATATAATAAATGCACACTTTTCTTATTCCATGCTACATGGGCAGGACAGTATTGAATAAAAACCAGAAAAGATGGAGAGCTTTTCACAACAGGAAGCCCTTCTCCTGCTGAAAACTAAACAGGACAAATAATAGCAGTCCCCACACCCAAAGGCACATTGTCAGGCCAGATATATAGAAATTCATGTGCGTAATATGTGTATTACACACTACATGGGTAATCTGAGAGTTTTATATTGAGTCAGACGATTGGTTTAGCTGGCTTAGTAATTTTTACTTATAAGCCATTTTCGCACTAGACTTTTATAGCATGATTATTCCACTTTCAAGATCCTATGGAATCCTGGGGTTTGCCATTTCAGGAGAGGCCAGCCGATCTAGTGTAAAAATGGCTATAAAAGTCTAGTGGAATAATAGCGCTATAAAAGTCTAATGCAGAAATGGCTTTACTGTCAGCCACTTTCCTCAGACAGACTTCTCCACCAAAATCTCCTGGTGGTGTGTTGGTAGACTGCTGCCTGCTTTGCTCAGCACAATAGTCCTGCTGAGACTGACGTAGGAGCTACTGCACAGAGCTACATCTCCACCTTCCTTGGCCTTAGCTCAGTTGGTGGGTGCTGCCGTAGGCCTAAAACATAGCATTATTCCCACTTAGTGCAACTGAGGTGGGCAGCCGTGGCTTGTCTGGAGGCCAGTTCTCTGCTCTGGGACTCTTCAGTGGTTGGAGGGATTGCAAATAGAAGTGGTTGCAGGTAAGTATGTGTGCATGTATGTACGTATTATGCATGTATTTTTGGGGTGCTATCAATTTGTAATGTTAACTGTATAGGGAAGCCTTGCATCTTATTGGAAAAATTAATTGCCACTTCCAGAGGAATCCAGAAGAAGAAATTCACCCTTTTCTTTAAGCTAGGGAAAAAAGGCAGATCAGGGAGTCTGGAGATGTTGAAAACCACTAAAACAACCTTAGGGGTGACATGCAGCCCCATGGCTACACTTTTCTCACCCCTGCCTTCGACAGGAATGCCGGATAGGGATGGAGCTACACCGATGAAGGGGGTAGAATTATGAAGATAGGACCAGATTGGATTCTCAATGGCTCTTAGTCCCCAAGGCAAACTTCCACAAAGAGCAAGCTCTTCTACTCATGTCTTTTATTTATGTACTTTTTGTCTCTGAGTGTAGAGTTGGCGTCTCAGAGCTATTCCAGGTCCTAGGATTTGGGTGCCCAACCCTGAGGCCTAGATGCTACCCCTTGTAATATCATGGGGGCCTGATATTGATGTTATTAAAGGGGCAACCCCAGTGATGTCATTAAGCACAATACCTCAAACATCAACTAAATTGCAGAAAGTATGCCATTCAGTTCTCCCACCTGCAAAGCTGATGAGGAAAATAGACATCTACCAACTTTCCAAGGCAATGCTCTTGAACTGAGATTCCTTCCATTGTCCTGCAGAATGGAGAAGGTGGTCAAGGCCCTGAGACCTGGCAACCCTACCGAGAGTATTCCTTTGGTCTTCCTTTATAAGCACTGGAATTGGAGTAAAGCTGTGACAGCATTTGCAAATAAATAAGAGGAACTGGAGACCCTGTACTGGTGTGGACAGAGCCAGGCTCTTAACCCTGTACCCTGGGCTGCAGCATTCCCAGAGAGAGGAGGGTGCAATGTGTCCTCACTTGCGACAGAGTGAGACATATTGCATCAGGCAGGAGGTCTTGGCAACATGCCTTTTCTTCCTCCTCACATAGTCTTGTTGTGATAATGAAAGACATTTTGCTAGAAAATTATTATGATTATTATTATTGTTATTTCTATCCTGCCTTTTTCCTAGTTCAGGACTCAAAGCAGCTTACAATAAATTTAAAAAAAATCATTAAAAATCCACAAGATACAAAAGTTAAAATGAAATTAAACAATCAAGATTAAAACACATATAATTAATTATGAGCAAAGGAAGGTGATGTGTGAGAGGATCAATGGATATAGGAGGAAGAGCACCCAAGAACCCTTTGGTGTCCTCTTCTTCCGAAGTCCCATGAATTGCCAAGATGCCTCTTTCCATTTCCTCCCTGCTTGCTTTTTTGGCAGTTGCCAAGCAGTTCTGCAGAAATAGAAACATTTTGTGCATAACCACCAGCCTCTTCCTTCTGATTCATTCTGTCAACGAACTGAGGTGGTGGCGGGGGGTGGGGAATGATACAAGCCTAGATTGTGCCATCACCAAATCCATCCAGCACAAGGCAAAAGTGGAGGCAGATGACGGCAGGCAAAAAAAGCATTAACTGGGACCAACAAATGGCTTGGCAATCGAATATGTGGAGATGGGGATAGAGGAAATGTCTGTAAATCTGAACTCTACAGACACATTCTAAACCAAGTTCATAGATAACACAGAGGCACAATGACACACTTCATTTAGGCACCAGACCAACTCCTTTCCTCCCGCTTTGCTCTGATGGGTAATGCCCCCTGTTGGGATGTGTGTCTAGCTGGCCTCCTGATCTCCTGGTTCCTTTGAGTTATCATAGTTATTAAGTGGTTAGGAATACACAATATCCCCAAGGTCTTCTCTTTCTTTCATATTAAGAGGCAGACTGTTCCAGGTAGATGTCTGGCAAAAGCATGAGTAAATGGATTTAACCTGTGCAGCCTGACAGGGACAGTTTAAAGAAATCAGTCTCCTTTTACAATGAAAGTGGTATCTGTAACATATAACTGCAGAGTCTGGGAGCTGAAAATTATGGCTCATTATGTTTGACAAATGGTTATTAACTGTATGGGTCTTTATAAACCGAGTAGGCAGACTGCAGAATGGCAATGGGGCATTCAAAAGGTGGGGATGGGGGCGGGGCGGTGATGGCTCCTTGCAGTATTGAAACTTCTAAGGATTTTGGAGTTGTTAAAATTAGCCGCTCTCTTTCATATCCCTCTAAGAGTAATCTGCAAAAAGATTTATCGATTTTTAAAATTAAAAACAAAACACACCCCATCCAATTTACAATGTAATTCTATGCATGTTTACTCAAAAGTTCCATGCAATTAACTTAATAAGCATCTAATAAGTGCATTAGTAGCTTTACTTAGGGAAGAGGACTCCTAAAGTTTAAAAATGAGAAAAAGAAGTGGATTTGTGAAGCCAAAGTTATCACAAGAACTTTCTGAACTAGAGAAATGGGCATCATTTTGATGAGTGGGATGCCTATGGTCAGCAGTGCCTGGGCAAAGAGTGTAACTTCTCATTCCACGCCGAACAGAGGGTGCACCTGCCATTCCTAAATTGCAGAAAGAACCTTGGAGGTCAACAAATTTGACTGCCTGCTCAGTGCATTGTTTCGTAAATCACTGAATCCATCCTGTTCATGGAGACTGGGCCACCTAGTGTGAGGGATGATGGAGAGGCCTGCATCTCATCACAGCATTCTCAAGTCCAAAAATTAACATTTTCCCAAGAAAATGAAAGGAATCCATTTATATCAGAGAACATAAGAAGTGAAAGGAACAAATGAGTGACTGAATAGGTAGCTACAAATCCTACTAGATTTTACCCCTTGACTAGTCTTTTGGAGTGTCTTACGACAAAAGCAAGAGCAGTTCCTGCAGATGCATGGGCATGTATGTTCATGGATGTGTGTGCACAGATCTCCACAAAGTCCCATGCTTCCACCTTTTTGTGGCATTAAGGTGATCTTGGGCTCTTGAAGGCTATGCGAAAGGAGATCAAGCTCTGGCAAGCTCTATCACACTGGTACAACTTTGAATGTAGACCTGACAGTGGATTGCATGTCTGCCATTTGAGGGACGGCTCAGTTAAATATGAAGAAGTTCATCAACAGAAGGCAGGACAGCAGGTGATGGATTGGCCACAAGGACAATGATTGTGTGCAACAGTTGTGACCTGTAGTGGTGGAGGGGCTATCCACACCACTGAAACCACAGGCATTCAAGCTGTGTGAAATCATATATTCTACTGGCATAGGAAGCTAGCATTTCTTGACACAGGATGTCTACCCCTACCCCAGACAAGTATTTGTATAGACCAACAAAGGACTAAGTACCATTGTTTCCTCCGAAGCAGTAAAAAGCTAGAAATAGATTTCATATTTCATCTGCTGTTTCCAATTGTGTAGCATCCTACCTATTCTGATTGTATGTGGAACCGTATAGGACACGATCATATTTTCTAGGCAAGTATCCACATTTTCTATATGATTCAAATATACATTTGGATCTTGCTAGCATTTAGACGTTAAGGTTCCACAATGAAAGGCAGGAAAGAAAAACTATCTATCAGTCAAGCAGTCCTTAAAAAGAATGAAGGGATAGAAATAAATGTGACAAAGAAACTGGTAGTTACATAGACTCTTTGGGCATGATTATAATGCTCACTATTGATATTGCTGAATGGCATTTACACGTGTATTTTTATTTATGTACCACATTTCAGGTAATCTGCATATTGCATGGAATGTGTGCAATCAAAAGTAATGACTCTGCTCGGCCAACACAAAACAAAGAAAGCTCTGGATAAAGTCAGGAGGAAGAAAACCAACTATGATTAGGGCAACTTTAGAGAACTGAGAAAACGGAAGATCATCAGTCCAATTTTCACCTTGGGTCTTGATTTGTAATCAGTGTCTCCTTTCCAAATAGCTAGGTATCCTAAGACCAATGATGCCAGAAGGGGACATGGGGTGGCAGGAGGTGGTTTGAAATTAGCTTGTTATAAACAAACCACCATTCAAATTTGCTTCTTGGAGAACATAACAAGCTATTTTCAAATTTTAAAAAAGGGGAAGGAAAGTTTCTGATTTCCTTGGGGCTCCACAGGAGGAGGAGTATACAAGTTTAAGCTAAGGCTATTCTCATTCCTATGATAATTTGTGATTTATTGTGTTATCTGAATATACCCATTCTCTATTGATAGGTTAGAAATTAAATAAAAATGAGCAGATTTTTTTAAAGAAAGACCCTGAAGTAAACACCAATATACAAATATATTGTATACAAACCTGCCTCCGCAGCATCACTTGACAAAGGAATTTGGTGGACCATATATAGAACTGCAATGTGGGGAGATTTATAGCAGCATTTTTTTTTTGGACCAAAAGACAGTTCTTCCTCTACCCAAACAGGACAGTTCTTGAATCTTTTCTATTCCCTTTATCTTTCATTCCAGTTTTCTCCTGTTTGCAACTCAGATACCCTTCCCTTGGTTAAATATTGTTCTGCCCAAGCAAGGGCCATCTAATACTCTCGAGAATGGTGGATCTAAAGAAACTAAGTGCTAGAGTACCAGCAATATTCTCAAAGCTCATTTATTTTCCATTCCCCCACATGGATTCAAGTAAACTGTAACATATTTTAGAAAAAGCTTAAAGAGATTATCTGAAGAGATGCATGAAGGCTATGTGTCTATGCCCTCCTGAAACATATCCCCTCATAAGGCAAAACTATTGTCTTCATCCTCCTGCATTCTGTGGTGTTCATAAAACCCAGCCATGGACCAGCTCTTCGTACTTTCTCTTAATTCAATTGCATGGCAAAGGACCAAATCTTACAGAAGAAAACATTACCAACTTGTCTTCATGACAGTACACTGAGTAGGTATAAAATTGCTATGCTCTCTATGCCAGGTTTTGTTTTTGTTTTTTTGCTTTAAAAAAGCTTCCCTGCTTCTAAGATGAAAGCCTAATTTGATATTTTTGTAGTTATATAACAGTAATATTTTGTGACATTTTGTATTGTGACACTATAGATGAAATTGTCATCGGACTGACACCCTTTACTGTTTATTCCTTAATTACAACTGTTAACAACACTGCAGAGAAGCGTGCTAATCTGCCATCACATATTATGAAAACAACGTTATTGTTACAAACACCAACACCCACTCAACAGGATAGATCTAAGATGGCAGTTTCTGTTAAAAAATTAGAAAACCTGATTAGTTTAATGGACACTTCAGCAGGAAAGGGGAAAAAAGTTGACAGCAAACTTCTAGCAGCCTCTTTTAAAAATGGAACCATTTGTGAAATAGCAATTATAGAGAAATTCTTAGCTTTCTGAGTAATTGAAATTTACATATTCAGGATAACAGTAGCAAGCAGTGCAGACAGACTAAAATTTCCAAAGGTACATTTACACCTTTTACTCCTTTCATTCTTTGAAAAAACATGTGGTGGGTAGCATGTCTGCTCCCTCTGTTGGTCATACCTCAAGGTATCTGACTTTTTTGAACACCCACTCCTGCCTCTAGTCCTGGTCTCCCCTCCAGGTATATCGACGTATTACTATCCTAGTACCTGGGAGGGAAAAAGACACACTTGACTAAAAGGGCAGCAAAAATGACAGCTTGGTTCTCCAATATCTACTTAACTTTATCCCTTACTGTTGTGCTGATCCACACCCCAATCTAGATGGACAAACAGACAGACATACCATCCTTCCCCACAAAGAGCTTTCATAAATAACTACAGCAGTATGGGGCTACAGGGTTTTTTTTTTAAAGAACAGTTTTAATTACAATAAACGTGCACATTTTTATGAATATGGTTGAGATCCAGCGTGTTTGAGTGTTGGACTACAACCCTGGAGATCAGGGTTTGATTCCCTGCTGGGCCACGGAAACACACTGGGTGACCTTGGGCGTATCACACACTCTTAGCCCCAGCAAACCTCATGATAGGCTTACCTTAGGCCAATATGGTATAATGTTTATAGAGCATTGCTCTTAGATCAGAGAAACCCAAATTCCATGTCTCAGTTCACCCACACAGGTAACTACAGCTGTGGGAAATCTTTATTGTTCCAAATGTTATGGACACCTCCCCAATCCCTTACCATTGCTTGTGCTAGTTGAGGTTAATGGGAGCTGTAGACCAAAACACATGGAGCACTGAGTTTCCCACCCTGATTCACCAAGTAAGCTTGGATTAGTTTCTTAGTTTCTCTCCTTCTACGTTTAACTTACATCAAAGAGTTGTTGTACAGGTTAAAAGCTTGTGGGAGAAAAAGATTATCCAGCCCAACCAATTATTCTTGGACTAACAAGTAATGCCCTTTATTTGAAGTGGTTAACTATTTTGAGTCATTTTTAAGTTCTCCTTGTGAAGGTTGCACAAACACCCAGGCCTTGTAATGAATTAAGTGTTCCAGAGAAATGCATGAGAGATTAGAAATGTGCATGGATTCACACATCCATGATCTCCACACACTCATCTGATTGAATTACAAGCATCATTTGGACCTTTATGAGCAAACCTTGTAAATCAAAGAGCAGCCATATACACATGACTTTACAGTCTGGTCAGTCCTGAAGTTTTTCAGTCTGAGCTATGCTATATTATGTGAAGTCGAAGGCTTTCATGGTTGGATTCCATAGGTTGTTATGGGTTTTCCTCTGAAGATGCCAGCCACAGATGCAGGCAAAACATCAGGAGAAAATACTAATAGAACATGGCCTCAAAGCCAGGAAAACCCACAACAACCTATGTTAAACTAAATATAAAGATGCACAATGAATCTGTTTTAAATAAAATATGGCAGGCCCAAAGGCAATTCCAGATCAGTCCATCCACTTTTGAAAATACCTCTATAGTCAAGAACTACTGCAAACATGATCAGTGGTATTTATTTGCTTAGAATATTTTTGCTTCACGTCTCAAAGTAATGAGGCACTTCGACTGTTCAAAATGGCAAAAATCTGTTTTAAAAAAAGGAAGAAAACCACCAAATGTAAGTGCTGTAAGGAAAGGTCCTACATGGATAGACTGAGAGCCCAGGAGGGTTGTTGGATTTAGCCTTGGGACCCGAGATTTGCTACTGCTGCTCTAGAACATGGCCTCTCCCCACAACAAAAGCAATGATGCTTTCGAAAAAGGCCTAATTCCTGCACAGGAGACATTTTCAGAGGAAGGAAGGACTAATTCCCTTTGTGTCTGGCCTCTCCTCAAAGAAACGACCTCCACACTGTAAGTGGGTTTTTAAAAAGTCTCTCGTGATGTCAGCAGTGACATATTTGAAGCCTAAGAGCCATGGTGTGTGTGTGGGGGGGGGGCTGGGCTCAATTACTGGGGTTCATCCTTTGTTTTGGCAGGGGTTATGTGCTACTCCTTGACAACTCACCCTCTTCCCCAGTGTGGCAATGAGGATATTTTAAAGCCTCTGTTGGTACTAATAGAGCTTTTTTTTTTTAAATGGAAAAAAAATCCCTAATCAATACCTGGGAGGTGTTTTTACAGGGGTGTGCTGCTGGGACGGGAAGACCTCCCTGAGTGCTGTCACTTTCTCATACTCACAGCCTCTGATACGTTACTGCCGAAGCAATGGGATGAAAAAGAATTCCAGCCCCTGCTCTAGAAGTATACATGTATGTATGTATGTAACAGACAGACACACAGAAAGCAAAAGTGCCGCTTGTGCTATTCTCTCTCACTTGTAGTATATATCTGTCCACGCATAAAATCTCTTGGTCTAACAGCATAATTGTCTGTTAAGCCTCACATTTCATAAAAAATGAAACTCTTATCTTTGCCTTGCATCTCAGCTCTGAGGACCTCCACACCTCCCACCAGCTACCACTTGTGATTTCCAAGATGCTCACTTGACAATACAGAAATCCACACCCTTAGTAGTAAAGTACAAAATGTATATATAGATCATAACCTGTTGTTTATATTCTACTTCTCCAAGCTGCTGTACGAAGCTTACAAAAAAGAAGGCTGGCATTACTATTCATTTCAAGATGTGAAAAACTATGGACGTGCTTGTTTAAAAAATGTTATTTTGACAAAATATGCTCACAGAAAATGTCTCCTGACATGGTCTTCTGTTGCAGCACACATTGTTAAAGAATGGATCCCTTGTACAAAGCCTTGCACATTCAATGCTGTAAAGTTCTAAAAAACCTATCGTTAAATCCTGTAACAGCAGATGGATCACATCGGAAATACTGTAAGAAAGCAGAGCAGTATGTAGCCATAGAATACTGTGTCCACGGATCAAGAAAGCGGAGAAGCAAGGAGCATGAATAGAACAAAAGCAAATGAACAAATTCAGTGAGTCCCACTTGAGCCTCCATTGTTTGGGATTCTATTGAGCCAACAGCCACCCATTTTATGTTCAACTTGCCAACATGCTCTGAACTACATGCCCTACCATGAAGAAATTTTTCTCAAGGGATAGACAATCCAATTGATATCTGCTTCCACTTTTATTAGGAAAAAATGAAGTACAAGTAACAGATCACATTATTTTTCAGTCTCGGTGAAACAGATGAACAGCTGAATTTCCCTCCTGCGGTGTTTCATCCATGTTTGATATGAAAGTCACTTCCATGTAGATAATAGCTCTTTGGGGGAGAGGTACCGAAGGCACTTTTAGAATTAATGGTACTTATCCAACAAATATTTAACAAAGCCACTTTATGACCCAACATTTGGAGGCCTGAGCAGATCCTTCTCAAGAGCCCAGTCAGATTTTTGGTTTCTGTTTATCTTGGCACTTATCCTTTTGAAGGACTTGCACACTGCTTTTTCAGCTTAATTGTTTTAACACCAACAGGGGCTTGTGCTTTTCCTAAAAGAAATGGCTCCCAATTTGGAATGGATTCTTCTACTTTTGCCCAGTAAAGAGTCTGAAAAGATATAACATGATACACAATTTAATTTTACTCCTCAACATAATCTACTGTTTACCAGCCTATCAACAAAACAATCTGAACATACAATGTGTTATTAAAGCTTGTTTTATGTGTGAAGTAATTTAGAAAAGGCCAAATGACTTTGGTGCTAAATCTCAAATCTCTCAATTATACAATATAATAGGGGCTGGAAGGATTTCAATGCCTAGAGTAAATTTGCAATGATTGGATGTGCCCTCTTGTGGTGAATAATGTATTAGAATGGTAATCCTTGAACTGTGTAATTGTTCCCTTAAGCTATGAAGCAGTTATGTTTCTCTGAACCACAACACCAGTCTCAGAATTTTTAATATAATAATCCTTTTCTAAAACAATGGCAATCATTTGGGGGCTAAAAATGGCTCAGGATTTACATAAATACAACAGTATACTGTACTAATTCAAGGTTTTTGAAGTTATTGGGTTCAAACAATTTTGAGGATAAAACACACACGAAACAAATCTACAGTGTCAAAATAATGGCATCAGACTTGGAAAACTATCCGGAGGGTCCACAAACTTTAGCTGACTTCAGAAGTGGTGGTGTTTTAAGGATCTGGTAGATACATCATTCACCCTGCTTCTCAAATCCAGACCTACACTAATACCCCCCCCCCAAATAGAATGCCATCAGCATCTACTGATGTACAGAGAATGGTAAGACATTCTTTCAAATACAGTAGATCCTCCACTATTGTGGGGGTTAAGGAAGCAAGACCCATACAAAAGTGGAAGAACTATGAATATAAATAAAAATCATGAAGGCTTTTTTTTTTAACCTGAGAGAACACTTCTGTGGGAATCTCTAGGTCTTCCAGCACAACTCTATGGTCCACTTTCTACAGATGTGGACCACAGAGTGTGTTTGAAGGACCTAAAAATTCCTACAGAGAATTTTTTTTTCCATGGCAGGGGCAAATAAAGAATTTTTAAAATAAATGAAATAAAATAACCTACAAATGATCAAATCAGCAAATGCTGAACCCAAGGAGGGGGAAGCAAAACTAAACTTTGGTGTGTAATGCAAAGTCACATGGGGGTGAGAGATGCTGAACTTAAATTCTATGAAATCACATTTAAGAATATTTGTAAATATATTTACTGATGGAAAACAATGGCCAAACAGCATTTTTAGATGAGGATATTAGGCCAAATAATAGGATATTAGATAGAATACTAACCTAATCTAAGTGTATCCCTTTGATCAGCTAGCCTAACTACCACCATTTTACCTAATCCTCCCTAACTCTTTCATAATTCTTGATTTTCATCTGCATCCTCTTTTCTTCCACTCCTACTTCTCTCTCAACTGACTTTTCACACCTGCAACTTCACTCCAACTCCACCCACCTTTCCATCACAGTATCCTGCTGTCAACCATCCTTTTACTCATTCTTCTGTAACAGAAGCCACGCAAAATTTGAAGTCACTGGGACCCTGGACCTCTCAGATAATCACTTTAGCATTTGAAGTGCTCAGAGTGCCTCCAAAATGCAATGTAGGCCATGGACAATCTTCCTCTTCCCTCCTGAACTCCAAACCTAGGAGGCCATCTGGTGCTTGCCTGTGTACTGCGCTCTGCTACTGGGGTACTTGGAACACCTCCAAAGGGCAGCAAGATTTGGATGTGTCCCAGACTTTCTCTCAAATATGAAGGAAAGGAAAGGGGGGATGGATTGTCCTACACACACAGTCACACTGTGCTTTGGATGTGCTCTGGCCATCTCTGAACTCCAATGAGATCTGACTGAAGGAACAATGCTGACTCTGATATTTAACTGTAGACTGATTTTTTAAAAATTTAATCTGAATTTTCTTAGCACAATTCAAAAACATGAATCAAGACAGTAGAAAAAGCAATTTGAAGTCTCTCAACAGCCTTATTTTTGTTGTCTGTTTTGGCTAGAGCAGACTCATTGAATCAATTGGATCTACCGGTACCTATGTTTTCAGTCACAATTCAACAACTGATGCAATAAGCCTACTCTAATTGGGACTAATCAATATGATGCCAACCAGTGAGCTTCTGATTCTGACAATAACAATATACAACCTACTAAAAACTGAAACTGTCATCTAAAGTAAATAGAATTTAATGTCCAAGAAAACCAGTATCGGATGTTTTGTGCTTACTGCAAGTCTAACACAAGGCTTTCAAATTTACCTGAAGCTACAGGAGATCACTAGAGGCCTAGCAGTGCTTTTTTTTAAAGTTTGTCTTTTTTTTTTTTAAAAGAGAGATCTTAAATGGTTGTATGAAAGACAATAAAACTAAACAATGTTAAGTTCTACCTTAGCCTTACCTCAAGTTTAACAATATCAGGGTGTGGAAGTAAGTGCTCTCGTGAATGTAGCTTCTTCTCTGCTGCTTCTATATCCTACAACACACAAAGCACAAAGCACTCCTGTTAAAATACCAAGACTTCCAGAACTCACATATATGTAGATGAACTTTCTTTGTAGTAACCATGGAAGTCAAAACATATTTCTAGCCAGCTGCTGTTGCTACAGTGTGCCTTCAAGTCTTTCTGACTTATGATGATACTAAGGTTAAGCTATCACAAGGTTTTCTTAGCAAGATTTGTTCAGAGGAAGTTTTCCATTGTTTTCCTCTAAGGCTCACCCAGTGCTTTCCCTGACGAGGTGGAGCTTTGAACATTGCTCTTCTGGAATCCTAGTCGAACACTCAAACCACTATACTATGCTGCCTTTCTATCTCTAGCCATACGTATTCATAATACTTGTGTGTGTCTTGATGGGCAAAAAGACACTGATTACTGCCTCAAGTTGCTTACAGTCTAAAGAGACAAC
This sequence comes from Ctenosaura bakeri, assembly GCA_948474755.1. Taxonomy (NCBI): domain Eukaryota; kingdom Metazoa; phylum Chordata; class Lepidosauria; order Squamata; family Iguanidae; genus Ctenosaura; species Ctenosaura bakeri. The sequence goes on along the minus strand of CAOLHI010000759.1, from coordinate 245,403 downwards.
ACAATATAGGGAAAGCAATGTGGTTTATTATGGAAGTGTGGGATTTTTAAAAGTAGTGCTCTTCTTCAGTAGCACGTTTTAATGGCTCTTAGATCAAATAAAGGTGCCAATTATTACTCTGAAAGGTCTAACCAGCTTAGGAACAAGACATAGTGTCCTAAATGGCAGGAATACATAGGATAACACTTTCTATAGTTGTATCCCCAGTCCCTTTCCAGATAAATTTCTGTAGCCAATTAAATGTATTTCAGTAGCCTCTGATCCAATCAAATGTTCCATTTTATTACATCTGATACATTTTATGTTAAGAATTTAAGAATATAAGAAAAGCCCTGCTGAGTCAGACCAAAAACCTATCTACCGGTAGTCCAACTCCCTGTTTCCTGTAGTAGGCAGGAAGAGAACCACAACAACTAGCACTGAGAGGCATACCACCTCTGGCAATAAGGGAGGTAACATATACAGTGTGACTGATAGCCAGATCCTCCATGAATTTCCCTAATCCCCCTGTAATGTCACCCAAGTTGGCTGTCAACTTTACTATCAAATTCCACAATTTGGCTATGTGAAGCACCTCTCATGTTTGGGTCAATTTATTTTCATCTGCTCCTTCATTTTTGTATTTATGCTTTTGTTTTTTGAAAAAAAATTATCTGAGTTGCCCAGAGCACTTCAAATTGAACCTGAAAGGTGGGGTATAAATGTGAAAAATTAAAAAGGTCACAAAGGAAAAGGGTGGGAAAATGTAGCTACATGTTGTTGTTGCTTTTCAGGATTAGAATGGGAAGGGGAAAAGGTTTAAGAAAGTACCCGCATAGAAATAGTAGGTTTTGAGGAGGAAGCGTTCAAACCCCCCAGCATGATCATAAAACCAAATCAACATGAGTTCCAGTGTCAATAATGTCTAATAACATTGCAAAATAGCCTTTTGCTCTAAGCCAGCAATTGATATGCCTATACAGCAAGGCCTCTACCTCACTGTTCTTCATACAGGCATCCTCATCTTTTCAATGACTCATTTTTTGATGTTCCACTCTTTCAACCATTGCAACTTATAGACATGTACTGGGGCTTGTTTTTGTTTTTTTTGTTTTTTTGTTTTTGACAGAGGGCTTGCTCTTTTGTCAGTTCTTCTCTTCTTGCCTTCTTTCCACAGGTAACATGAAGGAATTATGGAGTCTGCCTCTGTAATTCCCTTATGTTCTTTACAGGAAAAAAACAAAAGGAGAAGAACTGATGAATGACTGGGTTCCATTTTGAAACAAATTCCATTTTCTGGTCCCTAACCTGTCAGTTAAGTGGTGTGTGGGGATGTCCGTACTTTTGAAAAGCTATTCTACGAACAAAAGAATGCCCCCTATAGGGAAACTGTGTGAATACCAAGCAAAAGCAAAAACAAAAACAAGAGTTTTAACCACTATGCTGCAGGTTTATTGGATTTGATGGCTCTGGTGTCATAGTGAATAAGTGCTTGGGAATGGGTGAACTGTCAAGGCAATGCCAGAACTGTTGATGTGCTAGCACAATTATGACACTACCAGTGCAGGCAGACATACTACTGCTACTCTACTCCTCACTGATATTTATAACATGTTCTATCTCCACGTGATTTATGGAAGTCACAGCTTCTTCTGACCTGCACATTTGACTACAATTATCTTCCTCTGTCTCTGATGGAATATTTGGGCCACAGGTGTATCAGAGTTGGGCTCCAAACTCCATAAATGCTTTCTAAAGTCTCAAGGCACAAAAGTGCAATATGCCAGCACACATATATCAAATATTCATACTCACAACTGCAGCCTGGCAATTCTGTTCTCCCCATTTCCTGATAACTTGCCACAGGCTGGAAGCCAATAGATTGCAGACTGATACCAGTCTGTGGACTACTGCTGATACTACTGAGTACCACTGACCTAGACAATGTGTCTGCTCTGGGTGCTTTGCCAGCATTAAGTCATCCTATCCAGCAGTGATTTCTGGTGCCTTAATCATATATGTACGCTCCCTCAGGAGCAACTGTGGCTCCTGGTCAAATTTATAGCTGCGGCAAACCTGAATTTACCCCATGGAACATCCTACATCACCTTTACTTCTTGAATCATCATGGCAATGGGCATTTAAGTCTAGGAGGAGATAATTATACATTTTAGTACTTAAGATCCCAATTAGAGCCATGGTGCAACCAACCAAAAGCCTATCTAGGCTAACAATTCTGTTTACAGGGTGGCCAATAAAGTGCCCCACAGGAAAGACTGTCAGTGAGGCATGACCACAGCTGGACTCTCCATATCAGGCTCTCTGGTGGTTGATATGCAGATAGATACTTTATATTAAATCCCATGTTGAAGTCATCCAAACTGACAGCTGTTCAACTAAGCCCTTTATGAAGAAGAACTTCTGATTGTCTGTCCTAAATAGCCCTTCAGAAGATGTCCCTGATTTCCATTTGTTAAGAAACAGGAAAAAGCCTGGGTAGAACATGTGAAAAAAGGCTCTTGCGGAACGACGTGGCTGCAAAAAAAGGGCTAATTCAATTTTAGTCTGTATTAATAGAACCACATTTTTCAAAACATGGGAAACAATAATTCCATTTTATTCTGCACTACTCAGGCATGGACTAGAGTGCTGTTCCAGTTCTAGTCAGCACACTTTGAGAAGAACATAGCCAGAACTGGAATGAGTTCAGAAGGTTTAGAGGAATGAAGATGGACAATGGTATAGAAAACAAGTTCTACGGCTGAGGAAAGCTTGAAGGAAATGGGTATGCTTCGACTGGAGAGGAAAAGGTTGAGAGGTGTCATGACCTCTTCAAACAGCAGGAGTTCAGTTCCATATAGGAGGACAAAGACTGCTGCCTCAGAAAACAGGACTAGATCCACTAGGCTTAAGTGACAGAAGGATAGTTTTGATTAAGAGAAATGGAAAAAAGTCAAATATTAAGTCCAAAACATTTTAAATATTAGGTTGAAAATTTGATTCTTAATGATAAAAACGTTCATCAATCGAAGCAATTCCCTGGAAGAAGAACTTGCCAGAGGTTTTTACTCATAATCTTTCAGCCATATCTTGGGGATCCTGCAGTCCTAGGTTTCCTGCTTCAGTTAGTGAGTGGGACTTGATGGCCTATAAGGTTCAGCTCTAAGATACCTGAAAAAGTTTGCATCACTACTTTCCATAAAAATGTCTGAATCTCTGAAATGTGCTTATCTTTTTACAAGATAAAACCCTTGAAAACAGACCGTTCAGAAATGAGGCCAATATGATGGACATTTCAAATGAGACAGCTCTACCCTGACATATGCCCTTTATGTTGCAAGAATTGTTCTTATTGCTGAGGTACTTTTTGTTGAGCACCCTGACTGCATGATTTGAACTGTGTATGCTGGGGACAATTTATAGTTAAGATGATTCACAGTCTGGAGTGAAAGCATTTGCTGCACACATGTGATGAAGCCAATATTCTTTCTCAAAGAAAGCTACAGAAGTAACAAAGCCAGAAAGAAAGACAGCAGTTTTGTTCAAGCTCTCTCTTGCTCAAGACAAAGATGACTTGCTAATATGCATTCATAACATGTGCACAAAGATGTAGAAAGGCAGCAAGCTGTTCACCAGACATTCAAACTCCAATGAAAACTCACCTCTATTAGCTTTTCTTAGAAAATCTGCACATGGGCTTCCACTTCCATGTGCTGGGTTCACAGAGAACTAGACTCAATTTAAGAGGGGGAGGAAGCACCTCCTTGAAGCTGCAACACTCCCCCCTTTTTCGTGGGCTTTCATACACAAACATTAAAGAGATCAAGCGCAGGCCTTTTGGGCAATTTGAGAGAGATGGGAAGGGGCGTGGGAGTGGGGTGTGAAGGAGCCAGTGCTGAACAGAAATGGAAGAAGAGAGTATAGCAGATGGCATCGTCGGGAGCAGAAAGTGAGTGTGAAGAGTAAGGCATCTTTCAAAATTAAGTTTAAAAAAAAAATAAGGAGGAAATTCCCCAAAGGGACTTCCCATAATTCCCAAAGCATGGCAGCTGAGAAGAATAGGGATCCTATTACAACAGGATCAAAAAGACAAGATGCACTCCGTGAGCAAAGCAGCCGCTTGGAATACCAACACACGTGAAAGCCACCCCCATAAATAAAAGGGATTGTGGGATCAGGACCAAATTTCCTGCAGATAGCAACAAAAAGAAGTGACCATCTGAATGACTTTAATGTGCCAAGACTGGAGAGAAAATGCCAGCTAACTTTTCTTCCTTCCCACAGTAATGCATTTATAGCAGTGTAAGACTCTTTGATCACTCTGAGAGGGGAGGAGTTCACCATGTCAGACTAACAACTCCAGAAACTAAATGACACCTCAGATGTAGCATGAAACATAGACTCTTAGAACTCTTATCAAAATGTTTCTGCTCTGGTCTGAAGGACAGCCACTGTCATGATAGCAAGACACCACAATCTCCTGGTGTTCTCATGTGTCATACAGCAAAGAATCATATTTTTATGGCAGAATTTTCCAATCGGCAGCACTGTTTCAAGAACACTTTCCCAGGAATAAACTACCAGTCCAGATACTTGGGTGCCCACAATCACTTTAATTTAGGATAAAGGTTGTGCTTTTGTAGTAAAGCACATGCTTTGCATATTGAAAGGTACCATGTTTGATCCCTAACACTGCCATGAAGAGCTGCAGATACTGCCGCCTGAATCCTTGGAGAGCTGATGCCAAACAGTGTCAACAATACTGAGGTAGATGAGCTAGTGGTCTGACTCACTAACAAGCAACTTCCTAGGTTTCTGAAAGGACATTTATGATTGTAGGAAAGGAAAGCACTTCGGGGCAAGAAAAAATGGTACTGGATTGTGTTGTTTTTAGCCGAGAAGGGCATTTGGAAGGGCCTACTCACCAGATGTGTCTTTTTGTTGCTCCTATCCAGTTATAGCACATTTTGAAGTCTATTGTCATCCACAATACTGATTTAATGACAGGCAATGACAGATATTGTTGCTAGAAGCTGAAATATGCCTTAAGTGGAAAAATTATGCCATTGAAAGATTAGATGGCACCTTTGTATGTTGCTGAGAGCTAGAGGCAGCCATGTCTTTTTGCCCCCACTTTAAGGCTTGGTGACAGGGTTGGCTTTTGGCAACTCTTTTCAATATTTTAAAAGACAGTAGTGCAGGCAGTGTTTGGCATATTAAGTCCCATTTTATGGGCAATGTGATTTAAAATGCTGCAGTTTTACAAAAGTTTCACAGACAGTTGGGAGTAAAGAGACAGAAGCGACATCAAGTGACATTAAGCTCTTGGGATACCACCTAAACAATACTTATCTTATGCTGAGAACCGAAAAGCATACAGACCTATAATGCTGCCCGAAGAATGTTCTCATTGATTCCAAATTCTCACAGAAATCTTCAACATGGGTCATAAAACCCTTTAAAGCTTATTTTATGCTCCATATACATTTCTCCAACCAAAGAGAATGCAAGCCGTTATTATCTTTGGAACATTTTGAGGTTCACTCTCTCATTTTATCATTACTACAACCTTGCAGGGGAAGATTAGCTGAGAAACAGTGACTTGAGGTTCAGTAAGGATTTGAATCCAGATAACCATACATCCAAATCCAATATGTTTTCTTTCACATCAGCTCTGATTAACAGCAATCTAATGCAGAGCAATGGTAGGATGATACTGTCAGATCCACAGCATCATCCTACCACTGCCCAGTTAGTTACAGACAGCTTCAACAAGTTGTTTAATTAATTGTTCTTAAAATTAATTTCTGAAGAATTGCTTATTAGGCACTTTAATAAGCAATGTAGGGTCACTTCACAGAACAGGTTTTTTTTTTTAGCACAGAAGGTAAAGGTTAGAAATAGAAACCTGAAGTTGACACTTGTGGTGGGTGGCAGATATGACTAGCTTTTCCAACAATACTGCCTCTCTGTTTTATTTTTAAGAGAGATTATGGCACACTTAAGAGTCCAAAGGACAGAATGCCTCAATTTCTATAACACTATAGTATCAACACACTTAGAGTTTGCTCTTGGTAGCAAATTGTCTTTTTATTAAGTGTCTGTGGATGAGGAAGGTTATTTATAATTGTTTCATAATAAACTGAATTTTAATCTAGCAGCTTTCCTTTCCAGAAAATTATAAAGGAACAACAAATATTCCAACAAATCCCCCAAATTTTAGATCAATAGTATAATCTTCACAAAAAAACAACAACCCCCTGCCACTCAGATCCCACTTAATGTAGTGGGCTTACTTCCAAGCAATTTTGCATAGGTCAGTACCCTTTCTCGAATGTCAAAGAATCAACTTATTCTGATTTTAATATTCTTCTTTGTTTAATAAAATCAATAGACCAAGCCAAATAAGAATATTTGTGTTTCAGCCATTTCTTAGTTTTTGAAAGAGAAAAATTCGGTTGCTACTAAGACAGCAAGAATAACTGCCATCTTTTTACTCCATTTCATTTGAAGGCAGGGAAATACAATGACACCTCATCATGGCATCGGTGTATTTCTGAGAAAGCCAAATCAACAACTCTCCACATGGTAACTGTGAAATGTACAATGTCTGCTATCAGGAACAATTTTCTAAAGTTGGCACAAAAATCTGAACCTTATTTTCAAGGTTCTAATATAGTATTCTGTGTGGATCTCGTTCCTGTTTTATTTTGTTATCAGAAAGCATCTGCAGTGCTGCATGCCTGTTAAAGCCAGAATAAAATTAATACGTCTAAACTCACTAATCCTACATCTTCCTGCCAGACAATTTATTTTGATGGTCATACATATGCTTTTATTTCTTCCACGAATGTTCTAACATTTCTGACACTTGAGGAAATTATTTAGAGCAACGTGATGGCAGACAGAGAATATTTTGGTTAATAAATATTTATCCTATAGGTATAGTCATAGTCAACAGTGGTAGCTACTGTTTTAGTAAGTACAACTGTCATTTTCTTTACAATTAGTGAGTAAAAATACACATGAAATAAATTATCTATAAACAATTGCAAGTATTTATAGAAAACAATTTTAAATAATTCTTACATTTTCAATGTATTTGACTAAATTTATTCCTTCTCCAACATAGAATACAAGATCTAGCTACCATTTCACACAGCACAACTACTCTGTCCTTGGGCCCTACTCCACATTAATAAAATGGCCTACACTTTCCTCCTCTGATTTCACAAAGTGGCCTTCTATATGTAACATAAGGGTAAAATCCCATTCTTGGTGGAGATAAAGTATCTGATCACTATAATTAATATCTTTGCAGAACTGCTATGTACTATCCAACACATTGGTTCAAACGGGTTCATTTGATATACAGTGTGGACAGTCTGAAAGTCAGTCCTAGTAAAACTCAGTAAAAAGCAATTCTCATGTCTATGGTTCTAGCCTCCAGTTTTTCATTTTTAAAGATCACATTGGGAGTTCTCCAAGTGATAAGCTGCTCTTTCTATCAAAATACAGCAAAATGCCAGTTCCTGTGAAGAACTAAGAGTCCCATCATGTGCAAATTTCCCTTTCGGCTCCAGACAGAAATAATCTCATATGCACTGAACTGAAATATGCACAAGAAGGTTACAGAACCCTCAGCTCCAAAAAGAGCAGAGTGGATGAGTGGGTGATCTGTCACAACATGTTTAGAACAAAGCAATTAGAGGGAAGTAATTTCCTATTTTTCAAAGAACGAGGTGACACATCCCTAGTCTTTGAGACTGTGCTACCTCAGGGAAGTCTCTAGAAAAATAAAACAAAGGCACACTGTCAGAAAACATGACACCACACAACATATAACAGAAAAGCAACAAGGTGAATGTTAAAAGGCACAGTTGAAAATACATCTGTATCTGCATCTGTGAAAGAAATGAAGCACACATTTTTTTTTTTTAAAAAAAAAGAGATTGGGGAATGCACTGTGAAATCAAGAGGCATCACCATGAAGTCAGGAAAGAAGTCCAGAGGTTAACAAATGTATGGTGGGCAATAAACAGCTGACCAGCTAGTTTCTTATTTGAAAAGAAAAAAAGCAGACATATCACAACAACATAACACAAATCTTTTATGTCCAAAAGGATTCTTCTGTTTATGCTTGCCTAAAGGGAAGAGTCAGTAATCAGCCAGTTGGAATTGGTTTCCTTAAAGACAGTAGAACCTGCTGAATTCCAGCCAGGAGAAAGAAAGAGATGCTAAGATTTCTCATGTCTTGGCTCACTCCTAGAGAAATGTTTTGTCATAAAATTTGTGGAGCTAGCCTTTACTGGAATGGGTGAGCAAGTGTGAAAGAAATAACATGAGCTCATAAGCACCTTCTTTGGAAGTGCCCACAGGACTGCTTTATCTTTACTGAGTGTACTGTCTGAAGATAGGGAGTTAAATCTCCAAATCTCCACAGCCTAGAGCCTATCCACACTCTTTCTACATCTTATTGCTAAGCGCTTTGGACTTGGCAAGCTGAAATCACTTCTAACAGGCAAAAAACATTCTATAAGAAGTAAGAAGATGGCAGTCATTTTTCATTTAACTCCAGACTTCATCCTTGCTTTTGAAAGAGTCCTAGGACAAAACACAACCTTGGAAGCTTCTTTACTGATACAATAATAGGTCATTCTCAGTCACTGACACTATGACCCCAACATTACTTCATTGTTCAGAAAAAAACCCAAACAGAACTTAGAACAATGCTAAGCCAAGAGAAGGACAAGCATTATTCTTAATATCTGGGGTCAACAGAGGTTTCTTCCATGTAAATGAATGGTGACAACTCGTATCTATAGATAAAATGTGTACTACTGTAATTTACTACAAAATTATGGTATTGGCAAAATCTGTCCACCACTCTTGATACAAGGAAGAGAAATCTTCACCAACAAGGTTCATGCTGGACATAGAAACACATTTCTGTGCACATCATTTCTTGCCATTGAACTTCATGTAGTATTTTCCAATGGACAATCTCACTCTCCAGATACATCCTAGACATCATGAAAAGAGACATTTTGTCAGTAGGGATGTATAAAGACCAGGTCTTGGCCACACAAACTGGCAAGCTTTGGGGGAATACAGATTGTGTTGCCTATGCTAAAAACTAAATGAACCTGAAATCAGACTGCTACTTCCTAATATAGATAAGTTTCTTGGAATTATCTTTTCCCTGTGGGAAAGTGAAAGAGCCAAGAAACCAGAAATTATACTTCTACAGTGTGAGCTTTCTAAAATTATGATGCTTCTACAGTGTACTCTATTATGGGCTTCAAGGATAATGTAATCTAACTACATTATTTTAATTGTCACTATTACTGGAACAATTTTATTAGTTTTGTCCTCACACATCATGTAGTTATTCCAGTTGCGACAAATCTGGTGAAGTTTGACGTAATTTTATGTACTTTTTATACACTGCCATTTATATACGGCTGGCCCTCCACATTTGTGGGTTTAAAATTCACAGATTTGATTATTCACAGAGTATTTCACGCTGACTCCATCATTTTTAATAGGGATTTATAAACCTCCTCTTGCGGTGCAGTCTCTCTGCAAGCCTCATGAGACTACAAGAGACTGCAAACATGAGGCAGGCTTGTAGGCCCCTATTAAAAATGGTGTAGGACAGCAGTGGAAGTGGTGGCAAGCCCCACCAGCCACCTACTTCTGCCTTACAAAGGAACCCTGTCACCTTGAGGATAGAACTGGGTGGCTGCCATACTCCCCACCATAGATTCAAATGTGTTGCATACACTAATCTGATATAATCTATAATAATGAAAGGAAGTTTCACAGCTGATATCCTGGAAACAGAAGTGATGGCAACTTAACCATACTCACTAGCCATTACTAAGCTTCCTCATGTACCCATGAATAACTTTCAAAAGGCAGCCCTACACTAAGGTCTGTTTATTTTAAAGAAAAAGCCCAAAATATGGATAGTAAATCTTGCCTCACATGCTTAGTAGGGCAGCTGAAGTGGTAATCAAGGAGAGTTTTGCTCTTTGACCACATAGTTATAAATTTTATACCCTTGCTAAGCATAATCCCAGACTCTACTGCAGTATGGAAAAAAGGCATTTCAGTAGTTATTATGCGATACCTGAAATGATAATCATGATACCTCTGATAACCAGGCATACTTAGGGGATCATTAACAGAGTAAAGAATCTCTATCTTGCTCTAGAAATTTTCAACTGTTTGCTAATTATGAGTACTTGGGTCTCATGGATTAACTTGAAATGCTATGCATAGGGCTTTAAATCTTTTAAAACAGTTTTATTAGTATGTTTAATATGTTTTAGTCTATTTAAATTACTCTTATAGCTTTAAATTGTTTTAACTGTTAGTATTGATTTTATCTATATGCCACCTTGAGATTTTTAGATATAGGGTGTGATACAAACATTTACATAAATAAATAAATATTATAAGAAACTAATGGACCAGTGGTCTAGTCCAGCAAGACAATTCTTATGTTCCTAACAGTCTGTTCTATCAATCTTGTGATAGGGAGAGTATCAGGAACAGTTAATAACAATTCAAGGTTAAATTTCTTTTCTATGGCATTGGATCATAAATTAGTTACCACTTGAAGAGTCAGCAGAAATCCATGCCTTAAAATGTCACATGGAGATTTTGCTATACAGTTACTGGTTAAAAGTCAGGGAAACTTACATTTAAAAACAGTACATTTCTTTTATGAGCTGCATCAGCTTCTTGCATTTGCCATGTCTTTTCAGCTTCTTTGTCTCCATGATGACTCTCCATCTGCTGAAGCAACACCAACCTCTGAGACAGGCTACAAAAGGGAACATTCTGATAAGTAAGCAGACCATTCTTTCTGCACAACATCCAGAAAAACAACCACCTTTCAACTCTCACCCAATTTTCCTCTAATTATGTTGAATATAGTGTGGGTGCTCTGAAGGAGGGGGAAAAAGCACAGGAAGTCCTTTCTTGCTGTGCTCCCATGAAGAAAGTAACCATCATGTTGTACAACAAGCAGTCTCTGTGCACAGTTGAGACATCCAGAACTGAACATCTCAGAAGAAATGGGCTTGTAACACAGAGTTAGTAATTTGCAGCATTACTAGGGTCCTCAGTTTTTGCAGTTATATGTAGCTATGCAGACAGAAGTGATGTTGCATTCAGAAGGAAGGCTGTACTGTACTGTTACTAACCTGAGCTTCACATATTGCATTAACTGGTTTACATATTTAAAAGCATACTCCATTCTCTTCCTTGCAATTAAGATTGCCCATACATAATCAGACATATTTGCTTTTCCAGAAACAGGTTTTATTCCTGCCAGAAAAAGGAAAAAAAATTCCCTTTGTTTCTCTCATGGCCCAAAGTGCCATGCCTATTTCTAGCTTGCTTCCCTGATTCCAACATTATGAACCTTTCTATCAAAAACTCCCTAGATTTGTTGCTTTTTCCCTAGTTATTGAGGAGAATAATTCTGCATTCTCAGAGACAGTCTCCCACAGAGAAAACACTAGTGGGAGATTAAATAATTAAGAATATAGCAAAGTGGATCTGAGACAGGTCTGATGGTTGCATGGTGACTTGCCTGCTGTGGAAGATGCAGGTATCATGATTTGTTTAAGTAGGCTGCTAGGGTGAATCAATAGTTGCAATGTATGTTGGTACCAACAGCATTAGGAAACACTGCCATAAGGCCCTCAAAGCTGAAGAGTCACAAATGCTACCTGTTCCAATACAGAGACAGCTAACCAGGCAGGGCTGGGTGGTCATAACGAAAGAGATGATGCTGTTGGAAAGAACAGTTTAGCTGTGTATGTCTATGTGCTACAAGACACAGGACAAAATTCACCTGCACAAAAAAGAAAGACTAGCACTTGATTCAAAATGAAAGTAGACTTGTTTAACTTATAATTTAAAAAGTTACATAAATTGTCTTATGAGACAAAATTAACAAAGCCTGTGACACATCCACTGTTAGCCCTCCACATTTGCAGGGTTCACTTTTGCAGATCTGATTATTCGCGGAATGTTCACTGCTGCCTCGCTATGCCATTTTTAGTAAGGACTGCAAGCCTCCTGAGACTGAGAAACTGCAAATGAGGCTTGTAAGTCCCTATTAAAAATGGTGCGGGGCAGCAGTGGAGGTGATAGTAAGCCCCACCGCCCACTCACTTCTGCCTTGTGAAGGAACCCTGATGCCTCAAAGGAATCCATGGTGGGTTGAATATGGTGATCGTAGTGTGTGTGTGTGTGTCAAATATGGTTTGGGAGGGTTTAGAGTTATTCACAGTTTTTTCATTTTCACGGGGGTCCTGTGCCCCTAACCCTAGCAAATATGGAGGGATGACTGTAGTTTGAGATGACTCACAACTCAGATGTAGACATTTCAGATCCTCAAAATAGTGATAAGGTTAAACCCGGGCAACAAGCATTCATAATCAACTGAGAGCTGTTTGAAGGGGCCAAACATTTCTAAGAAAATTTGCACACATTTATAGAAGAATACAAAGTATAGGTGTTTTTAGTAATGCCAGAAGTTTGCAAACTAACCTGCCACAGCTGCAGTGCTTGAAACTGGGAGAGAATATAGATATAACTGGCACAGAAGAAGTGTAATACTGTAAATGGAGTATGATTATCCATGGAAGGATGTAGTTGCTTACATGTCAAACAGAATACCACAAACTAAACACATAAGAGGAATAATGTCCAGTACAAAATCAATGCAAGGGGAAAGACAAGGCTCCAAAATGTAGCATGAAGGTCATGAAACTGCACCCCTGATAAAAACGTCAGGATGATATTCAAATAGAGAATGCAATCAGTGGGTCAGCCAAAGGAGAATATGTTGTAGCAATGGGTGACCTCAATTATCTTCACACTGGGTGGATAAATGGATGTTCTCCACATAGGGTATTTGGCTCTTGCTGACTATCATCTGACCAAGATATATGGAGAGGTCTTTCTTATTATTGGACCTTGGGGAAAGTTATTTTTGGACTACAACTCCAACACAGAGCCCCAGCAAGCATGGACATTGTAGTCCGCAAAAGTAACATTCCAAGCTCTGCCCACTACCTTTCCTGTGTGCCATAATTTTCATTGGAGATTTCAGGGACTGTATCTGGAACTTTCTGCTAAGCAGCCTGTGCCCTACTGCTAAGTTAGGGTCCTTTCTCTATAGTGAAATAACTATCTTTGGTTGCTGAAGATGAATAAGTATCAGCTTCATCTAGTTTTCCTGTAAACCAAGGACTTCATGTTTCAAACAATATTGCTGTGATTATGTTTTTTTCCAAATTAATTCAGTCTATTTCTATTGAGTTACTACTTCTTTTTACACCCACAACAATTTGCATTGCTTTGTTGTAGTTTGCAAGGTCTGCTATTTCCTCTTTGAGAATAAACTATCAGAAGTGCACATAGAGTTTTCACAGATTTCTGTTCTAAACTTATGACAAATTTGGCACTATTTTTACCCTTTCCTAAATATTAATAGTTTCCCTGGCTTTTCAACCACTGAAACACAAGGCAGAATGTTTGCATTGTCAAATCTGTCAGTGTTCTTCATACTACAGAAGCAGAGCTGGAAATCATGCAGTCCTCTATATGTTATTGGATTGCAAGTCCCAGCAGCCAGTATAATCAATGGTGAGGAATGCTGAGAGATGCAGGACAAAAACATCTGGAAGATCTATCATTTCCATTCCTGTGCTATATCTGTCATCAAGGCTGGTGACATTATTAAGTGGTAAAATGATTAAACATACAGAAGGATTTGTCTTACTAAGGAAAAGCACTACAGCTTCCATACAGAGAACTCCAGCCACATTGTTTTCAAGTTCTGCCACAGTGTCACCCAATATGTGGTAAAGACAATTCTGGGCTCATCAACCTTTTCAATTTTTTGAGCGTGTCAACAAATATGTGGAAAAGTGTGATTCTGAAAGTATTTCTATTCCCTCAAAACAAAAACAAAACCTTAACAAACCCTCCAATCAAAAGTTCCTAAGTAACTTTAGCAGTCACCAATAAGAAAACAGGTGCTCTGATTAATTAATAACAGGTTCAAGGAGTAAATGGGCATTTCTTTCAGTAGAGAAAAAAACAAGCAGGTTTCTTTAAGAATCCATAGTGGGACACGCTATTTAACCTCTAATAAATGATCTGAAGGTAGTGGTCATCTGATGGATCTATTCAAACTGGGGTAATGGGCAAAAAAAGGCAAATGAGATTCAACTTAAGAAGTTACAAAGTGAGGTACACTGATGCAAACAATCCGTACCACATATACACTTACTCTGTGCATATATGCGTGTAGGTCTGAACTATCAGTGACTAATCATGCCATCCCAGTATGTTTAAAGCAAAGAAAAGGATATTATTTCTTTACACAACACATAATTAACTTATGTAATTCACTGTCACAATGTTTGGTGACAACTGGGCTGTAAAAGGAGATGAAAGAAATGTATATAGGTCAAGTTTATGAATGGTGCCAGCTGTAACTCTGAACGTGACTGTTTCAGAGGAAACATGCTCCTAAATTCCAGCTGCTGAAGAACAACAGTGGAGAAAAGGTTACCTCCTTAAGCCACGCCTATGGGCTTCCATTGGCATACAGTTGGCCCTCCACATCTGTGGATTCTGTATCCATGGATTCAAACCAACCATGGTTTGATAATATTTTTTAAAAAAACCCCAAAAAGAAACTTTGATTTTGTCATTTTATACAAGGGATGCCACTTGACTATTGTACATAATGGGACTTGAGCATCTATGAATTTTGATATCCATGGGGGGTACTGGAACCAACCCCTAAAAGATACCAAGGGCCCACTTACTTGAGCTGGCACAATATCTTTGCAAACACTTTCACACATGTGTGAATGTGTCATATTGTAAATGCTGATTAAGCTTGGAATTTTTCTGGAAAAAGAGAAGACCAGTTACAAAGAATACAGACTTTCAGGACAGATTGAAGTTAATGAGCACCGAACTCGCTTCCTTGGACAAATCACTAGGTAAGTAGCCACAAGAAACTCAGGTATATAAATCCCTATAACCACCACTAATGAGATCTCCCAATGTGTCCCTTTGTTAGTCTTAATACTGCAAGAATGTCTTCCTTGTGTAGCCAGGCTGACCTCCTAACCACTCTTTTGTTTTTTATCCTGCCTTTTGGCCAAGCCTTAGCCCTGTGTATGTGGTATCAGAATCAGAGGAACCAAGAAATAAGGGAATTTTCTCATCCCAAATTCCACAAGAGCAGCTGGATTTCAGCATCTTGAGTCCTGTTTGCAGTTCTGCAGAAGAGATTCTGTTTCTTTTCCCATCCTGAAGCCCTGCTTTGAAATACTTCTTGATGAGGATTTGATGACATCACTGAGATAAGGCTGATCCTTACTCAGCTCAATTTAAGTTGGAAAAAGTATCTTGACACAGAACCCAGGAATTTAGCCAAAGAATCTCATCAGTCTATTCTCTTTTCCTAAGTTCCTGTTCTGGCTCAGAGAATCTGTGCTAGTTTGCCCTTCCCTGAGATGTTTGCCAAAGATCTCCTGTTATTTCTACTGCTTCAATTAGAGCTTCAGCACTTACCAGCTGCTTTGTAAGGCAGTCTAACTAGGCCAAGAAGAAGGAAATCTTGTAACTCTGATCTGTCTTTGGAAACTACTTACCCTGCACATTGGCCATGAGAGAGAGGAATTGAGAAGGTGAGAGAGATATTTCAAAGGAAGAAGTTAGCTTTTTCCTATAACAAACTGTTTGGAATGTTTTCCTTGACCTCTGAAATATCTTCACTGAGTCTCTTTCCCTCCCCCTCTACTTCTCAGCAAGCTGTGAACCCCAAACTGCATGTCTTCAACCCCTACTATCATCTGAAACCTAAATCCATCCGTTTATCGTTTATCCAGGCTTGAATCTTTCAGTTATTTTGAAATAACTGTATTTGGTTATGAAGTTGTTTGTTTTATTCACTTACTGTTGTCATTTATAAAGCTCTACCATAGTATTTGCCATTCTCTAATATATTCATTGCAAATGTTTTGGTACTTATACATTCAATAAAACTTGCCCTGTGAAACAGCTCTATGAAAATGTGGTTTACGGGACCAATCTAGATGTGCTATTGCTATTGTCAAGGTTCAAATATCCTTTGCATGCAATTCTCACCATGTGTATGAATTCATACATGTCTCTTTAGAGCATGCCTGACAACACTTACCAGAAGTACCTGGTTGGCTATTTTAGGAGATAGGATGTTGGACTGTTTTCATTATATACTTGTAAAAAACATTATAAATCACAGTTTGCACAAGAATATCAAATTATTTAAAGTACAGGTAAAACATTCCAAATGTCAACATGTAACCTTTTAATAAGATGCTTTATTGAGCAGAATATATTCAGAGTTCCAAGATAAAGAAATGCATTGAAATGAGACTTAATAATGAATTTAGAAGACAAAATCCAATTGCTCAACTCCATTTGAAATTTAATCAGAATGTTCAATACTGATGATCTTAGTATTGCATCTGAAAGGCAGTACTGGCAGCACAGCTCCCCCTAGAGGCAGCATTTTCCTTTTTCTTTAAAAGAAACTGCTTTCTTGTTAGAATTTTACTGGGAGAAAAAAATACTCCTTTAAGAAACTATTGAATCCTCTGGATTTCTTGACAGAGTTGAAAAGTCTCTCATGCAGGACAACTTGGTAAATTACTCCAGATCACAAATCTGTATGTTTAAATGTAAACTGCCCCAGGAAAATATTTCACATTTTTAACAATTCATGTCTTTACTGCATTTTTATAATAATATTTTAGAATCCAATTAAATGTTTTCCAGGACATCTTCTGAAACAAGTACTTACATTTCTTCATGTCTTTTAGCAAGCTGAACTTCTCGTGCTAAATAGGATGCCATCTTCTGTCATGTAACTAAAACCCCAGTTTTACCACTGTAGTAAAGAAAGGAAAGATAATCAGATATTATATCTTCAAAGACAAACATATACTTGCTGGGAGGTTTATTAAAACAATGTTAAATGCACATACAATGTCAAATTAATGGCTAAGAAACTATCTTTTAAAAAAGTAGAATCAGATTCCTGAATATTTTCACCACCATAATATTGCCAATAGGACAAAAGCACCATATATGTATTACTGACTCCTTTGCAACGTGGGATCTGTTGAAGAAACATTGCACATGATACTGCTTGGGAATACAGTTATTAGCATTACCAACAATGGTAATGGTGGAACATGAACAAATGCTTTAATGGTGGTTTAGTATAGATACAAATATAATCTAACACAATCAGCAGTTTCACATAAAAAGATATGTATTTACATAAAATAAGAAGATAATTATTATAGTTTGAATTGGATAACAGTGTATCTTACTTTACTATAGAGCACCAGTGTTCAGAGTCCAAAGGAGGATGTTGTGGAAGCATTTGGATGAAATACAGAGACACTTCTTCTATCACATGAAACTACTCTAAATTCAACCCAGCATTGTGAACTAAACTGACCTGTGATCTGATCCAACAAGATGTCTCTTAAGTTGTTCATTCACCATATTTTTAATGGCCTCAGTGGTTCAAACTCAAAACTTGAATCCACAATCAAAATTCAAACATAGTTTTCCTAAGGAACCAACTTCACTTTAAGCAGAAAGAAAATTATGCTTTATTGGTGAACCACTGGCTAGTTTCTAGCTGACCCTCAAAGACCTCTTGGTTGCTGGGATTCTGGAGATGAATTGTGGAAGAAGCAAATTCCAACTGGAATCCTAACTTTGAGTTGCACCTGCGCTTGCGCTTTTTATACATGTGAGTAAGGTGATATTCAGTATCTCCTTATACAGTTTCCCAGCAGCCCACGGTGCAACATGCTGTTGTAAAAGGTAATTGGCATGTGGGCATAGGTTCAAACCCATGTGACTTGGAACAGACACTGAAAGACACACTGAATGGTCACCAGAACTCTGCCACTGAGTAAGTACAACAAGTTGAGGTACACAAGATGAAAAAGGAAAAGAAGGAAAAAACCCACTCTGCCCTGATCTAAATGAACACAGAATTCTAGGATAGCTAGGAACATAAGTCTTATACCAAATCAGACTAGTTATCAATCTAGCCCAATATTATCTGCTCTGGCTGACAGGAACTTTTTAAGAGTCTCTGTCAAAGGTCTTCACATTACTTAACTTGATCATTTCATCTGAAGATGCCAGGGATCACCTTCTTTAGGTAAAACATGTTTTACTCATCAGACTATTTCCTTAGGCCATTTACAAGTCACTGTGTACTAAGCAGAACAGAGGAAAATCACCAAACCACACTATTGTTTACACAAGTTCTCATCCCTGGTTGAAAGGGAAGGGAATCAAGAAACATTTATTTTGTCAGCAGTTATTAACTTACTTTCAACTCAACTTGATTTATTTCTTGAACAGATAAACAAAGGTTAAATTATATTTGCTTATTTTAGAGGAAAATCTCTCCTTCCTGCCTTTTGATCATTAAGAAATAGACAAAAAGAAAAGTAAGAAAGATGTGGGGCGGAATTATGCTCAGAAAATGACACAAAAGTTCTAGGAAAGGATAAGTCAAATCTAACATCAAACTGGACTGCTCCAATTGCACACAGAGTCACACTAGCAAATTCATGCAAGACAGATTTTCAAGATGCAAATATTATAAGCTGTTTTAAACTGTAAAATCAAAATTGAAGTTGGACAGCATTTCACATTTTGAGAAAGAAAATATATAGTCTCAAGGTAAGGCTTCCCCCTCCAGGTCTACCCTATAATCTTTTCCCATCATCCCCCAACGTACAGTTGCCACTTCCACCTGTGCACAGTCCATACAATCCATGTCCAGGCTGTGCTCCTGTCACGCTTTTCAACCATTTGACCTGCAACTTTTGATCACTTCAAAAAAGGCAATTCTTTCATGAACAAATTATATTCATAGCTACTGTCAGTCACATATAGAATACGGATGCATGAGCACTGGTCAATTCTCAGTTGAAGCTGAGGTCATTAAAGATCACCTGCTCAGTTCTTCCACAACCCATACCCATACCCATACCATTATACTTAACATGCTGGATCCAGACTAAGTTAGTCGACATTGAGTTCACTGAAATAAATGGGTCAAGTTAATAATGACTGAAACACTACTGATTTCAATAGAAACTAAGTGAAACTAATGTAAATTGGACCCAGTTTGAAATTCTGGATCCCACGTTCTTCCCAGTAACTCAACACAGGGAGTAAGTGAAAGATGTGGGTTTTTTAGTCCAAGTCCAGCACTCTATCACCCAGCTTCCTTTTTTGAAAACTGTGCACTCCTTTGCCATACAATATCAGAGAAGAAGCACTCATATAGTCCCAATACAGTCAGTATTCCTTGTTTCGTTCACAAATTATTTTAAAAGCAGATGCTTAAGAGATGGTGCTATTTTTGCAGCAAAATACTTCACCTTGTAACATGCAAAAAAGATATTCCAGAACTACTACACAAACCTCAAAATGTGCTTTGGATATGCACTCCAATCCAACCATAATATGCACTTGAAAAAGATACTGACATATTACTAGTTGCATCAGTATACAGATGTGCATATGCACCCACATGGGCAAGATATTAAAGCAATGCAGTGCAGACAGACCACACTTCAAAGTGGGTTCTGATTTAAACATTATGTATTTATAGTCTACTTCTCTGCCCCAAACAAAACAGAGTAAAATTGAAGCCTGTTACTGCTAAAAGTAATAGCAGTATTATTAATGGCAGTAAAAATAAAACAATTATTAAAGCAAGATTAAAAACAATTACAACACACTAATATAAAAAAGTAACAGTATCCAATCGGTTAAATGTCTTCAATAGCCACCTAGCACAAAATTCCAAAGGCCTGTTCAAATGAAAAGGTTTTTGCCAGTGAAAGGACAACAGAGACAGCTGTGGGATTGTGTCCTGAATGTGGAACTGCAAAGAAACTCCACCAAATTAATCTCTGACGGTGATGAGACAGAGACAGACAGACACCACAGAGAGGCTTGAGTAACAGAATAGTCTTTGAGACAGCCTTATTCAAAGTCATAACATGGGTGATAGACAACACTTTTTAAGCTATATTCAGAAAAGGCCCAATAGCTAGTGAAGGTGTTAACAAGTGAGTCAGATATTTCCTGAATCAAGCTCTAGCCAACAGGATGGATGTAACATTCTGGATCATCTGAAACTTATGAACATTTCTACTAAGGCATGTATCACTGTGGCCAAATCTGACTTTTTCAAAAAGAGGTGCATTTGACACATTATCCTTGCACTTCTGGACATGGCATAAAGCTGGGCATCCAAGATCAAGACGGACTCCAGGAGTTGTACCAAAAGTGTAAACCTGCATCTTCAGGAGAGTGTAACCCACCCAGGACATGTGGAATCCCTATTCCTTGATCTGGTTTTCAGCCGGCCCCTCCCGAAACTGCAAATCATAGTGCTATAACAGCCTAGTGCGGAAACGACTTTTGATTTAATCTTCAGTTTCTCTGCCTTGACATAGTTGACTGTTATTAGCAATCCAGTGGCAAGAAATTCCAAGCTACTTCTCCCAGCTGTTTTATATATATGTCAAACAGAATAGGAATGACACTGAATCCTGAAGGACATCATAGGCTAATGGTCATAGCAATGAAGAAGAGTCTTTTAGCGCCACCTTCTGAACTTATCTTCTAGGAAGGGCTGTGGACACTATAAAACAGTGCTGCCAAATCCCACTGCAGAAAGTGGCTCAGATTTATCATAGTTCTTCCTAGTGAACATGAGTGGAAGCCTGCTTCTATGTACAGATCTTTAGCTAGACTGAGGTGCAACTGCCCTCCACCAACAAATGAAGAGTCCTTGGAGCTTTATCCTAAAATGGAGATGCACCCTTTTAAAAACATGAACTATAGCTCTCCTCACAGCTTTCCTGTGAGAACTGAATTTCTACATAAGAGTAGCCAATATTATTAAATAGTTAACATGATATCTTTAAATGCCATACTAGTGCTGCTTAATTAAATAGTTTGAGTGGTGGACTAGGGCCCCAGAAAATCAAACCCCTGTGTAGCCATGGGCAAGTTGCACTTAGTCTAAGAGGAAGGCCACAGTAAATGTCCTCTGAATAAATCTTGGCAAGAAAACCCTATGATATCGTCACCATAAGTTGGAGTTGACTTGAAGGCATGTAACAACACAACTCTCAGGTAAAGCAATTTTCTATAGCATGGTGAAGTCTCGGAGACTCCTCTTCTAAGAAAAAGACTCAATGCAAAGTTGTTTCCCAGGTTAAAGAAGAGTAAGACTGTTTCACCTTGGACTTTATTCTGATAAACAAACGCATGCCAACATCGTTCTGCTGCACGCCTGAATACACTAACTTCATTTGGATTCATCTGAATGTGCCACAGTTAATAATAAATGCAAGACTGACTGTGTGTAACACTATCTTGGTGCAAGTCATTCAACCATGGAACAATAGAGGTTACTTTAAATATGCCTGAATGCAACAGAAGTACTGTTCTGTTCTCACATTGGAGTGTGTGTATGTATGTAAGACAAGAAAATCATACGTGTCCAATTTTCAGGGACTGGTGCCTAACTAAATATGAATGCTTGGTTGCCAAAATTGAGATGGAAACTGTTTTAGAACTCACTTTCAGTCATTCAGGATTGGTTTCAGCAGCAAAAACTTCTCCAGTTCAGGCCTGGATCAGCCTTTCCTCAACACACTTTTTCTGTCACTCACTGAAAAGAGCAAGATTGGCTTTGTCCTAGACAGCAAGGAGAGGGCATGTATAGAGGCTGGAACCCATGTGGTGATACTTATTACATTAAAGGCTACCTTTTTTAAAAAAAAGCCCAAAAGGTCAGAATGCAAAGCCTTTCCTTCCCCCACACAATGAAATTCAATTTAACTCAAGGAATTTTTTAGGTGTGATATAGGACAGTGCTGCTCAAAGTGGTGATCCATAGACTGGTGTCAGTCCAAAAACCATTGGCTGCTGATACCTGGTGAGCTTTTAGGAAAGGAACAGTTCTAGCCAATGGCACAAATATGGCACCATTCCTTGGCACACTGAACAAAATAACTGCTGGTCCCCCACATCAGATAGGTTGGGGAGCATTAAAGGGCACAGTTTTGTTTGCTATGTATCTCCCCAACTTTGGTGCCTTCCTGCTGTCCTCACCAGAGTTCTTCATTCTGTGGTGGTCTGATGTGGTGATGAGCAGCATGCAGCACATTGGACAGCAAACAATGGGGAGAAAGACAGGGAGGGAACAGCAGAAAGAAGAAACCAGTGGTGCCTTGTCTGATGACACAGCACATGCAAACGAGATAGAAGATCTCCTGCAGAGAGAGAAAGAGAATATGCACAGATGACAATCAAACAGATGAGAAAAAAGATCCAGGAGAGGTTTTTTGGTTGTTTTTTTTAAACAGGGTGGAAAAAAGAGAGACACATGCGGAAGGAAAAGAAGAGGTCCATATGGAGAAAGAGGGAAAGATGAAGAAAATGTACAGAGTTATAGGGAAAATGAAGGAGTTGTTGACAACATGCAGAGTTACTAAGGATAAGCAGTGGGACAAAAACAATGGGGATGGATAGTAATGGTGGCACGATTGTTGCTGACAATATGGGAGAAGAAAACTTTGAAAGAGGCGAGATGTCATGAGAGAAAGACTGAGTGAGCAGTCAGGGAGAAAGGAGGTGGACTATAAAGGCCCCCTGACCAAAAAGGAACTGGATTGATAAAACCAAGAGTCATTAGAGGCATAACTAATTTTCAATGTTTAGGGAGCACTATCTAGCCAAAAAAAAGAAAAAGAAAAAGGAGAATGATACATATATATAAATAAACAGATCATAAAAATGATAGTATCAGCTTGGATCTTTTAAAAAGTATTTATTTTTATGAAACTAAGTTACTTCAGCTGTTTATTAAACAGTGTTTTCACATGGGAGGTTAAAGACAATTTCAGAGCAATATGATTTTTTCCCCATTTATAGTCTATCCTGTTCAAATGGGGATTAAAATACTATATTAAGAAACTGATGTATTAAGAAACTACTAAAATACTATATTAAGAATACCATATAAGAAACAATATAGGCATGTTAATGTGGGCCTAGTTATTAATTTTAACCTCACATAAGTGCAAACAGGAGTGCCAATTTTAATTTTAACCTCAGATAAGTACAAACAGGAGTGGTCGCTGCTGCATTGCTATTCTTGACACTGTAGCTGCAAGTGATGTGGGTTTGGTGCCCTTTGAGGAGACAACTGTCTGCTTCATCAAAAAAGATTCGAGTTTTTGTTTGATCCAGACAAAAGTGGCCTCTACAAGAAAGTCATAATAGAGGATTTTGGGAACATGGCTTCTCAAATAGTGGGCACAGGGCAATGATAATTCTACTGACCAAGTTGTGGTGTCATCAAAAGCAAGCAAGTATGAATCAGGAAGAGATTTTAGGGGATCCCAAAGGGATGAAGGACTTCAATCACAGAATGGATGGAAGAAATCTGCTTTTGATGGAGCGGACACTCCCACCCTGACCACATAGGATCTTACAGCCAAATGGAAAGCATGTCTCATATGGGAAAATGCTCAACCTCAAATGAATGGATACATGAATTGTTATTTTAGATGGGGTAGGCACGTTACAGGTGGGTGCAGCACACCCTCCAGTATCCTTATCTGCACGGTAACACATTTTTGAAAACATTTTTGCACCAAAATAACCCTCAGCCCTGTGTTGTAATGTGCCTTCAAGTAATGTCTGACTTATGATGGCCCTAAAATGAACTTATCACAGGATTATCTGAGGCTGAGAGTATGTGATGCAGGTCACCCAGTGCACTTTGATGGCTGAACAGGGAACAGAGCCCTGGTCTCCAGGGTCATAGTCTGAAGCTGAAACCACTCTCTCTTAGAAGTCTGGGGGCCATGTTTGTCCCCAATTTTGTCATGTTTGTCCCCCATACTGTTTTAGGTTGTGGAGACATGCTTTAAAAAACAAAACAAAAAATGTTCAGAAGGTCAGTTTCTGGGTCACTTCTTGACAGATAAAAAGGCCTCTCCTGGGCCTAAAATGGTTATCCCTTACAAACACGGCAAAATTGTCTTCCTAATCTGCCAAGGCAGCATTTTCGTGCACATTTTTTAAAAATACATTTTTGTTTCATCTCAGACACAGAGGCTGTCAGGGTTTCTGGCTTTTTCTTCTTCTTGTCTTTGTGCAATAATGGAAGCCTTACTAAAGAATTTATTAGACTGCTGGAGTTAGCACTCTTTAGGGGTGCTCACCTATTAAACATTTTCAGAAGTGGGCGCTAAGCTACCAACAAAACAGCGGCAAAGACAGGAGGCAGTGCCATTGCAGAGACAACGGCAACACTGCTCATCTGAAGTCCTCCTCTCTCCGCTCTCTCCTACAATTCCCACAGTCCTTTAACATTTGATTACATCCGTTAGTTTCTAGTAACTGGGATTCAAAAACATCTGAAGGCTGAAACAGGATAACTTGAGATGTACACAGTGGAATTGGGTCACCAATTTTTGTAAGGAGTATGGTAACAGGCTCTCAGCCCGCACTAGACTGTTATAGTGCTATTATTCCACTTTCAACATCCTATGGAGTCCTGGGGTTTGCAGTTTCAGGAGGGGCCCCAAGGCCCCTCTAGTGTGGAAATGCTCAGGATTATGTGTGCTATTGCATTTCCAATTTCTATGTATGGTTGTGAAAGCCGGAGAATGAAGACAGTGGAGAAGGAATCAACTTATTTGAAACGTGCTGGAAGACAGTTCTGTGGGTACCATGGACTAATGACAAATATTTGTTTCTTAGAACACATTTCCCTAGAAGCCAAGATGATCAACCTGAGAAGGTGATACTTAGGAAATATCATGAAAAGACACGACTCAGTAGAAAAGACAACAATGCTCGGTAGGATGGAAGGCAAAGAGGAAGGTTGACTCAGCCTTCCATCCTTCCGCAGGTCGGTAAAATGAGTACCCAGCTTGTTGGGGGCATGTATAGAAATGTTTCGAAATACATGCTATTTGTAAGTTGCTCGCTGCCTCGATCCATAGGGAGAGGCGGGATCAAATAAATAAATAAAATAAATAAATAAAAGCTGGACAGACTCAGGCCATTTCCACACTAGACTGTTATAATGCTATTATTCCACTTCCAACATCCTATGGAGTCCTGGGGTCTGCAGTTTAGGGAGGGGCCTATGGATTCCATAAGATGTTGAAAGTGGAATAATAGCGCTATAACAGTCTAGTGCGGAAATGGCCTCAATCAAGGAAGCCACAGCTGTGAGTTTGCAAGACCTGAGCAAGGTGGTTGCTAAGAGGGTTACTTGGGGGGTCTCTCATTCATAGGGTCACCATAAGTCGAAGTCGATAACAATTAACAATCATAACAGAAGTGCGCACATATACCCGTTCCCCCTCTGTACAATGCATGCTTTCTTCACTCAAGATTTTAACGACACTCTTAATCTCCTACCCGCCCCCCCCGCAACCTGGAATTCACTCTCCCCTCCTCCTTTCAAACAGTGCCTGTGGAATGTACCATTATGGGAGCAAAAGGGTTCTCGGAAAGTTCGAGCAACGACGGCGGGGAGAGCCGTTAGAGGGGGGGCCACGTGCAAAAGACCCCATTCAAACCAAAAAGGCCCTGTGGACGATACCACAAAAAGACGAAGCGGGGACTCGGTTAACCAAGTGGGTAATAGGATGGCATGAAAGCGGGAAGAAGACCAGCCGTTAAAGTGAACGATGTATTTCTGCAGCGAGAGAAACTACCTCTATAGCACCACCCTTGCCACAGAGGGTGCCAACGAACCGTTTGCCCCGCAACTTCCTCTTCCGTACTCCATTTCCCGCCGGTGGGATGGTCCAATCGCCAGCACCCCAACCTGCCCCGTCACATCTTCTCGCGTTACCACGATGTTGCGCTGGGTGGGGGCGGGGAAAGAATGCTCCCCAAGACCGTCTCATTGGTCGATCCGCCTGGAAGGGGCGTGGCTACGGTTGGGCGCGTAACTCTGTTTCGGCGTACTCTGCGCGCGCGCTCGTGCTCTGAGGGGAATAACGAAGGGGGGGCGGGGCATATAATTAGAACCGTTAGAAAGAAACCGTTGGGGAGGGTTACGTAAAGAGGGGGAGTTGGGAGGGGCTTGGTTTGGCCGCAATATTTGTATCATGCTTTTTCCTCTCATGTTGTGAGAAGGCAGCGGTTCAAGCGTCTCATTTGACTGGAAAAATATGTTTTGTTTTTTTAAAAAAAAGAATGTCTGGTTACAGAATTTTTTTCCCTATCATTCTGATACTCAGGGCAGCAAATGGCATTTACAGCCAACAAGAAAAATTCCCAAACGGCAGCAGTAATATCAAAAGTGGAGTTAGGTCACTTCTCTTTGCTCTGACGTCTTAGTAGAAGTCTATAGTCCAGTAGTTATCATTTTTGGTTTCCCTAAAATAAGAATGTGTGGGACCTGTAACAAGCATGTATTTCTAGTAAGGGTGCAAACAGTTATACTGGCCATTTCTGCCCCACTCTGTTATAGTCCTATTGTTCTACTTATAACATCCTATGGAATCCTGGGGTTTGTAGTTTAGGGAGAGGCATTTAGCATTCTCAGCCAGAGAGCTCTTTGGTCTCAGGAAACTACAAACCCCAGAATTCCACAGGATATTGAAAGTGGAATAATAGCATTGTAACATTATAGGGTAGAAATGGCCACTGTCTCCTGTGAGAGTCTCTCCTCTCCCCCAACCCTTAGTAGACAGTCATTTTCTGTGCCCAGTGAATATGTTATTTTTTTTTAGGATTATTTGCTCCTCAGCCTGTTGTTCCCATCATTTTTTTGTGGTTCTGTAAACCATGGAGTTCTCCAGAATAAAATGATAGCTGGTTGTTTAAGGGCGGGTGCTGATTTGGCTACATAAGGACTGGCAGCTGGAGAACAGAGGCTGCTCTTGGTACCCATGACAATATGGCTATTTCCATACTACGCTATTATAGTGATATTATTCCACTTCCAACATCCTATGGAATTCTAGGATTTGTAGTTCACTAAGGCCAAAGAGTTCTCTGGCTGAGAATTCTAAATGCTCCTCCTTAAACTGCAAACTCCAGGATTCCATAGGATGCTGAAAGTGGAATGATCGTGTCCCCTGTATCCGTGGGGGCTGTGTTTCTGGACTTACTGTGTGTAACAAAAAACATGGATAATAGTGAATGCTAATTTTTTTTCAGTGAGATTAATAACATAGCTATTGAGATGAGTGTGCAGCTTAGAGAAGAGGCCATTATTGAGCTTTGGGACCATTACTGATAACACAAGCACTTTACCAGCAGAAACACATTACAAACACAAGCACTTCCCTTTACTGTTCTGTGTTAAGCACAAGAATTTTATACAAGCACATTGTACCACAATCAGATTGTATCAGAGGCCTACTAAGCAACTGGATAGCATACAGCACATATGTATAGCAAGAAAATGTGAGACAGTTAGGACAATGCGAGGCAGCATAAGAGCATGAGTGACCAGCATGCCATTTCTGGAATTTTCCATTCCCTTCCATTTTCCATGTAATACTGTGCAGGAATTTCCAGTCTGCTTATGCATTTACCTTTATCACTTCAATTTCCCTTTAACTTCCATTAAATTCAAACTAATATTTTCAGAGTGCACTTCACAGGTAAGTGAAATCATATTTCCCAGGCAAGCAGATAAGGGAGTCATGCTGTACTAGGTCCCACAAATTGAAATTGCAGTGTGTGGATGTTCCTGTTCAGGGTCCCTTTTGCACTGTGTAATTATATCACTGGGATTCCATGTTACTTACCGTGGCTGCATCCTAGGGAATCCTAGGTTTTGTAGTTTGAGAAGGCTCTAGAGGAACTGTCTGGCTTGGAGAGCCTCTCTAAACTACAAATTACAGGATTCTGTAGGCGAGAACCATGGCTATTGAAGTAGAATCCTAGTGCTACTACTGTGTAATGTGGAAAGACTTTAAGATATTCCATTGTATCCCATCTCCTGCTGTGGTGTACTTGTGTCACCAACAGTTAACGTTCTGTGTCTGATCTAATCTGCTTTAGGCTGTTCTGGAGGTCCCTTCCCCTCCCCTTTTCTATTTTTTTGAGCTTTTGCAAAATAGGGTTTCAGTGAGTTGACTGATACTTCCTTCTTGTGCATGGATGAAGCTATTTTGGCTACATAATGACTGGCACTCAGAAAACTGAGATAGCTGTTAATATATGATGCCACATAAAACCATGCCAGGAATGGTCACACATTGCCTTTCATATCTAGGCTTGGGTGTCTGCCTAACTGAGGTTGCAGTTAGTAAGTGTGACTTTTGATTTAATATGCCTAACCTTATGTTGAAAAGCAATTTGAAGCTCAGTTAGAAGAAAGCAGTCACAGAACCCTTTGCATATCTCCTCGGAAGTAAGTATAATGGAATAAGTCTGACTTTGTGGTTTATGAGATTTTATTATTAGTTTTCCTTGTTATATCTTCCTTGACCCTGTGATGATTATTGATATTTTGAGCCTAGAAGGGAATCAACGTTTTAAATGTCAATTATATGTTTACAATACTGACAGCATGCTTTAACTATCATTAATGTGGATCTAGAATTTTATGAAAGTATGTTTGAAGTGGATTTTCCCTTTGTGAAGTCCTGTTAGCCAGATTTGGGTTTTTCTTATAAGTTGATGGACACTGTTTCTTGCTTTTCTCATACCTTTTCCTATTTGTGTTATTGTAGATTATAAACAGCAGTGAGGAATTTGTATTTTGTACCCACTCTCTGCTTCAAATTGCATTGACTGCAAAAACCCATGCACTTATTTGGGAAATCTGTCATCTAGTGTAGGACAATGCAAACTTGAAACATACACATTAAAAAGAATTAAAACAAATTAATATACTAGTGTGGTGAGGTGGTTTGAGCATTGGACTATGACTCTGGAGACCAGGGTTCGAATGTGCACTCAGCCATGGTAACCCACTGGATGACTTTGGGCAAACTCACACTCATACTTGAAAGGCAAAGGTGAACCCCCCTCTGAATAGATCTTGTTAAAGAGCCCTCTGTGATAGGTTCACCTTTGGGTTATAACAGCAACAAATATTTTTTTAAAAAAAATCAAATATACCAAAGCCAGAGATTCCTATGGTACTGCTAGTGTGCATGGTGTGTTTCTGAGTGTCTCAGTTTCATGGTCATCAAGATATGCTTTAGCACAGATCAGTATTTTGCTTTATTACATTCTGTAAGCTGCTCTGGAAGCTTTTATGGTTGTAATGTGGTTTTATAAGGATTTAGTGTGTGCTTGCAGACAGATGTATCTTAAGGCAAAAGCAGTGTAGACTGTCTCTAGTTGCCCTAGGATAGTATAGCTGAAGGGAGGCATGTTCAGGCCTTTGTCACTGACAAATTGAATCCCCTGCCTTCTGGCAAGGTGGAGACCAATCCACTGTCCATTGTCCAGAGAAGGACTAACTGCTCCAGTGGTTGCTTTCCCCTTCCCTCCTCATTCCTTTTTGTTTTCTATCATATCTATTATTTTGTAAGTCTGCAGGTACATGTGCAGTGTTTTGAAAGTTATAATAACAATCACAGTCAACATTTAACTGTTCCTTGGGTAATGGTTCACAGTGTAGAACATGATCAATCATAACAGAAAAAATCTGGACTGATTCAACCACAGTTGTAGAACTAAATATGCACTTGGCAGTTATATACTTAATACCAGAGTTCTAAATGGATGATCAAGAAGAGGAGAGCAGAACAACATAGTACTCTTAATAGAAAAATAATTTTATTTTGAGTAGAGGTGTCTCATGGAAAAATTCTGTCTATACTGAGGCCATTTCTGCACTACATTGTTATAGTGCTATAATTCCACTTTCCACATCCTGTGGAATTCTGGGGTTTGTAGTTTCCTGAGGCCAAAGAGCTCTCTGGCTGAGAATTCTAAAGGGCCCTCCCTAAACTGGAAACCCCAGGATTCCATAGGAGGTTGAAAGTGGAATAATAGCACTGTAACAGTGCAGTGAGGAAATAATCTCAGATAGCCTAGCAGAGAATGTTCTTATCCATCACAGGGTATGTGAATGTTAAGCATGATTTAATACAATGTATGAACTCTTAAAATAACAACAGATCTTGAGATAGCAAACTGTAATTATCCTACTCCATCTCTCGCCTCTGTTAAAGCGAAAATTCCTCACTGCAAAACTTGCATTTCATCATTATCATATGCAGATGTGTGCAAATGGACCTCTGTTGGTTCGTATCAGAGGTGCCTCTCTTCCTGGTACCACAGTATACTCCAAAGGGTCCTTCAAATTCTCAAGTGCAGAGGTGGGGTGCTGCAGGTGAGAAGAAGAATCTTTCCCACCAGTGGGGTCCATTCTGCTGTCAAAGCTGTAAATCCTACTTTACTTAACTATCAGATATGTCATTGATTTTTCTGAAGAAATAACTTCTCATCTCTCAACCTTTTAGGACGTTTCTTCCAGTCCTAAAACTGCCAGGTCAAAAACCACTAGGAACATACCTGGCTGGCCTGTGATGCAGCAGTGATGAATAAATCTTTAAATAACTCATTAAAACACAGTTTTTGCTACTGGCATGGCACAGTCATTAATCAAACAGAAATTAAAGGATTGCCATTCAGCACTTTGGCCGATGGTTTGCTGATCTTTGGCTGGCTGCACCATCATAAAAGAATATTGTCAGGATCAATGGGGAAGAACAAGGCTTATGGCCTATTTTATCCATAGAGATTAGACTAAAGAGGAAAGCTTTATCGTTGCAAATAGGCTCAAATTCTGCAGCTGGATCTCTCCTCACAGACAGAAGTCTCATTTGGGGGAACTGTGATATTTGTTATTTGTAGCTTCAAAAGTATGTACAGTGCACTATGATGAAAGATTATTCTTATCAACTCTTGTTAACTATGAAAGGATGATCCTCTTGCCTGTGATAGATGTAAGCTTCTGCCCTGTAATAGCCTTTTCTCTTGTGAGCCTTTGTTGCTTTCTGTTTTAAAGTGAATAGTGACTGACATTTAATCCCTAAGCACATTAATTGGTTTTACTGTATCAAACAGTATATG
This sequence comes from Ctenosaura bakeri, assembly GCA_948474755.1. NCBI lineage: Eukaryota > Metazoa > Chordata > Lepidosauria > Squamata > Iguanidae > Ctenosaura > Ctenosaura bakeri. Next base: position 214,179 of record CAOLHI010000759.1, on the reverse strand, counting down.
AGTATTATAAATAAATTAGAAATAAATAAGTATTATAAGGGAATATTTCAAATAAATAAGACAGTTGATTTCAGTGAAATGTACTCTAGTGTAACAGCTGGTGGCCTACATTCGTAGAATGAACAGTCTTTATAAAAAAAAAATTAAATGGACACAAATGGGACATCAGAAATGGCTATATTCCAAAATGCATCGGGGAGAACTCTTCAGTGTCCCAGGACTCACAGGCTGGAATCCAGTTGGCATGCAGTGCCAATGTGGCTATACTGGCATAGTGGGGTGGCAGAAGTACAAAGGCCACAGGCCTACAGCTAAGGAGGATGTGCCTCATTGAGAAACAGACCTCTGGGAACCTTGCCTTGCCTTGCTACTGCTGTGTAACCACTAGTATAGTGCCTCAATTCCACACCCTCCAACAATGTTCAGATTTGAAAATGGGAATGTCTAAAGCCAAGCAACATCTGATTGTGGTCGAGATGGAAAAAGTTATGAAAGAGAAAGAAAAGACAAGCTAGGAGATGTTGCAGCAGTTTGCTTTTGTCTGAGTTTACAAGGAAGGACAAAATCCTGCTCTTCCCTGCTCCTCCCCCCAGTTAATTTAGTGTAAGCTGCTTTTGCACTTTGAACTCAGTTTAGGGCAACTGAACTAAGCTGAGGATAAAGAGGAGGAAGAGAGAAAGTGGGACATTTTAAAAGCAGTTGAAAAAGAGAGATGACAGAGGATTAATTAGGACTGTCCCTGCCAAATCAGGACAGCTGGGAGTATGAGATGAAAGCCTTGGTGTCTAACTTCAGGGTAGCCATCCTTGGAGCAAAAAATCTTGAAAGACAAATTCCAACCTTAAGCAGTCAAATAAGAATTCAACAGCAGATTTGACATTTGCTTCTGTATATCGAATAGGGACAAAGGCTTTTTAATCTCACTGAATATGTTAATAAGTTCACTCATGCAAAGTTGTCTGTGTTAGCGCTCTGGCGCTAATCCTTAAAGTAACTATTACTGTTTATATTTTTTGCATTTTAATTTTTTGTCACCTTTTCACCTAAGTATGAATATAATAATTTACCAATGGGAACAACACATCATGCATCTGATATGTGGATGTAGGCTATGGCATCTTATAAGAAATTTTTTGTGCCACAACACTTTAAACACCTTAGTCGGCTTTTGCTGCAACAAACACTGTTACCATCCTGGGAACAGCAAAAAGAGCTAAGTCCCATTTAAAAGACAAATGGTAAGTTCTATTGATTTAAAAAAGATGAAAACATAATTGTTTTTTCCCATGTTCTTATTCTTTCTACCAGAAATTGTATAAGTTTTAATTCTCCCATAGTGCTGTCCTCAGAATTATAAATACAGATCTGTTAAGGTCACTCTGTCACAGGAACTGCATTAGCCATTTTTCTGATAGATTTTCCACACACTGCAAGATAGATAGTAGTCATATTGGGGGGGGGGGATTTTCAAAACAGCTTGAACTAGGTTTTTAACTAGATATTGCCAGCCTTGTTGTGTTTGTCTATGTTTTTATCTTAATGTCTTTTAAACACAAATGGATTGATTTTAACACTAGGTGGCAGTTAAACACAACTAACAATCAAAAATTCCTTTAAACTATCACACAGCACGAAACATTGATATTCAGCTCTGTTAATTGTATTTTCCAAAAGATGTCGTGGACCAGTATTTTCAGATGTATACAAATAATTACAGGCAAGTGAAATAAAATGTTTAAGTATATAATGCATGATATATCATTTTGGCTTGTAATATGGTACCTACCACTGCTCTTTTTATGGCAATAGTATTTCAGTTTGTCATTTTTACTAGCATTTAGCACAGCACATTTTATTGTTATGTGCTTTCATTTATCATTGCCAATTGGTGCCATATGCCACTTAAAAAAAGAGGGTTTCTGATGTGTGTATGTGTTGTATAGGAAGTTCTCAGTTGTTCCCCAGGAAATACAGACAAAAGGCATTACATTTTCAAGGTATATCCATTAATCTCTATACGTATATGTAAATATGTGTGAGAAATGCAGATTTCTTGTATGCACACATCGCACATATGCAGATGAGGAATACATATTTTCATCTGCTTGTATCACATAGCCTTGTGAATGGTTGGTGGGGGAATCTGGTTTTGTTGAAGCTAAGTAGAGGTAGAAATTATCAGGGCTGGATGAAAAATCTCTGGGAGACCAGTGCAAGTTGTTTCATGTTTTTTCAAAAGTGATAGGTGTGCTTGTCTACTTGCTTTTCTACTTAATGCTTCCTCCTTCCTCAGCCAACACTTCCCTGTTTCTCTTTCTTGTTTTAAAGATAAGCACCAGATATTAATGTCCTTTGTAGGTTGCATATAGATAGAGATTGATTTGGTTCAAATGTCAGGAGAAAAAAACAGGGAAGGCATTAAAAAAAACCTAAGCATAACCAGGAGCACCCTTGTTGGGAAGATTAAGGCCTGTTTCTGCACTACACTGTTATAGTGCCCTTATTCCACTTTCAACCTCCTATGGAATCCTATGGTTTGAAGTTTAGGGAAGGGCATCTAGAATTCTCAGCCAGAGAGCTCTTTGGCCTCAGTAAACTACAAACCCCAGAATTCCCCGTGATGTTGAAAGTGGAATAATAGCACTATAACAATGTAGTGCAGAAATGGCCTAAGTTTCTCAATTACTGATAGAGTATACATACTCATATCACTTGCCCCTAGAGAAGTAATGACTGAACAATAAAAACAGGCACTTTTCAGAAAATTGTTTTATCTTCTGCCATTGTTTCTTTGGTTTGTCTTAGTTTGGATGTCACAACAAAGTGTTGAGTATGCAAAGCTTTGAGCCCAAGAAATACCATTTCCCTTTCTTCATCCTTCACGTTCATGGGGAGAAAGTTTAAAGATTCTGGCTATGGTTTTTAATAATCTGCAAGTTCTCTTTATATCCAAGTACAGGAAGCTGTGGTTTCTTGGGCCCTTTCTGCAGCTTACCTTTTAACGCTGCCGGAGTGTGGGTCTCACATGAGAAGCCTGGGCAGGAAGGCTCTCGCAAGCCTCCTGCTTCCCTGCTGCTCGGGCTCCACAGCTCCTTCCCGCTTGCGCCCCACCTGCGCCCCGCCCGCACCGCTTCCTTCCTTCTGCAGTGCAGCCTGGGAGTTGGAGGCTGCACTGAGGAGAGGACGTGTGACCAGCCCAGCTCCAGAGACTCCACACCGCAGGTGAGTGCAGCCCAGGCCTGTGGGCCTTGCGCAAGCACGGGTTATTTTTGGCTAAAAGCCGAAAATAAGAAAATGTGTATTCGCTGCGCGTGCAGGCCTTGAGTGTGGCGGAAATGGGAGTGCATCATGCAGACCACTCCTCACATTTACACGACGCAGTTGAGGAAACTGTAGTCTGTTCAAAAATGCAGTCAGCACATTTAAAGCTTCTTGTCATATCCTCTCACATGCACAGATGAAAACTAGGAGAGGTGTGGCCAAGCAACATCAGATGTGGGCAAGATGGCAAAAGTTATTAATGAGAAAAAAACACAAGCTAGGAGAGGCTACAACAGTTTGCTTTTGCCTTAATTGACTGGAACAGCAAAATTCCACTCCCTCCTCTCTCCTATACTGATTTGAGTGCAATCTAGTTTTGTACATTGAGCTCAGTTTGCAACAATTGAAGTAAGCCAGGGGCAAGGTTGGAGGAGAGACAAACTGGGACATTTAAGAGCAACTGAAAAAGATGGGTGGCAGAGACTTATTCAAGGCAGTCTCTGTCAAATCTAGACAGTTCTATGGTGTGTTTTGTGTATGAGGGAAAATGGAATGGCAGTACAGTGGCCCCTTCACATTTGCTAGGTTTTGGGGCACTGAGCCCTCATGAAAGTGGAAAAACTGTGAATAACTCCTCACCTGCAATCCTCCTCCCAGTTTTCACTGAATTGCCCCTCTCCCATTCCTTTGCCTGTGGCCCAGCATTCCTGGAGAGAGAGAAAAGACAGGAGAATAGCAGAGTCCTGGGGTTCTACTACTTCCGGTTGCTGTCTTGAGAAAGGAGGAGGAGGAGCAAAGAGAGCACCTGACCAATCAGCAGCCAATACCTAGCAGAATGTGCAGCCACATGGCAGAGTGGACATGCCTCCAGCAATGGGAGGGGGCTTTGCTCACCCAAAGGGAGAAAAACTTCCATTTTAAACACAAGCCCCACAAGCCTGGAGTGATGAATGCAAGGGAATGGGGGAAGAAAATGGTGAGAGGGAGGCAAGAAGATGGCTTGTGAATATTCAAATTTGCAAAGTCGAGACCTGCGAATGTGGAGGGAGGACAGTATGTGAATCTGAGACTTGAACGATGATTTAGAATAGGACTAGGCAGCTGTCAGAGCATAAGAGGTCCACATTGGCTCCCCAGGAGATCTTGGACAGCTGCAATGCCCAGGAAAAAAGCCTAGTTTTTGCCCACAAATGCCCCAAGCATGGTCCAGGGGACATGGGTGGATTTTTGCCACATTTCCCCCCCCAGGCTGTTTTAGGCCCAGGATAGGCCTTTCAAAACAACAACAACAACAATAGGGAGCAATTGGGAAGTCATTTCCTGTTAACTTCCTGATTCTAAAAGTTTTCTTTGGGCTAAAGTGGTCTAGACCCTGCTAAACATTTTTCAAAAAAATAGTCCTGTTTACAGCTGAACTTGGATTTAATGTGTGCAGCAATCAATAAAGTGGGGCAATTTTCTAAAGCTGATATTAAACTAAAGTGTTCTATAAAAGCTTACCAGTAACCAATAACAGAAATTGACTTACATATTTCTGGGCTCTTAGATATTTTTGAAATAATATAATGGCTGGAATTCAGTGAGGGACATGTGCACATGTACTTGTCCCTTATGTGTGCAGATGTCCTCTTTCAGATGCTGCAGGGGTTGGTATTCTTCTTTCCCTCTCTCCACAGTGCCCAAAGCCCCTCCCTGACTTACTGTAAAGCCCTTGAAGCCATTCCGCATGGCTGTTCTGCACCTCATGGTGAGAAGGCAGGATTGGAGCAACATCTGTTTACCTCCTCACAACCAAGTGTACAATGATAGAATCTTAAGAGTTGGGAGGGACCACAAGGACCAACCCCCTGCCATTCAGGAGTGGACAATTACAGCCCTCTTAATCAATGCCCATCCAACCTCTGCTTAAAGACCTCCAAAAATGGAGAGTCCCTTCTCCTCATATGCAGTCTATTACACTATTGAACAGCTCTTCCATTTAAAAAGTTCTTCCTGATGATTAGGGCCATTTCCGCACGAGTCTGTTATAGCGCGATGATTCCACTTTCACTCGCCTATGGAATCCTGGGGTTTGCAGTTTTGGGAGAGGTCAGCTGGCCCCTCCCGAAACTGCAAAACCCAGGATTCCATAGGAGGTTGAAAGTGGAATCATCGTGCTATAACAGACTCGTGCGGAAATGGACTAGGTGGAATCTCTTTTCCTGTAATTTGAATCCATTGGTTTGCATTTTACCGCAGTGGTTCTTAACCTGTGAGGACATCTGTGGAACTGTGATGTCCTCATAGGGGATCTTCAAAGGCTTGAAGGCTGCTCAGCTTGTCTCCTCCACACAACAGAGCAACTACATGAGAAGAACCAAGGCAAAGGGAGGGAGGGAAGGAGGGAGGCTGGCCGGCCTGCTGGCTGGCTGGCCGGCCGGCCGGCCAGTCAGTCAGTCAGTCCTGAGCACTGCTTGTCAAGCAGCTGCTCCTCTGGGGAGGAGGCAGGCTGAGCAGCTGAGTGACAGCGATGCTGACAGCGAGCCAACCAGTCAGAGTTTGTCATTCTCTCTCCCCCTCATTTCCAGTAGAAAGCAGTCCAGTCTATTATCAGAAGCACTGCAACCCTCCCCTCCCTTTTGACTTTTTCGTCAGGACAGGAGGAAATTGAGACCAACAAAGGAGGGAGGCCTGTGCATTGCCCTTCAATCCATGCCATCCTCAGGCACCAGAATCCTCCTCCTTCCCACCAATTTGCAGCTGGAATGGATTGAACTTCAACGAGGAGGCCCAGCCACCCTTCACCTTGGCTCCTGTCGTGTGGCCCCTCTACCGTGCAGATCAGGTGTGCTGAGCAACTGAGTGACAGCAGAGGAACCGTGTGAGAGGATTCAGGCAAAGGTTGGCTGGAAGCTGGGATGACACATTGCCATTCAATCCACTCCACTGGGAAACTGGTGGGATGAAGCAAGAGAAAAACATTCCCTCACCCTCCAGCACCTCTGAAGGAACGTTTAATTTAATGAATGGTGTAATATTGTTAACTGGAGTTGCGGTCCCTGTCAGTTTTCCAGGCCAAAGCTTGTAAATGAAATGCAGCATCATCCTTTGCATTAATTAATTACTTAAAATTAACAAGCATATTAGACTGTGGTTCAGTGTTTAGTTTTAAGTCTATATGGAATCATTCCAATACCAGTATTGTAATAGGAGTGTGTACATTTACTCATTTCTCGCTTCCCACCTAATTTGAAGACCCTTGATGAGTAATATTAAATAAATATTTGATGCACTTTCAGTTTTTAAACCTTGAGTTTGGTCTTGGGGGTCCCTGGTAAAGATATATTTAAATAAGGGTCCCTGGTAAAGAAAAGGTTAAGAATCACTGTTCCACCAGATCCTTTCTGATCTTGGAAGCTAAGCAGGGTTAGCCTTGGTTAGTACATGGATGGAAGACCACTGAATACTTGGGGCTGTAGGCTGTTTCAGAGGAGGGAACTGGCAAAACCACCTCTGAATATCCCTTGCCTAAGAAAAGCCTATATGTGTATGTGCCTTTAAGTCACTGTCAACTTATGGTGATCCCATTAAGTTGACAGTGACTTAAAGGCACATACACATACTCTAGAGCAGCAGAAAATAAGCTGGCTCCATCTTCAACATGACGTCCCTTGATAATGGTCATGTCAGCTCTCAGTCTCTTCTTCTCCAAGCTAAATATAGCCAGCTGCCTAAGTTGTTCATCATAGGGCTTGGTTTGACATACAGAAAGATTACAGAAGTGCTGAGACCCTTGGAGAACCCCTCTGAGTCTCAGTGTTGATGCCATCATTGTACGTCTGTCTATGAGACAGCAGCCAGACACTTCTCTGATCCTGCCTTCTTGCTGTGAAGCACGGAATAGCAATCGGATGGTGGTGGTCAGGGGAGTATATAGGACTCAGTATAGCATACTTCTATATTTGGATATTTATGCTATGTTGATGGGAACTTGGATTGCAGCCAATATTTGTGTGCTTGTATGGAAACACTGCATGAAATGATTCATACAAGATTTTAGCTACCCGTTTTGTTGAGTTCTAGAATGCAATTTAAATCAGTTGGAGGGAATTAACATAGTGGGATATGTACTATTATTTTTCAATTCAGTTCTCTCGTTTTATAATCCATGTCAGAGGCATCTTAAAGTAACATTATATAGCCTTCCTCTTCCTCAGTTGTCTCATTGCAGCAGCTATTCCGTCAGGCTATAGTAGAGGGAGAAATGGAGAACAGGATTGTTCTAATGAGAGACCAGCTCATTTTGACCCTTTCTTTTCATGAATTCTTTCCATCTTAACTAAAAGTTCAGTAATTTTAAGAACTGATCTCTTAAGTTTCTCTTCTTTTTTTTCTACTTTCACATCTCCCTTTCCTTGTGTCTTTTAGGCTATAAGCTGCAGCTCATGTCTGCTGGAGATATGCTGTGGAACAGAATGGACAATAGCTATAGGTCATGTAGGTCATGAAGTTAATATGATAAGTGGGGGCTCTTCATTGTGGCTAGTGATATTAGCACAGAACCTCTTCTTTTACCTATACTGTCTCATCCTCAACATGCCATGCAGTAGAGTTATTCCAGTTAGTGGACAATCTACTGGGACCAGGTACAAAGAAGCTAACAGCGGAACCCTTGGTTACCTGCTGTGACCAATTTGCTAAGCAATTTGAGTACATAGTCTCTTGTATTAACACAGAGTCTGGGGAATTGTCCAGTGTGCCAGCTGGTCAAGTTTCTTCAGATATTGTCTGTTGATGTAGACAAGACACTTGAATCAGTCTGTCCAGTTACATGTAGCCTTGTTCCTTGTGCATCTTAGTGGATAATTCCAGCAGAGATGGATAGATTGGGTGAATCCAAGGAATCATAAATGTCTCTGTCACTTAGGGAAGAATGCCTGCTGCCTTGGAGAAGACAGTAGGATGGCCTCTCCTGACCCAGGACCCAACTGGATCCAGCACTGGATCCAGTGACAGCTACTGCTTGATTGTTCCCATCCCCTTTTTGGGCAGGGTGATCAAGCTGGATTGCTGCATACATTCTTTGAAGAGACAGATTATATGGACCTATTTCACTCTGGTTTCAGATCTGGGTGGGGGGTAGTAATGAAACAGTCGTATTTATTCTGCTTGTCTACTTACTCAGGCTTAAAAATAGTACTGCTACCCTGGTGATCTTTCTGGACCTTTCAGTAGCTTTTGATGACATTGTCATAGTATGTTGCTGAACCAGCTGTGCCGGATGGGAGTAGGAGGCACTGTGTTAAGATAATTCTGCTTCTGTCAACAGAGCTGGTTCCATAGAGTGACATTGGAGAATTCCTACTCATCCCAATGTGAGATGCCACAGGATTCCATCCTATCTATTGTGCTGTTGCATATCTATATGAAGCCACTGGTGAGATCATTAGGAGCTTCAGGGTTGGGTGTCATTAATATGCTGGTAACACTCAGCTCTGCTTCTTCCTGTAGTCAAAATCATCTGGAACCATGCTTGGATGTTGTCATGCACTTAATGAGAGCAGATAAACTAAGGTGAGTCTTAGTAAGAAGGTACTTTACAGTTGGTGATTCCCAGTTTGGCGAACTGAGTAAGTGGCCTGCCCTGGATGGGATTGTACTCCTCCCAAGGCAGGTGATGCATAGCTTAGGAAGTCCATGTGAAATCTGTGGCCTGGAGTACTTCTGGCTAGCTTCTGCCTTTCCAGGACAAAGACGGAGACAGAGGGTGCAAAACGCAGCAGTTAGATTGCTGACTGGAACAGCTTATAGAAACATATAAGACCAGTTTTAAAGAAATTCCACTGGCTGCCAATACATTTCTGATCTGAATTCAAAGTGGTGGCAAGATTAGAGCTTGGATTTTATTAGCAAGAAGCAGAACTTTTCATATGATGATGTCACTGTACTATTTTCTTACTGATGTAATTCCAGAGTTTGTTGCCCTTCTCCTGAGAATGTGTAAGCCTTGATTATGGTACCACTTTGTTTCTTTTTCCTGGTGCAAAAGATCTTTTTCACATGTATTGTGAGTAGGGTTCAGATGTTTCCTGGTAGGTGCATTGTGGATGTCTACTGAGTGTGATGCTTAAGGGAATGCTCTGCTCACCATCCTTACTTTACTTCCAGTGTGGAGATGGTAGGAAGTCAGACTGGGTCTACCATAGATTAAACTTTCTCAGAAGACTTCCTCAGTCTCTCAATTTCTTTTTCACAGCAAGATGTATTTGTCATCATAGATTGTGCAACTACAGAGGCAGAAGAAGAAATCAAAAGATTGTGCACAGGAGTCCAGGAGGAAATTGATCACACACCAAAATGGAACTTGTTCTTGATCATAGGTGATTGGCCTTCAAAAGTAGGAAGCAGAGCAGAAACAAAGACTGTAGGAAAATTTGGCCTATGATCAAGAAGTGAAGCACAAGAGTGATTGATTGAATTTTGCGAGACCAACAGTTTGTTCATGACAAACACATTCTTCAAGGAACCAAAGAGGTGACTATATGCATAGATACCACCTGATGACCAATGTAGAAATGAAATAGACTACATGATTGGAAGCAGAAGATGGAGAAACTCCATTCTCTCTGCAAAAACAAGATCAGGAGCAGATTGTGACACAGACTATGAAATGCTAATATAAAAAAATATATAAAAAATAAAAAAATATATAAAAAAATATTTCAAAATATAAAAAATATAAAGCTAAAGAAGAACACTAAATCAACCATTGTGCCAAAATGCAACCCAAAGAACACAATCATATATAAAAAAAAAGATTTTCACTATTAATCCTAGTTGACTGGCAGCCAGAAGAATTCTGGGCTGCAGCCAAGGAAATTGCCAGGGAGGAATGCAAAAAGACACTGTCTGCACCCAAAAAAAAAAAAAAAAGGCCTCATTGAATGACAGATGAAATTTTTCAGCAGTTGGGGGCAGATGAGAAGCAAAAATAAAAGATGTGTGCAGACAAAAAGAGAACTACTGTAATAATCAATACAGATGACAACAAAAAGGATGAACAGGAGACCTCTTACCCAAGTCCCTATGAAATCATAGGGACATTTAAACCAAGGATAGGGATGCAGCAGAGGAGCATATTACATGACCAGGTACAAATAAAAAGACAATGGAAACAATACACTGAAGAACTATATAAAAGACATGAAAGAATGACAGATTCATTTGAGGAAGAACCATATGAAGATGAACCTACAATTTTAGAAAATGAAGCAGAAGCTGCACTCAGAGCATATGGGAGAAATATACCAGGAACAGATGGTATACCAATAGAACTAGTCAAGCTACAGAGACAGAATCTGCTCTAGTTCTAACTAAAATCTGGCAACAAATATGGAAAACAAAAGAATGGCTCACAGGTTGGATGTGCTCGATGTACATTCCAGTCTCCTAGAAAGGGGACCCCAGGGATTGGACTAACAGCAGGACTGTTGCATTAATCTCCCAAACAAGCAAAATCATGCTCAAAATTCTACAACATGACTTTTATCATATATGGAGTGAGAAATGTCAGATGTCAAAGATGGGTTAAGGAAAGGGAAAAGCACTAGGGATCATATTTCAAACATATGTTGGATAATGGAGCACAGTAAAGAATTTCAGAAGAAAATCATTCTGTGGTTTACAGATTATAGCAAAGCCTTTGATTGTGTAGATCATTTAAAAATATGGATTACTCTTACATTTGATGGATCTGATGTGTAACCTGTACCCAGAACAGGAGACTACAAGGAAGACAGAATACAGAAAAATGGAATGGTTTCCAATTGGCAAGGGGGTCAGGCAAAGCTGCATTTTATTACCCTATATGTTGTATGTTGAACATATATATAAACCAGAATTTAGTCTCAGAGGAAGGAGGTTAGAAAGTTGAAGAAAGGAGCATCAACAACTTAAAATATACAGATGACACAGGTGAGACTTGGAACGATTACTGAAGAAAATTGAGGAGAAAAGTGCAAACAGTTGACCATTAAAAGAACAAAAATAGTGACCACAGATGATTTACATAACCTTAAAGTAGATGAGGAAAACATTGAAATACAGTCGGTCCTCCACATTTGCAGGTTTCACTTTCACAGATTTGATTATTTGCAAATTTCTCCAACCCTCGTCCCCCACACTTCAAGTGTTTCTTTCCTGGTGGAACCTTCCCTATCAGCAGCTCTGAGATCATGCAACCTTTTAAAAACATCCCTGTGGTCCTCCTCCTCCACCAGCCACTAGCTTGCCAGCTAAGGATGGGTTGCAGCCCAGTTTCTCAGCATGACAAACCTTCTCCCACTGCTTTCTCCACAGCCAAGAAGGAGATGGGCAAGAGATGGGAAAGAGGGAGGAAGTATAGGACCACCATGGTGACCCACCTCCTTTTCCTATTCTTTCCCTGACCTGGTTTGCACTCTAGGTACCAATTCTCCCTAACATGTCTTGGCTCCTACTCCATTTTGATATGTATGATTTTTCTTTGTTTGCAGGGTTCCTGTGCCCCTAACTCTAGTAAATGTGGACGGCTGACTGTATAATTATTTCAGATGTTTTCTGTGGAATGTCCTGATGGATTGAAATGCTGCCTCAGTACTTTAGAAGAGATGCTATTTTTAATTTCTGGTTTGTGTTCATTTATTTTCTTGCACAGAGAGGATTTCATTTTGCCTATGTATAAATGGCAACTGGGCAGATGATAACATATTTGAAGATGATCATTAATTCACTTGAAGGAGTATAAAGCTCCACCAAACACACCACAGTTGCTGCCCACCCCTGTGCATGCCAAAGTGCTCCCCATTGATGATTTAGTGGCCACAGAAGGGCAAGAGACCCTCAGGCAGTAGCTGGATGGGCAGAGGTGGTCCATAAAGATGATATCTTCTTTGTTTGGCTAAAGAGATGTGGTTGGACACAGCCCGGTCACCTTTGCACTTTGAAGTAAGACCCATAAGGTAAAATACTTGGGTGTGCTTGATCCCACCGACAAGCCTCTGACCCTTCTACCACTGTATTGTAGTGCCAAAGAACTTCTTTGAAATCAAATCCAGGCCCCAGGCTGGAAGAAATTCTCTATTTTTACTCTAAAATGTGCAGCTGCAAGTTAAAATGTATGTAGAGCCATAGTGAGGTTCACTCCAAGAACTGATCGTGAACCCCAGATCAATGCTTCTTAACCAAATTGATACTGGGGGACGAGCAGTTGGTTTTTTCCCCCACTAGTGTGCCATGGTGGAGCACCATATTTCTGCTTGTTGCTATAATTGTTTCTTTGTTTCCTGGAAACTCTCCAGGGACTCGCAGTGGTCCATGAACCACCACTTTCAGCAGCACTGCCTTAGATCATTCAACAGAATCCTTTACAATATTTCAGGGTCCTGTACTATGCATAATAGATTTTCTTGCTTAATAAGCTGTAGAAAAAAAATCTATAATACGCAGACATTTGAGAATTTTGGAGGTGGTTTTGGAATCATCCTGCAGCTACAGGGCAAATCAGGACAAATCCTTAGAGGATAGAAAACTCTATAAGAGGATATAAAAGTAGATTTTTGGTGGTGATTGGAAAGGATAGCAGGGTTTTCTTTCATCAGAAATTCAAGATGCTTTTATTTCAGCAAAACTTGAATACATAGCACTGAGTTTTATTGCTGCCCATTTTAAAATGTAATCTTCTTTACTTTTGCTGCTTTTATGGTTTTTAAAAGAGAACTGGTCATCTTGTATGTACTTTGTTACTGCTTTTTGAAACTGGTTTTTAGTTGTACATTTATAACAATATAGTCTGTGCTGCTTTGTGTACATTTAGTAATGAAGTGAGACATAAATAATAAACTACTGTTATTGTAGGCAAACTCTATTAATGCAGTAGATGGTAGTACAAATTGAGAGTTTTTCACTCTGTACATCACTTCCTTTTTGGAATAACATCATTATATGCCATAATGATTAAAGCAATGTTTTTATAATAGACAACACACAGACATGGAAGGTCATAAGGAAATCAAAATGACTCCCTCAGGCACGGTCCTAAACATCTTTTGACTCACCTAGAGTAGCAAATTGGTATGAGATAGCATGTGTAATTCTCTTTCAATTCTAGTTTCCTGAATTTAAGCATCTGAAAGAACAGCTCTCTAGTCACGCTTTCCCTACTAAATTGTAGTATCAGGCTGTTAATGTTATTGGCAAAAAAGGTTAAAGAAATAAACATCAAAAAGCCCTCATAGTAATCGTGATGAATAATAATTACAAGTAACCACTGAGGTGAGGACTCCAACTACTAAAATAATCATACTGGGTATACAATTAGTGTAAAAGTCGAGAACCTCAGGAGAGAATGGCTTCTGGTGTCTAATTAAAGAAGTCAGCCCAAGAATTTAGCTTTCTATAGTGGACATTATATTCCTTAAACAATGGCTTTTAAGGTAAGGTCTCCACCTTACCTCTGAATGTCTATTCTGGAACGATCAACCGATAAAGGAAAAAAGTGCTGAATAAAACTCCTTGGAAGCAGGCAGTGCAATGTATCAGGCTGTTATCATTAGATTAAGACACATTTTGTTCCTGCACGTCCTATTTGTCTTAACCCACAAGTATGTTTTGGAGCAGGATGGCAAACAGTGGTATTATACGGAATGGTAATACTTCATACTGATGAGGAAGGATGTCAGGGGGCAGGCACTGGAAATTCAGTAGACTTCCACCTCTGTAATGTTTGGAATAACAGTGCTAAAGACTTCTAATGTGACTTTAAAAGATTGATGCTGTCTTTTTGTGTAGCACTTGTAGAATCTGCAGAGCAGAAAGTAGTGTAACAGTACCTGGCACCCAGGAGAGGAATGCAGAGGTAAGGAATTTTTATACTCAGAGGCTTATATTTGGTGTAATTTTGGACAATTGAACGTTAAGAAAACAAAAATAATGACCACAGATGATTTACTTAACAAAACTGTGAAATAGTTCAGGATTTTCCATTCCTTGGCTCAGTCATAAATCAGAATGGAGACTGCAGTCAAGAAATCGGAAGGAAACTAGGACTTGGAAGGGCGCTGTGAAGGAGCTAGACAAGATCCTGAAGTGTGAAAATGTATCATTGAATACTAAAGTTAGGATTGCCCATACCGTCGTATCTCCAGTTTCTATATATGGTTATGAAAGCTGGACAGAGAAGAAAGCCGATAGGAAGAAAATCAACTCTTTTGAAATGTGGGGCTAAAGAAGAGTTCTGTTCATATTGTAGATTCCTAAAAAGATACATAAATAGGTCCTAGAGCCATTGAAGCCTGAATTCTCCCCAGAAACCAAGATAGCTAAACTGAGACTGTCATATTTTGGACATATTACAAAAGGACTTGCCTTACTACTAAAGACAATAATGCTTGGTAAGGTAGAAGGCAGATGGAAAAGAGGAAGAAACTCATTACAGATGGATAGACTCAATCAAGGAAGCCACGGCCCTGAGTCTGTAGAACCTGAATAAGGCTGTTGATGACAGGATGACTTCGTGGATCTCTCATTCGTAGGGTCGCTATAAGTCAAATTTGACACGATAGCAGTTAACAACTTTTGAAATAATTTCAAGGAAATGAAATAAATGAAATGAACATAGAAGCTGGTTAAAAAGAGCTTCATTGCACAGCAAACAAGGAGAACTGTACTTCTGGTTTTTTTGGTAGCTGCTCCTCTGTAAACATCTTCAGCTTAGACTTATTTTAGCTGAATTTCATATTTTAAAGTTGCATAGAAGTTTTGGAAAAGATGAAATCCTGATGTCCACACTGGGGGCTTCATCACACCAGCTTGTTGTCTTGTGGCAATTGAGGACACTAACACACACACAGAGGAACTAAGTAACATACACACTAGGGAAAGAAGTAAAAGTCATCTTTTTTGCCTGCACCACGAGTTGACCAGACAACTGGAAGTTCAATGATCCTCCCTCGCTTAGGGATTGGAAGGGGGAAAGGGGAGAACAGGGCCACTGACACCACATGGCTGCCAGAAGATCAGAACTGCAGCAGAATGAAAGTATTGCACAAATAATGGGAAAGTGGCATTATTGGAGCTATACAGACATTTCCCATGAATGAAAAGAGACAATCCAATAACTATGAGAAAGTAATCCATTCCAACAATGGGAGAGCAACAACTTCATATGATAAAGAGAGACCAATCATGGAACTAAGCCAGTGCAACTGTGCAACAAACTAGCATGTGAGAAAGTCCTGGGTTTTAACTTTAAAGGAGCAATCCAGGGTGCTGAGGATTGTCCTCCCAAAAGGATCAACACCTTGTATAGTCTTTTAAAAATTTTGACTAAAGCTGCATGCCCTGCTTACATGGAAGCCACTAGCCAGCACTGGCAACAGCCCCTGAACATTTCCTTAAATCATGTGTGATATTGCAGTTCTTTGAGGTGTGGCACAGACAAGAGCAGAGAAGCGTTGGGTGTTTCTTTGGCATCTGGGCATCTTTTCCTCTACAGGTGAGCATATCTGATTATCTGGGTCTAGTGCAGGGGTGGGCAAACTGTTGCTCTCCAGATGCCATTGGACTGCTATTCCCATCAACCTTCGGCAAAATAGTCAATAGAGAGAGATGCTGGGAGTTGCAGTCCAACAATATCTGGAGGGTTATACTTTCTTCATGACTGCTTTAGTAGCACACTGCCAACAGATTGTAAAACAGAGGTGGAGAACCAAATGTTTTTCAGATAAGTGCCATGATCCCTAACTAGAACAGCCAGTGGTGTGGGGTTGTAGGAGTTGCAGTCCAAAAATATAGATGATCCACGGTTGCCCCTTTTTGCTGTACAGAGTCAGGCAAAGCAGAAATCATAACTGTTCCCAAAAGATTTGGCAGCCATTTTGGCTATATTTACAATTTTATTATTCCATATAACTTACCTGAATATTGCATAAAATCTAAATCCTATTTATAGGTGCTAAGAAACAGGCATATTTATAGAACTTCACGGCATTCCATTGGACAGTTAGAAGTATGACATTGTACTGGAATCAATGGGGCTCCAGCATGCTTAAGTGAGTGGCTGTAACAATTGTACAAGTGTATTAAGCTTTGTAATATCAGCAGCTTAGAAGAAGTCAATATTTTAAAGAAACCTAGACAGGCCAGAGCCTACTGAAGCTGATGTTGCTTGTTGCAACATCATGTCATATTCTGAAAAACCTTTTAAATTTAGGGAAGCTGGTGGGGTACGTACATAGTTATAGATGCTTATTTCATTATTTATATTTTAACAGCGTATTAGCCTTTTCTACAGCAAAATTTTGATTGTTCCCAAGTACATGTATTTAGTATCAGAGTACCAGAAGTAAACTCCATTTTATCCCAGTAGACTTGACAGTTCTATAGTTTGAGTTTAAAATGCAGACCTGCATATTATTATTTCTTTCTTTTAAAGACTGATAAATTGTATGGGTTTTCTGCTGTAATATATCATGAATGTGGAAGCCACCGTAAGCCATGGAATGATGGGTGGAGGGAGGACAAGAGAACTTGGTCCTTCGCAACTGAAGAAATACACATGGCCATCTAACCACTCGTTATGTGTAGTTTAAACTGAGTACAGTTCTAGAACCAGAAAACTTTTTAAGTTTGTCTTGTTAATCATACTCTGGTTTCTCTTCAGATCATAGAAATCTTTCGTCTTGTTAATCAGACTTGAAATGTGATAAAACTGTTGAGAGACCTAAGAATCTACCAGGCAGGTTTTAATATCACTCCAGTGTTTCCTAGGCACTGCAAGGCCATCTGTCACTAGAAAAAAGAGGGAGAGGCATCATTTACCACTTCTCTCCATTCCAAAGCAGTGGGAGGAAAATAATTTATGTAATTTCCAAGCTGAGCCAGGCTTTGGACCTTAACTAGAGCCTCTTCGATTCTGCCTGTGTCACTCCCCTGATCTGTCCACTTTTCCTGCACTTCCATTTCCTGCATTGGAGAAGTGGGTGTGGGTACAGAAAGGTCTGTACTGTTGGATAGTGGGGCTATGAGATCAGATCTTCCATTTCAAAGTTGGAGCCCTTTCTGATCTATCCTAGGGCTCCTGGATTTTGTGATGGGAAACACAGATTGCAGCCTAATATATTTAAACAGACATTTGCTCTCATCACTTAGGCTGTTTCTGCACTACACTGTTATAGTGTTCTTATTCCACGTTCAACATCCTGTGGAATCCTGGGGTTTGCAGTTTAGGGGAGGGGCCTTTAGAATTCTCAGCCAGAGGGCTCTTTCATTTCAGTAAACTACAAAGCCCAGAATTCCACAGGATGTTGAACGTGGAATAATAGCGCTACACCAGTGTAGTGTGGAAAGACCCTTTGTTTTTGCAAAGAGGGATAAGGTCAAAAGTCTTGCAGGACTGCCTTAAAGTTATTAGAATTTGATTTCAGAGAAAGTAGCTTCTTTATTCCCTATCTCCCCCGGTTTTACAAACTGTCGGGACACTGCTTAGCTTTATAGTTTTTTAAAAGAGAAAAGCACACTTGCTGTGAGAGTCAGCCAGCAAGCCAGAGTGGGGCCTTGGGCAAACAGTCACATAGTGAACTTTATTGTCAGGGATGGGGACAGGGACTTGTGAGTTTTTCTGCCTCAGGTGCAAACTAATCCGGCCAACCGTGCACCCTGACTTCGGGGATGTGGATGGTGGATGGTGCCATTTGTTGCAATAATTCAGACAGCAAAATATCTTGGGCTGCCCTAGTGGGAGTAGCTGAAAGCAGGAAGAATGGCAACACTTGCATTTTAAAATTAGGAAGGCAGCAAGGAGCATTGATTGTCAGCGAAAACAAAACATAAACCTAAGGTATTCGGTAAAGCTCAATTTACTGTGAACCCAGTGAACACTGTGTGGAGTTGACTGCAATCTAATGGAGCTAATGCAACAAGCTGAAGCCACATTCTTTTAGAAATCCATTGTCTCCTAGAAAAGCACCATAGGACAGTTAAACCCGTTGTTGTTGTTGTTGTTGTGTGCTTTCAAGTTGTGTTGACTCTAAGGTGATCCTATCACAGGGTTTTCTTGGCAAGATTTTTTCAGCAGGGGTTTGCCTTTGCCTTCCCCCGAGGCTGAGAGAGTGTGACTTGCCCAAGGTGACTCGGTGGGTTTTCATGGCTTAAGTGAGGTTTCAAACTCCTGGTATATAAATGCCATTATTTAATCATTATCAAATATGATTATCTATAGGGTCTGAAACCTTTAAAGGCTAAATTCCTGTTATGTTAAATACATACTGTTTTTACTATACAGTGTACTCTCCGTATATGCAGGGTTTCTTTTACAATAACCCCTGTGTAAGGCAAATATGGTATAGCATCGCATCCTATTATAGCCAATGGATGACTGTGGCAGCACAGGTGCCTGCCTGCTGCGTCCAGTGACTGTAATGGGACACAATGCTTTGCACAACATTCCTGCCTGCAGAGGTCACAGTAAGGGAGGACCCACTGTATATCACATATAGACACAGTTGCTGACATCAAAAAGGCTCTGAAAGCAGATGGAACTTGCAGAGCTATAGGACCTCAGCCTGTACAATTCTTGCCAAACCTTCACAAAATAGGACAGGCTGAAAGGTAATGACTTAACTAGCACCATGCAGAGAACCTGATATGTGAAAATTGAGAAATGAACACGAATTTCTCTCCTCCGGATGTATTATTTCCTCAACTGCACACTTAAGTTTCTGGGCAAAGCACAAAGTGTTGGTTTTTAAAGCCCTACATGATTTTGGTCCAAGTTACCTGCAGGATCGCCTTCTCCCATACCATTGGCCCCATACATTCAGGTCCTCTGGGGGCCATTTGCTTAAACTACCTAAAACAAGACTGGCAATGGTCACCCAGACGGCCTTCTTGTTGGCCACCCCTGGACTGTGGCATGGCCTGCCGGAAGAGATTCAACAGCTAGACATGCTGTCCAAATTCAAAAAAAGCACTAAAGGCCTATCTCTTTGAGCATGACTACTCAGTGTATTTTTAATTATGATTTTTTTTATGTATTCGTATTTTAAATGGTTTTATGTGTTTTAGTGTATTTTAGTCTGCAGTGTTTTTTAACTGCATTGTAATTTATGTTGTACGCTGCCTTGAGCCTTGGGAAGAGGTGGGCAAATAATAATAATAATAATAATAATAATAATAATAATAATAATAATAATAATAATAATAATAATAATAATAGTTCTTCTTCTTCTTCTTCTTTATTAGTTGCATTTGCCCAGATGATACATTTGCTGTTATGTTAGACATAGAACAAATTCATAGGAATGCTCCATTGTGTAATGCAGTCCATTTTATGAAGAAAATTAAGGCCATAGAATGTACTCCTCTCTTGCTCATTCCCTGCTACCATAGTTTAATTGGAACAGAGACAGCAGAGCCGAAACTTTTCAGTTTGATATATCTTCTCCTCTTCCTCCTTGCATAAACACTGAAACCCAGTTTAATTCAGTGAGATATTCTGTGTGACTAATGACCTAAAATAGCAGATGCAAGCTTTATCTATCCCCATCTGCTTTGTAATAGGAAGGTGCATACTCATTTTCCCAAGTCATAAATTGTAAATGCATTCCTCATATTTTAAAATGTGTATCCTATCGCACCAGCCAAAATAGGCTCTTGTTGTATATGTGTCTGCACCAGCCTGTATGACACATGCACAGAGGCACACATGGATTTCTCGTGCTGGATTGGGGACAAAAATCTGTTTCAGTGTAGAACAGTGAAAACACCAACCAACTATTGTAAATACATCAAAAACCATACTTTATTTTATGTATAGCAATACAATTTACATATTAAATAACACTATAATAGAATGTTTTGATATCCTTTTAAACATAACAAAAAGGAAATTCTTCAAGTTACAAAAAGGAAAAAACAAATAAAAAAATTAATAACTCCCCCCCAAACCAAACACCACATTTCCCCAATGGGTCAATGAGACAAAACTTATTCAGTGACTGGTTAAGTCTAATTCCTATTGCACACACTGACAATGGAATTTAAAGAAAATCCAGCATCGACAATCACTGTCCCAAAGAAATAGTATGTGTTGAATTTTTTATTTTTTTATTTTTTTGGAATGTGATGGTATTTCACTACTTCAATACACATAAAGTATGTATTCACATATCCACCACAAAAGGGAAAAAAAAACTATGAAGAAGTTGAAACTAGAAAAAAATTAGCTTTATATGAAAATATAAAATTCTATGATTATATACCATAGATACAAAGTTCCCAGAAGATGCTTATTCAAGCAACAAAATATTTACAGTTTTAATGATTTCTGCTATTTAAAAATGAAGGAAATGAAGAGAATGGATAGAGATGGATACTTAGTTCTTTAGAAACAATGGCTGCTTGCTAGTTTCAAAGGTCTTAACAAAAGAAAGAAAGGTCACTACCCCAAATGTTGGAGAGTTGTGACATTTTATAAAATTGACTATCTCCTCTTTTGGAGACATGTTTATTCTTAAAACTCAAGACATTTTTCTTGAAATTAATTATCCTCTGTAGAAAAGGCTTCCCTTTGCAAATATCTAACAAAAATACTAAAAACAGTCAAACACCTAAGACAATGTCTGAGGCCAAGTCTTTTCATTGTGGTTTCTTTGTGTACTCTCTCTCCCTGTTTTGTTTTGCATGCCTTCCCTATACAAATAAGCAAAGCCAATGTAGTATACATTGTTTATAATGGCAACCAAGAAAGCTCAAAGGAGCGACAGGTCAGAGTGGAGAATTACTTCTCTAACAGAAAAGAAATGAACTGCAGTGGATAAGCAATGCGGCATTTCCCCTTCGTAAAATTCACTGGCACCGTTTTAACATAACCATCTATCAGCGGAGTGGGTGGCAGAAGAGAATGAATTTTGAGGTCATGACTGCTAAGTCATTAACAAGACGGTTCTGTATGTCTCTGGTCAAAAAATAATTCCCAATGAGACTGATAGTTCTTACTGCAAGGATATGAGTATAGCGTTGGTACTTAAGACGACTACACTTGCTTTACTCTTTTTCTTTATTTTGTCTATTATTTTTCTGTTAAGAATTAGTAGCACGTTTCTTTGGTAAAATGGACAGTTCTACTTTAGAATACAATAGCAGTTTATAGGAGAAAAAGGATTTGTAACATGTCATTGTGCTATCATTAAAAAGGGACAGTATTCTGGTAGTATTCCAAGGAGCCTCCCTCATTTTCAAGAAAAAAACTCAGAAAAGTGAAAGAAGCAAACCTTGCTTTTCTGTTTATAGCCCCACTGACTCTTGGGTTTTAAATGTTTGTCTGTCTTACTAATGCCTATCCTTTGTGTGTGTGTGTGTAGAAACTCTCACACACATTATCACTCCACTTTTGCTTTACAGTTAAATACTAAAGGACTTTTCCCCCGGAGATAAGCATTTTTGGTTTTCCGCCTGCACCTTGCATGTCTGATGAACTTTTTCTACCAATTAACGGTCAAACTTAAAAAAAATGAAAAGTAAAACATGTATTTGCTCTACTAAGGCAGTAGACTTGGAATGCCCACAATGGGAGATAATTTTTTCAAAGGCTTTGTCCGGCATCCCGTTCAGTATTTATGATGTTGTCAGTTGGACTTACAACTTAACAAATACTGGGATTCACATTTATGGTTGATGAGCCAGTACAATAACCAAAAATGCTCCCTCTGCCAAACCCTACTTTGGAGGCGAGGTGGCTGCACCAACAGAAGAATTTGTGGAGCGCTGGAGAGTGAGGTAGTCAGTGAAGAAGCATTCAGCCCTCTATTGCTGCCTGTTGCAAAATGCCTCACTGCCAAGAGAAGGCAGGAGACTTTGCCAACTGCCCTGCTGCCCAGCACTGCAAAAATCCCTATATTGATACATCTGTCTGGCTTCTAAGGTGGGTTTGGGGTGTCACATGGGAGACATAACTGCAGTGACAGAACTCTGTTGTAGTTCCATCTCCTGATGCAGGGCCTTAGCCTTTTTTCTTTCCTTTTGCTGACAGATCTGGATATAAACACATGCTGTCTTTTATGGCCTTATGGTAATAACTTAAATTCAAGCAATAATTTTTAAAATGCTCATTTCATTGAGAACAACTAATATTGGAAAGAACTAATGTTTACAAATTAATACAATCCAGGTGTCATCACAAGGAAGTCACTTTTCTATATGAAGCATACAGGACTTCAGTCTAGCAGAAACAAATGATGGTAGATTAGAAATCTGAGGCTGCTAATCTGTTCATATCTATTTAGAGCTCTGACTCATTAGCAAAGCTAGAACATTTCTTGGATAAACAGGTAGAAAATCTAGCATGTCTAGTAGAAACACAGAATAGAAATGCTGAAATAAATAGCAAAGTTCACACTGGAGCACTCATAAAGCCCCAACAAAGGGAAAGTTAGCTGAGCTTAAATTCACTTGGAATTAAGAGGCTTTAAGTCTTGGCTAATTTGTTCTATTGGTTTTGGTTTTACTTATACTGACTTTGATTGTGTGAATTCAATTAATGTTCATTTGTATGTGCATCTGTCAAAATGTAGGCCAGAATCCTGCTGGGTTCTTACATCTTTGTAAGTGAACTGACTTCTGCAGGTATTAGAATTACACAGTAAAGGCCAACTGTTATGTTACTGCATAGCATTACTGACAGTGTACCCAATGGGCATCAGTGCGCTATGCACATCAATGTGTGATATGCACTGGTGTATATCATGCTCTGATGTGCATTGCACATCAATGCACTTTGTGCACCAATGCTCATCACACACTGGTATGCATTGGGTGCGCTGGGCAGAGTCCCATTATGCATCTTCAAAAATCAATAAAAGGGTTTCTTAGCGCCTCTGCTACTTAGCTAGGTATATGTAAAATTACGTAATGTAACAGGTGATATGGGATGCTGGTGGACAGTAGAGCTGTGGTGAAACTGGGAGGAATAAGTAAGAAGAAATTTTCTTCCTCTCTGCTATAGTTTAGAATTTCCCCCCCAAAGTTGCTAAGTATTTTGATTATAGCTGGGAGAGAAAGTGTTGAATTCCTCCTTCCCAGCTCTGCAAGGTCTGGAGGTTGCTTAGTTGCATAACCAAAAAATGTGTAAGTTGGATAGGCCCTATATTTATTTGGCCCTATATATACTGGCTCTACTTTCTTTTGGATTGGGGCTCATAGTTCTACACAATTGCTTTGGAACAAGCTAGGAATCTGAAGCTCAGACCAGAAATCTTTTCATGTCACTGTGAAGATATACTATGAAACTTATTCTTGACTTTCACCTGGAACAACAAACCTTTCTCCCTAAATGCATCTCTGCTAGTCACTGTTTTTCCTGCTAACTGCAGCATTAAAATGCAGCCTGCTCCCTATGTGACTAGATTAGAAAGGTTACTGAACACTAAATGATGGTATATATTTGTGGATTAAGATTTGCATAAACATTAAAGAAAAAAAATGAAATACAATTCAAGTGGCACTGGCTTTGCTGAACAGCTTAACTTTAGCTTCGCTGGTCTAATTCTAATGTAAAATCCACAGTCTCTCTTTCTGTCTTCCCTTCCTCCTCCCATAGTCATGGTTGCTGGACTTAGTAGAGATTTTAAGGAATTGGCTTAACTGTAGTCAGGCAGTCTTGTCACAAACACATTCATTTTCCTCTGCATCCATAAAATGAAAAATACCGACAAATTCAGATAAATTTGGGGTAAAACAACCCACCAAAACACCTCTTTTACATATTGGACCAGTCATTTCTTGCCATAGAATTTTGGATGTGAAGTGATCAATATTCATCTCATGCTCAAAAGTTGTAATTTCCTGAAACAGTGCCCATTGCCAGCAATGGGAGCACTGTAATCCCTGATGCCAGTGCAAGCAGTGTGTCTCTCAGCCACAGCAGAAGCGGTACAGATGGCAGAACATGACAGGGGGATTTAGGGTGGAGTGCAGCTTCTGGCAAGTCAATCTGACTTATGACACAATGTAATGGTTTAATGTTAAGCCCCTCTCTCGTGATGCCCTTTAATAGTCTATTTATGGGGATATACTAGAGCTTGTTTGGGTGTGTTTATGGTTCTAATATACACAAAGAACCCCATAAACCGCAATTTCAGAGTAAGTTCCTTCTCAATAGATTTGCCAAATAATGAAACAGGATCTTCCTGTGGCTTTGCCTTGTAGTTTCTTGAATGCCACATTAATAATTTCACCAAAAAATTAAAATGGACAGTAATGGGGAGAGAGAAGCATGGCTATGGGACTGCAAATAATTACAAGCTGCAGGTTGAATGGATCAATTTAAGAACAGCTGTTATTTTGCAGGACAATTTCTGAAGCAGTATCTGAACAGGACTGAGGAGAGACTAGGGGACAAAATAGACACTTCAGCTCCTGTAGCAATAGCAACAACGCTGAATTCTTCTGATTAAGTTGTTACAGATTACTTGACTTTTTATGGCAATGGATTCAAACATGTGGCTGGCTAGTGCAATCCTGATTTTTAAAGAAATCCATAAAGGTAACAGGATATATCTTCTATAGATGCAATATGCCAGAGCTCTGGTTCTTTTTTGTTCAACTGAGTGATGGCTGTTTATATTAGCATTACCTAACTGTGCATACAATTTATTTTGAATAAATATTTATGTCCTAATTTACTATCTCATACATTTGCAGAGAAAACAACTGAAATCATCCTAAAAGATTATTTGCCCTGTTTTGCCCTGCAGATGTAGACTTAGAGTGCTTTGCAACCTATACATTGTAATGACTAAGATGCTCAATATTTGCACAGCAACTCCTGCAATATTACAGAACGTTTCTGTACCAGACTTTGAAGCTGTTAAATGCAAGTGATTTGGTAAGTGCTGATGCTTTTCAGTCATTAGGAAATGTTGCATTCTCTTGATGGCATGGAGGAACAATCCATGCATTCTTGGGCTATCCCTACTATGCTAGCTGACAACGCAGGGAATAATCCAAGAGTACATGCATTGCTCTTCCTGCCATCCAAAACTGGCTATTCACGGTAAGTACCAACCCTTCGATTTTTCAATGTTTTATTTTAAAGATTAAGCTGTTCAAGGTGGTCTTGGATCTAGAGAGAATTATATGGAGCTATTGGGACATACAGTGACTTGGTTCTCACTGGGTTAGTAAATGTGTGTTTGTACCATTTCAGAGCTTGGGAGAGAGTGTCACAGGGTAGGAAAAATGCCCCTGAGAAGGAGAAAGCTAGGCTAGACCTACGTACATATCTGAATTTCTAGGCTCGGGGCACCCCCCCCCATATTACATTATGGGATTCCCCAAGTGCAGTCTGAAGTGGTACAGCCAAGACTAGACTATCATTTCAGTGGCAAAGTATATCAGTTATCTCTACTGGCTGATCCTGGATAAGCCCTGCTGCTTCTATAAGTGATAACTAGTGCAGATATAAGTGACAGAATCTTTAAGTGGGAAGAGCCTCTCTCTTGGCCTCTGTGGTCACCAGTTTTGCACCTAAATATTTGTACATATAGAGGTCTTTCTCAAAGAAACCAATTCAGGGCAGACCTCAAAGTACTAGCTGCTTATACTGAATTAATTTGGGCAGCCATGATGCATTTAGACATTAACTCATGCTGCTAATTATATGGAGTTCTAGTTACTGCAAGAAAGGCCTGTTCTTCTAATCTTTCTCCAGTGGGCATTCATATTTATTTATTTTTTTACAATGCCTCAGGTGGCTTTGACAATGTAACCAAATGCCCCACTGGAATTTAATTTGTTCCTCTTAAGAGTATAAACATATATCTCACAGATAGTTTTGAAAGCAATAGCTGAAAACAGCATCTTAAAATCACTGGAATAAGGATTTAAATTTTTGGCTAATGAGTAGTATTGGGTTTCCTTGGATATGAAAGAGATTAAGGCTGCAATCCTATACACACACCTGGAGTAAGGCCCAATGACTCAGGCTGACACAGTCCTGAGTAGATGTGTATAGGATTGCGCTACAGAAGAGTATAGCACAATGTGTCGTATATGGAAATAAATCTATGCAATCAGGAGATTTATACTAAATAATTTGGTTTCCAAAAAAAAGAGGAAGAGTGTAATATTATAGGTAGTTTTTTTATTAGATCGCTTCACCAGTAATATGGATCAGTATGTTTTAGCACTAAAAGTATGAAAATTATACACCCATAAAAACGGCATCTAACAGCTATGAAATTAAGAAATTCCATTCCCCATCATGTAACATATTGTTAAGACAGAGGTCCTGTTCCAGAAGAATTAAGGAAATATATGTGTAAAATGGTGACTAATGTGATAATTGGGAATATTGCCACCTAAATGCTTTCAGAATAAAATTACTTGATTGTACATAGTAGCACTGTTTTATTATTCAATTGTCTCAGATGGAAACATGTTCAAAATATTTCCCACATTGAAATAAACATGTAATTAAGAACAACTGGAGACTCAGTGAAGTTATCTGAATCTTAGATCTGAGTTGCTCTTTGTTTGGGGAATGTAATTGTATCTATTACATAGAAAACAAATAATAGGTCTCCATGTAAACAAGAGAAATCCAAGAGAATGTAAAGCAGTTACTCAACCTACACTAGCACTTCAGTCTAGCTAGTGATCATCCCATCTTTTTTTCAAAAAAGAACACTCATCCATGTTACTGGAATACAGAAGACCTATAACAATTACCAAAGTTATATGAAAACTAAACAAGTTAAGTATTGGTGGGTGTTGAAGGGTACAGCATTTTCGTGTAAATAATAATAATAAAAAAGCATTCTTGTCTAGCATTCAAGACTTCAGAATCAAGGCTCATAGTAATGAACAAAACTTCATGGCATTTCAACTAATTATTAGCATGTTTGTTGTCATGGAATGTCATCAGGGTTGGTTTGTTTGCTTGCTTGCTTTTGTATTACAACTTTATAGGCAGTTAACACTGATCATATAGTGCAAACTAGATAAAATTGCGTTTCACTGTGAAATAAACAGAGGTGCAAATGCTCAGTAGGATACCATTAAGACATAAAATGGCAAAAATAAATATCAAAACTTTTTATCAGTGTAAAAAAGTAATTGGGTTATTGTATAACCTAGAGACTGGCAAAAAAGGCCTCAAAAAAGTACACTCAGTCTTCAGAAATTCCACAAATTAAGTGCCTTTTCAATATTCCAATTAGACAAGAGACTCCATGCTTTCTGCAGGATCTGATTCATCGTTGGCCATAACAGCACCATTTTTGTCCAGTGCCATGGGGCCATTTCCGTTTTCCTTAGTGCTGACCAGGCTTAGCATTGCTTTGTAAAGAAATTGGTACTGCTCCTAGAATGGAAAGACCAGAAAGTTTAAAAAAATACGGACTTTTGCTTGCATTTTCTATTATTGTTTGTCACGTTGGGGAGGATTCTGTTAATCTTGTGGCTCTCCCAAAGTCTGATATCCTTTCAAACAACTTTGTCAGTTTTGTATTATGTCTAGAATCAGGACAAATTACTGCAATAGGTTATACTCTTGATTTTAGATCCTCTTGCACAAAAGTGGTCTTTACTCTCATTTTCCTAATCTTTTTTCCGTTCAGTTCTGATCTAAATGAGAAACGTATTGTTATAAGACCAATTCCTTACTGCTAAACCTCTAAGAATGTAACCAAGTAAACAGCAAAGAGATGTTACTGGAGATAGTAATGGTAGTACTATCTCCATGGCTGCCTTCTATCCTACACTATACTTCTGAGATCTAAGAAGAGAGATAACTTCTGCCAAAGATGTACAAAACCAGGCTCTACAATTGTGATTACTGGTGCACCGAGGCCTTTAGTTGTGTACGTAATCTGGCAACAAAATTGGTGCAGCTTTCAGATAAAGGCAGAAAAATAACTGGACAACAGTATACATGTTTACTCAGGAATAGGTCCCGTTGTGTTTGGTGGCGTTAACTCTCTCATAATCTGAATCCATGTACGTAGGAGCTTGGAATGACACAATGCATGCATGTAGATTTTAAGTGAACATATTCCCACAGAATGACTATTTTGTAAAGAACACCTTTATAATACAAGCTTGCAGACTTACAATGTCTGTGAATACTCCAGGCCTCATCAGGTTGATCATCTTTGCCACCTGGAAAACGTCAACTGCATTTTCATTCTCCAGTTGCTGGGACAGGGTGGTAAGGGCACATAAAGTTCCAGCTGCCACTGCTCCATATCTGGAAATGCACAGAAAGCTGTATTCAGACACTCATACCTCTGAATGGGGACCTCCTGTCAAGCACTGATGAAACTTTTATGCCTCCGTGTCAGCTTTAGTTTTCTCGGATTTCCACTTTATATTTCCTGTCAGACGAGATGTACCTGTATTTGGGATTGGTTTGCTGTTGTATTAATGAATAAAATACGTGATGAAGTGGCTGAGTGCAAAGAAGGAAAATGTTCATTTTCAGCTACATTTCCTCAGAATGCATTAAAAGGGGAACATATATTATGTATTAAGGCATAAAAATAAAAATCAGTGAATATAACAAATAATACAAAAAGCAATTTACAGAAGAAATGACTCAGCGCTGTTATAAACAGTGTGAGGATTCGGGGGTTTTTTTGGTCTCATGAAATGCCCAAATCAATAACTGTCCTAATTTTGTAATGCAATTCTGAATACTGCAAGAGCAGCAAAAGCACTCAAAAAATAGGTGAGCGTTGAAAGTAGCCAGAGCTAAATATAGCTAAAAGCACCCGTGTTTTACTCTTTGCTTTAGTGAATCAAAATGTGGTGAAGTAAACATGCACAGAATCTTTGGTAGCCCTTTTTACAGAGACTATAGGGAAGCCCCATCTGTGAAGGATAATGGCCATTTCCACATGGGGTTTTTTAAACGGGGCAGAGCGTCCTCCAGGGAGGACGTCTGCACCTGGGACCGGACTGGGTCGGACCTACTTTACGTAGATCTGCAATCCAGCCCACTCCCGAACGACCCCAAGTGGTCGTCCAGCGTGCTTTTGAAAGACCGCTAAAAACAGGTCTTTCAAAAGCACAGAGCTCGCCACCGTGATCCTGCTCCCATATGCAGATTCGCAGGCTCGCATTGGTGCGAGCCTGCGATCTGCTGGGGGTGGGCTTTAGGCTGGCAAGCTTCAGCGGTTGGTCGAGCCCCTCGACTAACCTGGAAGCCCCATTTTCATCCCTGGAGCAGTGCGGAGCGGCAGCCACAGACTGCTCCGGAGAAGCATGGACCGGACCGGGGAGCCCAAAAGTCCCGTGAGTAGAGTCACGGGGCGATTCCCTCGCCTCATGTGGAAATGGCCAAAACCTCATCTGTGTATGGTACTGCCAGCACCTGTAAGGCAGGGAATCAAATAAAAGATACTTGGAAACAGCCCTCCCATTACTTGATTGCTGCTTTGGGCTAGTTGACCAACGGGCTTCTTGACTGTTTCTTCACAATCCACTTCCTGCACGCCAGAACAGTTGTGTGCAAGAAGTAGATCGTAAAGAAATATTCAAAATAGCTGTGGTGCTATGGAATTTGTCTCTAAAAAACTACCATTTGTACATTGAAGCCTTGATAGAGCAGGGCACAGAAAGCAGTACCTGTGGGAAAGCCCACAGCTCAGTGAAAGATTATGTGTTTTCCACACGGAATGCCCCAGGTTGTATGTATGGCATATCGAATTAAAAGATCTCAAGCATAAAAGTTAGGCAAGACCTCTACCTGAGATCTTGAAAAGTTTCTGCCACTTAGTGTAGAGGGACGAGTGATTTGAATCAGTATGAACATCAAACCTAAGATCCTGGATTCAAAGGTTAGCAGAGAAATGAGGAAGAATCAAAGTGTCCTTAGTGGTTGGAACAAGAGAGGATAAAACCGGTTATATTACATTGTACCTCAGAGAAGGTACTTCATCACCTGCACCAAAAGGTCTTTCATGA
This sequence comes from Ctenosaura bakeri, assembly GCA_948474755.1. Taxonomy (NCBI): domain Eukaryota; kingdom Metazoa; phylum Chordata; class Lepidosauria; order Squamata; family Iguanidae; genus Ctenosaura; species Ctenosaura bakeri. Next base: position 183,939 of record CAOLHI010000759.1, on the reverse strand, counting down.
CTATGAAAATGTTCACTTCCATGTTAGAGGGGGAAAAAAAGCACTCCAGAGAGCTTGGGTACTTAATTTCCCTTAGCTTAAGGCTGAAAATGTATAATGTAATAATCTTTGTAATGTTAACATGGAGTTGCTTCTGTGTTGTTTGATCATAAAACAAACATCTTTTCTATATTTTCCACTCTGTCACTGTTGTAAACATCCCATAAAGCACCAAGGGGAACTTATCGCCCACTGATGTTATTGGATGGCAACTGCAATTATCCCTCCCCATTAGCTATGTTGGCTAGGGTTACCAGTGATATATATTAGTGCCAGTGATAATTAGACTTAGATCAGGGGCAGGCAACCTTCAGCCTGCCAAATACTATTCCTCACCATTGGCCAGACTAGCTAGGGCTGATGGGAACTAGAGTTCAATAGAATCTGGAGGACCACAAGTTCCCCACTCATGCTTTAGATTATATTTACTCCTCCTATGCTACTTAGAGGTGTTTCAGCTATTTATTCTGACTATCCTATATTGTAAGACAGAGAAAATAAATGACTGTGTTATTTAAAAGCAACAAATCTTTATACAAATAGGCAACTACTCCTAGTACACACATCCTGTCTAGAATTCACTGTGTTCTTTCTTATGCAATCGATGAATATGAGCTAATGGGTATACATACTCATCATGAACAATGGTGGGGCCATCTCTTGTTAAGGCCTCTTCCTTGATTACGTTGATAAGCTCAAAGGTACTGCTTATCGGAGCATCGGGGTTTGGCCATTTGGGGCACTGAAAATGGCGTACTTCCAAAACATAGTCATCCTGCAATGAAAGTCAATCAAAATGTTAATAACTTTTAATTTTATTGCTATGCCTAGAAAGCACTCCTGATTTTGGAATATTACATCAGTGATAGTCTCTGAAGTTAAAAACCAGTAGATGCATCTTTGGATTATTATCGATGAGCAATAATATCTTGTCCTCTTCCCGTACAAGGGAGAACTCCATCTCCATATGGAAGTGTGATCAATTTATTTCTGTGTGAAGGGAACCACTGGACTTGTTGATCACAAACCTTCTTTCACAGTCCTGCTTTCCATGGGAAGGGAGGGTCACACATTTGTAGAAAGGAGAATGGAAGCTGGAATCCTTTTGATGGCATTGGAGACATAGACTCTTGTTATGTCTGCATATGTGCTTTTTAGGTCATTGTTCAAATACTGAGTTATACAACAGCAACACCCCTGCCATGCAACTCACTTTTTCTATGTTGGAAAACACCTTCATGGATATTTAGAGTGGAACAGATGCCCCTCACCCAGCAGTCAGCATCTGTGGTCAGGAGAAGGGAGAAAGTGCCACTCTCCTGAATTTGCTGTGAGAACACATGAGTATGATGAAGACCTGGGAGGATGGTGTTCTCTTTTCTCTCTGTTACTGAACTGTAACTGGATGCTGCTCAGATGGTTTTTGCTCTCTCCAGGCCACTAACTGGCTGTTGCAGTGTGCTTTTGGCATGGAAAAAGTTGGTTGCCCTGGACCAGAAACGAAAGAGGGGTGAAGTATGCTGGCAGATGATTACATTGCACCAGGATGATGAAATGATCTCAGTCTGATCTCTCTTCAGGCAAATGAATGCCTTAAATTCACAAAGGGGAAGACAATGAATGTCCCACCAGCCTTAGTATGAAGAAAATGTATTGCTGGCAGTGACTTTCCCTTCATATCAGAAAAGAAAAGGAGATCCTTGGTAGCGCTGTGGTGCTTTCCATGCAGCCACCCCATTGATCAGCAGAGGAGAATTTACTCCAGATGTTGCTCATAAGTTGCAAACTGATTCAAGCTAGCTGCTGGTGGAGTAATTAATTTCCCAAAATATATGGAAATCACCACATGGATAATTAAACAATTCACTTTCAATTCAATTTAACAATTTGGCTTCTTTAAATGCACCCTGTACCCAGACTTAACATTGTATATGACATAGATCAATTAATTATACAGACCTAGGGCCTTTCCACACTGCACGGTTGTAATGCTCTTATTCCACTTTCAGCATCCTGTGGAATTCTGGGGTTTGTAGTTTACTGAGGCCAAAGAGCCCTCTGGCTGAGAATTCTAAAGGCCCCTCCCTAAACTAAAAACCCTAGGATGCCATAGGATGTTGGGAGTGGAATAAGAGCACTATAACAGTGTGGTGTGGAAAGTTAATATACTCTTAACTCATCAAATGAACTATGCTGAATAAGGCTCCTGGAGGCTGGTGCTGAGACCAATTTTCATGTTGCAACTGAAACCAAAACTTTACACAAAAGAAGCAAAAGTGGCACTAATTTACCCCACCCCCCGTCCTGAGGGCAAGATAGTCTTTCTGCTAGCCGTCCAGAGATCCATGTATGCAGCATACACAGCATTTTTCAAAATTTTCTGCTTCCATGCTGCACAATATACTGGTTGGGTAAATACTTCCTGTTTAAAAGCTGAGGCAGTCTGCACCACTGCCATTGTTAGGTCCATGTTTTGTCTTGTTCCACTCAATCAGTCAGAATCTTTGCTCAGTTTACAGGCTGCTCTCTAGACCTGCAGTGTGCACACCGGTGTGAGAATGATGAAGAGACAAAAGGCAGAATAAGGGACAAACAGCTTGCTATAATGCCTGTTTGTAAGTAAATCTTCTTTTGGAAAAGTGTTGCAGCTTTTTGTATACGCTGCTGCTGAGATGCTCACTGAAAAACAGACTTCTTGCAAGTAGATGTTCTAGCCTGCCATTTACATAGCAATTGTATTGGATATTAAAATGAAGCTAGCTCTGACTTCTCAATAAGAAAATTTGGATGTAAATCTCTCCTCACTGGACGCGCATGTGGTTTGCACCAACTGCTTCCACCAGCACCTGCGACACATCCAGGAAACTGCTAGGTTTCCTCTTGCTTTCTAAAGGTAACCGAGCAGTCCCTTTGCAAAAAGGAGAAATATCAGGCCCTTGGTGTGATTCCTGCTTGAGAAGCACTTTCATTTTTGGATCAGATCAAAACTGAAAAGTTATTGTCTTTGATGGAAGTCACAATAAAAACCCTGAACTCTGACATGAGAAAACCTTCGGAGAAGAAAGAGTGTAGCTGATAAGAAGTCCTTTCTGGCCAAATGGAGACATTAAACCAATCCCTCTGAAAACTATTCCTTTCAAATGTTCACTGACATCAGCAGCACTCTGAATGTCACAGATGCCAGGAGAATGGCATCTCACCTCTGGAGAATGTTTTACATACCTGGGTAGCCTCCAGGATGAAGTCATGGATGATGATCTGTTCTTCATTAGAGAGGCACAGCCTGTCTTTGCTGATAAGGGTCACAGTAAATGCCTCGCAATTCATGGATTCTTCCCGACTTGGCCAATACACAAACTCATCTTCTGCCTGACGGTAAGTGAATCAAACAGGAGACATATGGTTTTCATAATAATTTTTTACCTTTTTACATGGGCAAAATTCAAAGAATCAAAATTTGGTTTACTAACGAGGATCAAAAATTAATTTTCTATAAAATCTTTTTGCCAACAATGCAATATGACTATTGTAGAAATACTCTGAGGCTTCCAACAGGGCAAATTTGATGTTTAGTATGGAAATGCACATTCTAGAATGTTTATACAAATATATTTTTACATGGGTATAGACAGGACAGAAATAGAATCAAGTCACAGATATCATATCTTACAATTTAAGGCAGGCACCTGCCTAAAACCATAATGAATATTTGATATTAGCCAGCTATTTTATATATATTCTACTTCTACACAATTTCAGCTTCATTTCAAAACATCCAATCTGTAATAGTGATTTCCAGGCTTATTGCTAATCATCATATACATACACATATACACATGCATACACTAACGTTGAATTAAAAATACACATTAAAGTAGTTCAAAGTCCCAATGAACTTGAAAAGCAAAAGTTAATTTTCTTAAAAATGTTGCTTATATTCAGTTTTAAAAATAAAAATCATTTTTTTAAAAAAAATGCAGCAACGTTCCTGGCTGTAACCCAGAGGACATGATTCTAGGATGAAAAATTATTTGTTGTCCTGTGCCATCAAGTTATTTCCAATCTATGCCAAGGTGAACCTATCATGGGGGGTTAATCGGCAAGATTTATTTAGAAGGGTTTACTTTTGCCTTCCTCTGAGGCTGAGAGAGTGTGATTTGCCCAAAGTCACCTGGTGTGTTTCCACCGCTGTGTAGGGTTAATCAACCCTAGCCTCCAGAGTAGCAGGGCAATGCTCAGACAATACACCATGCTGGCTAATGTAAAATTATACCAAGAATGAACCCTTCAAAGGACATCACAGCTGTGCTCAGTTGCTCAACTACCAAGATCCAGACTATTTGGATTTGGTGTGATTTGGAAAAGCCTGACCTTGCTAAGATACATCACTGTCAGGATCTAGACTAGAATAGACCAATGAACTAGACTCATTGTGAAGTTACGAAATTTTTAGAAAGTAAATGAGACACATGATGGCTGGCATCCTATTAGGGATATAAACACGTGTAAGTTTCCATTATGCCTGCGTATGTCCTTTTGGGGGGTACTGCACAAGTTGGTATTCCATTTCTTCCTTCTTCAGTGTCCAAAGCTCCTGCCCCTGGCTTATTGTATGGCCTCCAAAGCTCCCTTTGACAGCCATTTCATGTCTGGTGGGAATGGGCATGATCAGAGAACTGTCTGGCCATGTCCTTGTAACCAGACACAAAATGCATCAACACTGAGAGTTCCATAGGACCCTGGAAGATCTCAGGCCGGCTACAACCATCTTGTGTCTGGTTATGACATAGCCAGATGCTTCTTTCATCCTACCAGGAAGTACAGAATGAATGTGTGTGGGGGCTTCAGAGACTGTACAGCAAATCCAGGGAGGGTAATATATGGCTCAGCCTACCATAGGTTCACCTAAGGAACTATTATGCTATGATGAGCCGTACTGAACTGCAGCCTGTCAGTGGCTCATACTCAAAGAGGAAGAAGGCTGAGGGTGAGAGTAGGATTTTTCTCCCGCTCCAAGAGTCCATAGAAGATAATCTAAGAAGTATCATTGTGAGCAGACTGAGAAGAACTCAGCATCTACTATCCACAAACCAACTAGACATTCTGGGAAGCTGCACAGATTATCGTTGTAACTTCTCTGGCATTTGGACTACGGAAATGAGAGGAAACCAGCAAATGCCAAATATCACACTGTGTATATCTGCCTTTAAAAACACAAAACAATCCACTCAGAGCATGTCAATATGATGAACTTATTGGGCAAATGCAGTTATTTTATGGAAATAATATACTCTGCAAGAATGCGCTGCAAATACAAACACTGTATGAGAAACTGGCTAGGTCTCCTGGTATCACTGTCCTAGAACCAAGGGGATCACCAACCAAAGTGGAATGGTTGCAGATTCAGAGCAGAGGAACTACTTCTTCACACAGGGTGCAGAACACTGGAATCACTACCATAAGAAAAAGAAATGACCACCAATCTGGACAAATTTGTGAGAGCTCAGTGGCTGCTGGTCAATGGTGTTTATGTTTCCCTCCATTAACAAGGGGAAATTTGCTTCTGCAAATTCTGCATGACTGGAAGGCCCTGCTTCCCATAGCCAACTTTTTGGCCAATGTTATCAACAGAATGCTGAATCAAATAGGCCTCTGGTCTGATCCAGCATGATCCTTATTATGTTCTTATGTTTTGTCCAGTGCCTGTTAATAGAGATGTATTGCAGAGGAAATACAAAATTTACATAGTCTGTTGTCTAAGACAATAAGGGCAGGCAGATTCTGTCTCTCAGTGTCATGACTGGTGACTGATATGCTTTGGGGTGATGAATCTTGAACGAGTAAAAGCATTTTGTCTCACTTTTACCTAGGAAAAAAAATGTAGTGGATTAATTTCGCCTTTACAACAGAGTGCACAAAACTGGGACACTTCTGTAGTGATGCTGGTGGAAGATTTAGCAGTTCTGCTCCCCACCCCGGCAGGTCTCCCCATGTCTCTTCCAAACTTCTTTGGTCATTTGTAGATTATGAACTTGTTAACTGAGACATCAACAACACTTTCTGTTGAAACACAGCCAGTAAATGTAGCTAAGAACCCCAGTTCTTGCTCCCAGCTGTGCTACGTCATTAATATACAGCATGTGGAATTAAATAACTTACTAAGCTCTGGTTATCTGGAAGCATGACAATGATCTGTGCATTGTGATCCCAAATCATTCTCCAGAAATCTTTAGTTGTGTGTGGCAGGGGATGCTGTGTGATGATGAACTCGTTGCTCCGGTAGTAGCCCTTTGAAAGCAGAAATCACATTTTGTATTCAGTGGATAGAGTACTTTGAGAACATTAAACTTCACGGATGACAACAGACCAAACTAGTTTATTAGACTGCTGAATTTTAAAGCACCCTGCTGGGTTAATTTACCCTAACAAAAATAATGGATAACATGTAAAAGAAAAATATGCTCTGCAAATATATACCATTTAGCTGAAGAGTTTGCACCAAGAATGGCGACCTACTGAGCACAGAGGGCCATAGCGGAAACAGATATGATGAGTGGCAGCTAATGTTTGTTTATGCTAATTAAAAATAATGAGCTCCAGTGCTTTCCTATTGGATGTGTTGGACTCCTTCTGTAGTGCCACTTATTTGCCATTTCTGGTACAATAAGTGTCATTTAGAATGTTTACAAAGATTTCTTCAGTAGGATGAGATGGCAAATAATGCACCATATGCAACAATGAAAAAAAAATCACCAGTTAAAACAGGGTATCATAGATCAGAGAAAAATAGAGTTGGAAGGGACCCTAAGAACTATCTCGTTTAACACCTGTCATTTTAGCAATGCAAAGATGGAAGTATCCTTGGCACATGCCCATCTAACCACTGTTTAAACAGTCTCAAAAAAGGAGAGTTCACTGTTTCTGGGGGAGTCTATTCCTCTGTTCAATAGCTCTTGCTGTCAAGAAAGTCTTCCCAATTTTGAGTTCATACTTCCTTTATTGTAATTTGAATCCATCGGTTAGACATGTGGGGCATGACTCATTCCCAGGGCTTGGAATCAGAGAATCATACAGTTGGAAGAGACGACAGGGGCCATCCAATCCAACCCCCTGTCATGCAGGAATACACCGTCAAAGCATTCCTGACAGACGGCCATCCAGCCTCTGTTTAAAAACCTCCAAAGAAGGAGACTCCACCACATTCCCAGGCAGGGTATTCCACCATCACTTTGGAAAGGACTCCAAAATCCAGTCTCCTACCAATGCAAGAATCTACCATTAAGCACACAGAAAGATGACTGTCCAACTCAGGGTTGGCAAAGTATGGCCACTTAGGGGTCAATTCCCCCCCCCAATCCCCAATTTTTGCAAACTTTTTCCAAGAGAAAACAAAACCCCTCTCTGGGCCCTTTCCACACTATGGTGTTCTAGTGCTATTGTTCCACTCTCAACATCCTATGGAATCCTGGAGTTTGCAGTTTAGGGAATTTAGAATTCTCAGCCAGAGAGCTGGGGTAAACTACAAACCCCAGAATTCCACAGGCTGTGGAAAGTGGAATAATAGCACTATAACAGTGTAGGGCAGAAAGGCTTTTTGTCCCAGAATCCTCTAAAATGTCCATTAGGGGGCATAAGATCCATTTCTACCACATTTGGGGGGCCTGCTGAGCCCAGGACAGATCTTTTTTGAAACATAGAAAATGGTGAAAATGCCTCCATATTTCCTACAGGTATTTGGTGGCAAATTTTATTTTATTTTAATTTCGTTTAGTTTGCTGGAACATGTACAGCCTTCTAGGGTCTCCGAGGGGCTAATGCGGCCCCCTAGCCTTCCACAGTTGCCCATCCCTGACCTAATCTTTTTAAAAAGACCCCTCAGCAAAGCAGAGTCCATGTTACTTTTTCAACTATAGATCCCAGAATTCCCTAGTTGGCATGGCTACTGCTGACTGGGAGATTCTGGGAAACGTAAGGCAAAAATATGCTTTTCTAAGCTCCGAGTACTGCTCCTGCATGTACAATTCACAGAGATGTACTTAAATGAGCCTTTAAAGTGTGCTGAAGCCTTTGGTACAAGCACTGCAACACGCTGGCTGTTACCTCAAACGGGAGCTATGCTGAGCACCTTTCATTTCAGACGGTGACTGGCTCACTGCAGCGAACATCTGTTTGGCTAAGTGCTTGACAAGGGAATGAGAGTTAGAAGATTTCACTGAGCTCTATGGAAAATGCCTCTTCTGAGCTGCACATGCTGGCGGGGATTGGTTGTGACCTTAATTTTTTAAGTTATAAAAATGGAAATTATCTCCTAAGCCAAATTGATGATGGTTAATACTACTTTACACAGCGCTCTTCTTTGAAAGAGCATCACTGTATTGGAGTACGAGGCAACATTTCTGTAATCATCTCTAGGGACTGAAACAGTTATCTTCCACAGATTTACTCACAATGAAATGTTGATTTTCTTACCATGATATAAGAGGCATTAATGTAATCAGTTCCCTTCATTCCAGGTAATGGTGCCAGTCCCACCCTTGCTCGCTCGGCTGTAGCATCAGGAAAAGAAAGGTATCAGAACGCACAATCACAGCACTCACACCATAACAGAATACCCAATTTACCCTGGATGATCCCACAGGGGATAAAATGATTTTTTAAATCATGTGGAGGTGAGGAGGAAATGTTTGCTTGAAGCAGAAACTCAGGAGTAAGATTTTAATACCGTTTGCCATCCCCAGAATGAAAAGAAAAATCACCAGATGACAAGAGTGTATAGGCCAATGCCTAGAAATGTTTACAGTGCACCCTCCATATATGCAGGGGTTCTATACCAGGAATTCTCATGTAAAATAAAAAAATGCAAGTGCTCTGCTCCATTATTGCCAACAGATGCAACATGCGCATACCCATACCAGCACAGGCACATGCCTGGCACGTCTACTGACAATGATAGGACACAAGGCTTTGTGCAACCTCACATCTGTGTGTGCGGAGATCATGCCAGCAGAAGATGCACTGTACTGTACACCCTGAAGTTCACTGGGTCATTAGATGGGAAGAGATCATACTAGTTCCAGAAACACCTCCTCTCCCCAAAAGCCAAACCCAGACAACCACACAAGCAAAACAGAGGAAGTAGCTTAGGTCTATGACAGAGGAGTCTAACAGCCTCTGGATGGCACCATATCTCTCATTTCTGCTTTATCAGGAAAAAAAAAACTTTTCAGCTTTTATTACATATACTGCTACTGCTCCAGCTCAGGAGAAGACACTCTTTAGAAAACATTTCCTGAACGGTAAAATTGTATTGGGATGTTTATTGAAGGTAACATTAGTATATAAGATTCTTATTGGAATAGCCATAAACTCTAAAAATTCTGATTTGCATTTGTGTACAGGAATACATTAACTGGTATCCAATGTCGGACCTACAACTCAGATTTCTACATAAAGAGAGCTTCAACCCAGTGACACGTAGCAGTCCAGTCCAGGGAATGCTTTACTTTATGCAAATATCATTCAGCACAAGGAAAGTATGCAAAGTAACAATCAAGTCTGAAGGTGTGATCTTACATGGCACTACTGATGAGTTCCTGTTCTTTTCTTTGTTGCAGTCCTTCTGAGCACTGAAGCACTCCACATATTTTGCATTGCATTGCATAACGAGCTAAGATGTTTAAATAAAGCAGAAGCAAGTTTGATTAATTCTTTTGTCATTCTTTTAAAAAACACACACACACACACACGCACATATTGGCAGACAGACTTTTTACTTTGGGGGAGGAGAACCTTGAAAGACGAAACAATATTGCTAGATTTGCTAAAATAATTGAAAAGGACAAGAGGGACTGAATTCTGTACATAAAGAAAAGAATTTATACAAATGCTTTTCAGGCCCTCAGGTAAGTATAGTTCTCATTTATACCACACAGAGTAAATGAAATGCCTTTTCCAACCCGGTTTGACAGTGTCAATTTAAGCACTTCTGAAGATATATTCCAAAGCCCTAAAGGCATCTGAGGGTCAGAAGCAGGTCTCAGGAAACAAACAGCCTTCCTTTTTTTTTTTTTTTAATAAAGCATCAAAAGTAGACAACGTTTGAGGATTTTTTCTTTCTTTTCCCTAACTACCGCTTTGAATCTGAACACTGCAGGTGAGATCTTTTATTTGGGGACCAATCTGTTTTGTTCACCAGGGCCACTTTGTGATATACTTCCAACGATGCAAACTGAACTTGCTGTGATCAGTCTGCGGGACACTTGGCAGAGATTGTTGCTTGCATTCACTGCAACTAGGATGCCACAGACAACACAGATCCAATGCATGTAGTCCTGGCTTTTATGGTTATGGGTATGTTTCAGTTTGTGTTGCTGTAGGATGTGGACAAGATCCTTGGAAGGTGAAGACTGATCAACTGCGTGCTGAACCTTTGCCTTGGGCTGACTACAACAAGGCATATGCAGACTAGCTGAGAATAGCAAAAACCGTCCTTGATGCAGGGCATAGCTCTTAACAAGTCTCAAGCAGGCAAGTGTGAGACTTGTATTAGGAAATCCCTTTAAACCCACTATAGTGGAGGGCAGTAACCACACATAAACTCTGTGAGTTATAAATGCCCACGCCTCACAGAGGCTGGGCAGTGGGATGGAATCCAGCCACAGGGCATCTGGACTATTAGCTTGTTCTTATTACTTTCTTTAATATATATCCCGCTTTTCTTCCAAATGCAACCCAAAGCAGTGCCGTTACTCCAGCCTACATTCTATGGTACTGCCTTCTGGAGTCATGCGAAAATGGTAAGAATGGTTCTTCCTACAGTCTAAGTGTGTGGCAGGCCTGGGAGCCCTCAATTCACCTTCAGATCTTCCTTAGGGGAGCAGAGGAGCCCTCCCCTCCCTTACTCCAGCATGACAGCATTTAGCAGGGTGGGCTGATTTAAATCAAAGCAATTTAAATAACTCATGGCAATAATGATTGAGATCCTCAAGGGAAATCCCTGATTCAAATAATTGATGTTGCTTCACATATTTTTTAAACAATAATGGTGCCAATTTCGGCTGGGATCTTGCGTCAGCTACTTAGCTAAGTAACCTCTCCTGGCCCAACTCCTTCAAATCTGACAGAAGCATCATTTGCTTGTCCTCTAGTCACCAGCAGAATGGATCTCCTTCACCTCATGCAGCTGATGCCCAGTAAAGTAGGTACAGAGGGGAGGAGTTACAATCGTGGTAACAATGTCACAATCATGATTAAGTAAGCTACTGTGAACCTGAAACAGTTCCCTCAATTTATTGATCCATCACTGTTTTGTATTCGCAACTGCTACTTAGTACTTGCTATGATCATAACATTGCCCCCAACCTACTTTACTTGGCATCAGCTGCATGAAGAGAAGGAGATCCATTGTTCCAGTGACTGGAGCATGGGTGAATAATGCTTCCGTCAAGTTTGTTGGGTTCAGGACAGGAGAGGTTACTTAGTTAACTAAGTAGCTGACACAGGACTCCAGCCATTATTATTGTCAATATTGTCAATGAACCAGGCTGGTGAAACAAAGCATATTAACATGGAATGTTGTAGAAGCATCTAGTGAGTAGCCAGCTTGACAAAATTAATTAATCTGACCTACAATAAATCTGGTTGTCAGTTAATATCCTCACACATCTGATGCAAAAAACAATGAAAGTGAAAGCATTTTTTTCACTGAAGGCTTGAGACAAGGAGCCATCCACACAGCTGAACTGAATGCTAGGTTCCATTCTTGCACCGTGTTTGCATACCATAACTAGTTCCAATTTAAATCAAAGTTAACTGAGGGCATGTGTACATTAAGGCATTGCATGAATAACAAATAATTAAAGCAGTACTTTAGTAGCAATAATAAAGGGATAAATGCCAGGGCTGCTCAAAATTCTGAAGCTGTAGTTCCATGTGAGCCTAGCAATTGCTAACAGAGAATACGTCCTGCCCCCTCTCATAAAATTACAATCCTTGCTCTATAGGAAGAAGTCTTAATATCCAAGCCAGTTAAAAAGAAGTCTAAGGCCATTTCCACACTAGACTGTTATAGTGCTATTATTCCACTTTTATGAAATCCTGGGGTTTGCAGTTTAGGGAGGAGCCTTTGAGGTTGTATGTTACTCATCTATGCCTTTGAGGCCCCTCCCTAAACTGCAAACCCCAGGATTCCACAGGATGTTGAAAGTGGAATAATAGCACTATAACAGTCTAGTGCGGAAATGGCCTAGGTTTACCTGGAGGATGTAACCTATAACAGTATTATCTCCTGCACTGATTTAATTTGCGGTTCTTGTTTTTTTGTTTAAATCTGGATCACTTTGTCCTTATGGAAACAGCAGCAGAGTTAGAGGGTAAGAAAAGAACTTACTTTGAACTGTTTCTCTAGTCGAGTCTTGCCTCCGATTCCAGGTATGAGGATGCTATTAACATAGCTGTGGAGCTGGTTGGCAGAAACTTCAGTCTCTTTCCCAAGAATGGCTTCCAGCAAGGCATCATGAATGAAAACATACTGTTCCTAGAAAGACAGGCATAAACAAGGTGTGAGCAAAAACCCAAGCCCCTTGTGTGGAATATTGGGGTTTTAGGAACAAGTATTAGTCCTGAAACAACCTCACTTGGTCTAACACCACTAAGGCCCTTTCCGCACAGCATTTGCCATGCGAAAGGGCACCTGAAGCATCATGCGATTGTGAGGAGTGATCTGCACGACATACTCACAATCACGTGGCGCTCCAGGGGCTGGCAGGCACCGATTGCGCACCTTTTCATTTTTGGCTGGAAGCTGAAAATGGTGCGCGATTGCGCATTGCTTCTGGGCCCTGCGTGCCCTTACCTGGCATGCGGAGCCTCCGGAGCCGTGCTGGTCACATTTCCTGCACCAGCGCAGCCTCGGAAATTCCCAGGCTGCACTGAGGAAGGAAGAGGCGGGGCTCTCGCGCAAGCAGGCAGCTCATGCGGAGCTGAAGCAGCAGTGACGTGAGAGCCTCTTGCCGGAGGCTGCTTGCACGATCCTAGCACCGGAAAAAGGTAAGGTGCGGAAAGGGCCAAAGACAACTAACTTTTCAGCCCCCTTCCCACCATTTTTTAAAATTTAACATGCTTTCTTCTTTTTGTTACCTGCTTTTCCTCTGTCTCTTTCACTTTTCTTAATGCCCAGAATTCCATTTTCCCTACTGTTTAATACAGTTCAATGCTCTTTTTTTCTATCAGTATTTCTCTTTTTCTTTTACTAAATTCAACTTTTTTAAAAAAGGGGTGGCAGTGACAGTCGTGATAATTTCCATCATTTTTTAAAAAATTACAGTCAGCCCTCCATATTTGCAGGTTTCACTTTTGTGGATTTGATTATTCACAGATTATCTGCTGTCACCTCTGCTGCCTCCCTGTGCCATTTTTAATAGGGACTTCAAGCCTCATGAGACTGAGAAACTGCAAATTAGGCTCGTAAGTCCCTACTGAAAATGGTGTGGGGCAGCAGTGGAGGTGGCAGTCAGCCCCACCAGCCACCCACTTCTGCCCTGAAGGAACCCTGATGCCTCAAAGGAATCCACAGTGGGCTGAATATGGTGATCATACTTTTTTATGTGTTAAATATGGTTTGGGAGGGCCTAGAATTATTCACGATTTTTTCACTTTCACAGGGGTCCTGTGCCCCTAACCCTAGCGAATGCGGAGGGATGGCTGTACTATCCACCATCATGAAAACACTACATGTTACAAATTATGTATAACTCTGCATATAAATTTTCCATTGGTATCTTTTCGTTACCTAACACTGTGATTTGGGGCAGGGGGCTCAACTCATCCTTTAAAAATTCTTTGTGAAGCATTTGATCTGTTTTCAGCACTATGCAAATGATTAAACCATAGATAATTCTATATACTTTCTTACTAAATTTACTACAAGATAAAAGAAATGTAATATGTGACCAATTGAGAAGGGTTTTTTGTGTGTGTGTGTTGGGGGGGGGTCACAATTGGATGAAAGTCATGGACCCCCTTCCCAGAAAATGTACTTACACACAATTTTCAAAGTAACAAAGTAACAAGAAAGAAAACTGGGGGAGGGAGCAATTTTTGGCACCTAGTTCACAGGCACTGAACCGTATCCAAAGATCCCATGGAGTTCATTCTCCACAGAAACTGTACTTGGCAAATCCTGCTTCATGTAGCAAGATTTAACTGGGAAACAACTGTTTACTGCAATGACAATGAATATGTTTCTGTGTTTTTACCTCTGTCTGGACGAGGTAGTTGCGCTGTGTCCTGATGTGTTTCAAGAAACCCAGGACGTTCACTGTGCTTTTGTCTTTTATCTGTTGCAGCATACTGTCTATAACAATGTATGTACCAGTCCTGCCAACGCCAGCACTGACACACACACGGAAAACATGAAAAAGAAAGGCTAGTTAAATACTTATGAAAGATTGCAATGCCATGATTGAATGCCAATGTTGACCCAAGTTTGTTTGTTTTTTCACACTGAGAAATTGTAAGATTCCACATGGCAATGATGGAAGGGAATTCCATAAAGTCACCCTCAAAAACCCAGAAGCCCCTTGGAAAATCCTACACAGACAGATGGGAGATCCTCCTGAATAGTATGGACTATAATATAGAGAGCTGTCAGGGAAGAAAGATTCAGAACATAAAATGCTTCTACCTGATATATGCACACATGTATGTATGTATGTGCATGGGTGTTGTGTGTGTGTGTGATTCCTTTCTTCCCCTTCATCTCCCAGCACCATTCAAGGTGATTTTCCAACCCCCTGTATAGCATTTTCAGGGCAATCTGAGCACTGATGGAAGAAGGAGAGGACAGAGAAGTCAGCTTCCTGCAAGACCTTTTCAGATTTTCTGTACAGCATGATTGGAAGCTTTCAGTTTTATCTTGACTCTTGGAACGTTAAGCAGGCTGACTGAAAAATTTTCAGACTGACTGAATGCAGAATGGCTTTTGGTTAAATCAGAGGCAAAATTCTAGACGTATGGCTGTGTGCCAAAGCTTTGAAGTAGCTGCATTGTACTCAGAATATACACTGTAGTTCTTGTGTAGCGTATGGACTTGTGTAATCTTTCTTTTTCGTTCTTTTCTTTTTGATATATCAAATGCATCCATGTTCTCTCCTAGTGAACCATTCATATTCAAGGAGAAAAACGGAGCCTCTCCAAGGTTAATGCAGAAAGGCAGATTAGCATGGGCTCAACTGGTGGTGTTCATTTTCAGGTTTGTGAAAAACAAGATGACATGAGAATGCTAACATCTAGGAATCCTTGAATTATATGTAGGAAAAGCTACCTTTTCCAAAGGGTAAACCTTACAACCAGCACTTAAGAACTCCAGTGCATGCAAATATTATTCATTTACCATACTTGCTTTGCCTGACCATGCAAGTATTTATCTGTATTGTAAATACGTTTAGCCCACAAGAGGATATCCAGAGCAGCCTATAAAAATAATGTGACAACAATACAGCATGTCAGAACAACAAGATATATAAAGCTTATGAAATTCACACGCCTCCATTTGGTGATGTCTTTTGCTGCTGGAAAACAGAATGGTAGAAGTAATGGGCCAACTTGCTTCAGTTGCACGTATTGATGACAGTGAAACATCAGAATGTGAAATTCTGTAGTTACAATTCTCTAGACTTGGAGGGAGAGGAGGAATGAAGGTGTCATAGTAGCTGCAGCAGCATCTAAAGGGAGTGGGGGCGGGAAGCAATGGGGTGGTATGAGGGGGAGCTATTTATAAGAGAAGGAAGGATAAATACACAATGACAGTGGCAGCATGGTGGCAGCACCACTAGGCCTAGGTAAAGGCAGAAATTTGGCGGGATTCTGGCAGAGAGGCACAAAGGCCTGGGAAAACCTTCAAGATCTATGTGTTGCCCACTACTATTCTACCTTTCTACAAAAAGAGAGATGTTTTGTAGTGAACTGCAGGATCCCCAGTTCCTGATAAGACATCCATAATGACTCCTTTCATTCTGATGTCGTATGGGCGAATTTCATCCAACAATAAAATGGACTGTACTGGGTGATATAGTGGAAAATGTTGGACTTTGGCTAGGGAGACTTGGGATGAAACATGGCAATCTCTCAGGCCCAATTTTCTGCTGTATGTTCACCCTCTCCTCATTATCAGGAGGGATGAAATAAATTGTGAAGCACTTTGTGTACTTATACTTACCATAAATTATAGCTACACTACCCTAAGGTATGGCATTTCTGCGTTATTTATCACAAGTTGCCCGCAAAAATGAGACTCCAGATGTACCTGCAGTGCACGACCACGGGGCCCATATCAGCAGTTCTGGCTGCAGAGGATCTTCTCACAAATGTCAGCACTGGCAGTGCATATTCAGGCACACCCATATCAGGCCACTGTGTGTAGTGGTACTGGATGACTGTCCTTTCATTCTGACGTCCTTTAGGGTTCCCCTTTTGATCCAGAATGCATATGGTACACATTTAGGGAAGGAAAAAAAAATTAGTTGGGCAATGGCTCATATAGCAATAGCAGTTATAGTTCTATACCACCTATCAGTGCAAAACACTCCCTAAGTGGTTTACAATGTGTTTTGCTAATTGCCCCCAACAAGTTGGGTACTCATTTTACTGATCTATGGAAGGATGGAAGGCTGAGTCAACCTGGAGCCCTGCAGGATTGAACTCACAATGTTGTGCCTGCAGTACCAGCATTTAACCACTGCGCCACTAGGGATCATATCACGTTTGTGCAAGTGACAAGCTTTACCTAACACCTATCTTCTGTTTCACTTGTTGGAAAAATAAAATAGTATATGGTCCCAAAGTACAGCAACCAATTTAGAAGGGAAAGTTTAGCCTTCTTTAGTCTTTTTTAAAATCTGTCTTCTGTATTCGATGGCACTGTGGGAATCATAGCACTGATATTCTTTCAGAAAGAGATGCAAGGGGCCCAGCAAAGGTTATTAACAGAGCTATCTGCCCATGGGAGATATATTCCCCTATAAAGTAAGGAGTCACCTACTCTCTAGATAACGGATTACCCCTCTCATCATCTCTAGCCATTGACCACACTGGCTGAGGCTGGTCGGATTGGAAACATTTGGAGGCTGAGTATCTTAATGAAAAGACACTGAGATATTTTTTCTTTCAAAATTTGCAACACTTCTTCAACACTCAACAAAACTCACTAAGAAAACAAACACATAGTTCTAATTGGTGACTCTTTGTTTGACCTGCTTGTCTGAATTGTATTCTGATTGATGACAATTCACTACGGTCATATTTCAGAATATATGTTGTAGAGCGAATGAGCAAAGATAGTGCTGATGAGTTAGAGTTAGATGATCGATCAATTAATCCCTTTATTTATACCCTGCCTTTTCCTTTGGACTAGGACTCTAGCCTCTTCATTTGCAATAATCTTTGAATAGGAGGAGCTTTATTCTGAGCGTCTCTAGACCTATCCTTTGAAGTTCCTAGTTTTCCTAACTTTGTAAATTCTAAAAGGTACTGTTTCATTCTCCAACTACTTAAGATACTTGTGCTATATACCAAATAAGGCCAAAGTTGATATTCCACCAAAGGGTTTTTTGAATAGCTACATACTTAATTTGACAACTGGGCACATCCCAACTGAGCCTTTTTAATGCAAGCCACGGTATAATGACGTTCCTCACCTTTTTCATTTTTGCATTCCTGACTGTGAAACGTCGGACTGTGTAGCAAGCATGTACTTTTGTGCTCTTCAGTGTGACAATGATGTGGCCATATTCTTCACTGTTTTCTGTTGGCCAGTATTGGTCACATTTTCTCTGTGGAAAGACAAGGTAGCATGGAATTAGTATTGGATTCTGAAGTATGCAACAACTGGATTAAGGACCATTAGAGGTTTGCATATAGAAATCTGTCTGGTTCTTCCTTGCTTCTCCAGATTCTGATCCTCTGTAACTCAGCTTCTCTCCTCTTTCAAGGAAGCTGCCACGGACAGAGGCCCTCATTTGTTGATCGCCTTCTCCAAGAACGCTAGGGAAAGGGAATGAAACTAGCAAACTTACCCCACTCCCCTTTCTACATGTAGAACCCGAGAAGAATGCCTGAATAGGGCTTTTGTCTACTGTTGAAGTGGGAAGAAATGGTCTTGACAGTAACAAAAGTGCATTTTCCTATTATATTGAAATTTATGACACAGTTTACATTATACTTAAAAGAATAAAGGAATTCTACCCCTTCACAGATCTGAGGAAAGACCAAGAATTCATGATGAGAAGTGAAAAAAATGGCTACTGAAAAGCTGTTTTGCTCTTACTCTTCCTTTCTCCACAAGGTTTGTAATCATGATGATAATTCCAGTGTTTTGCTCCCAAATCATTCTCCAGAAGTCTTCAAATGTCGACTTTAAAGGTCCCTGGGTGGCAATGTAGGCTTTTGCTTTGTTGTAACCCTTCAAAGAAAACCACAATGCAAAAGAAGATGAAAGTATCTGCATGGCAGTCATATTAATAATGTATACACATCGCAGAGATAGATGCCCTTCCTGCTGAATGTTTGAGGAGTTTGAGGAGTTAGTAAACAAGCAAACAGGAAAAAAAGATATCTCTTACAAGCACTAATGGCTTGTGTTCCTTCTGTAGGACAGCTATTTCTCAAAGGAGACAAGAAAACAAAAAAACAAAGAAAACCAAACCAGAACCTACATCAACATAATTGGCATTAATGTAGTCACTGTGCTTCGAGTCTTTTCCTGGTAAAGGTCTTAGCTTCACTCTACTGTGATCATCTGCAGGAAGCAAAAAGAAACATGAAACACACAAGAAAAATATTAGGAAGTTGTATTTCTGAATTCTAAATTCCTTAAGGTGGAATTTTCTGGCTACAGAATTAATAAACCAACATCTCTTGCCTTTTATCTGCCCCAGATCAGGGAAGAGCCCAAAGAACCTGCACCACTGACATCATTTTCTGGCCAGAAAACAGTCACAGTAATTCTCAGTAAGTGATCAAGGAGTATTGACTTTTTTTCTTAGAACATGTGAAAATGTGACAGACCCATTAGCAAATGTGGGAGGCCACAGAATCCCAAGGACCATAAAATTAGCACTTGGGATGAAATCCAGTGAATGATGACAGAAGGCATCTGTTAGTGTAATGGGGAAAGTACAATTCCTTCTCATACCCCCGGCCCATCAAATCACTGGGGTATCCCCTGGAGCAATTTTGGGGCTAGTGGAGGGAGCTGGGGAGGGGGAGTTCCCACACATCCTTTGAACTAAAATTGTATCTCATCCTTTAATTCATAACCTTCATCCCTGAAAACCACTTTTCAGAGATTAGCATACTAGGATAAGACAAGAATTTAATCTAGAATATTAAATTGCAAAACCTTTAGGCAGGTGTGCTCTTTCTAGCAAATCCACAAGCATCCAGTGCCAAACTATCAACATTATCTCCCTCACAAAGCATGCCTGAGAGGGTCATTCTGTCCCTTTGATGAAAACTAATGTCTGTTGCTTGAGTTAACCCCATGCTGGGCACAATGGCATCTCTGCAAAATGCAAAGTTTTTGCTGCTCTTGTTAATAGGTTTATTTAAGGCCTTTATTACTCACATGCTAAAATGTTGATATATCTGTTTTTGTGCTTGTTGTCGGGGTGATTGGAATGTTCAGCAGTGATGTTCATGTCGGATGTACAACGCTGCACTTCCTTTTAAGAAAACAATTAAATTGGAGAAGGCAGATGAGTGCAAAACATTTTGTTTGTCTCATTTTGCAAACAGCTCATTCAGAACACATTGAAACACTGTAGTGTAATTGATTTTTCGTCTCCCACAAGTATTCTTCCAGCACAATGCAGTTTAAACATATTCTTGTTCTATTAAGGATGCTGCCTGGTTCCCCGTATCTGATAAAATCCTTGGTGATTAAAATTCACCCTGGTGCAAAATCCCTCACAAGGCATTTACAGCTGACCATCCTTCCCTTAACGGCGACCTGCAAGGGCTACAATGTGGTGAAAGGCCTTTCGCTAGCTATTTGGCTATGGCCTGGTTGCAATCTGGACACATTCACAAGCCATTAAAAAAAGACTATTCAAAATAGTGATTCATCAATTACGTTTTTTTTTTTTAAATAAACATTGGGTCACAGTTTTGTGCTTTTGGAAGAAAGGCACTTGGAAAATGCTATTGTGGTCCTGGTGAAATGTCAAGTGGCTAAAGCTTGGAGGCAGACCTTTATTTTTAAAAAAGCATGCACAGAGAATTTTAAACAAACTGAATTCATAGTTTTTCAAAGGACTCCTGATGTGAACAAGGAGCAAAATATATAGTTCAGAGATAGAATCATATATAAAAAGTATCTCATTTATTGAAATGCACTTCTAAAGTGAGAAAAAGCAATCAAATGGCAAGTTGCGATAGTATATATTTTTTACTATAGCAAATACACTATCACAAAGTTTGCAGTATGATCTAATTTTAGCACATCAACCTCATAAAATATGATGTCTCAGTGTGAATTTTTAAAATAGTTTTACCATCTTCTTCAAGAAAACTGATTTCCTCCATATTGGATTTCATTTCAGAGCAATGGTTTGCTTTGCAAATATTGCCTGTTTTAACGTCTCTTTGTCATTTATAAGGTTTTATCAAAAATTACTAGGTGAACTCGCACAGAAGTATACCTTCCTGCATTCTACTTAATTAGAAACTTTACATTTTGTCATTTATTTAAAGTAGCCTGATGCCCTCATTAAAATAATTTATCAACAATTATATAAGATATTTAATTATTGTCTCATAATATTTAGCTGAATTTTGTCCAGTTACACTTTGCCTTTTAAGCTACCATTCCCGCAGGGTATCCATGTAACCCAGTATCCCTAGTATGCATTAGAGTTACACAGATATTAAACTGCTTGACACCCTGGGCGTCACATGCTAACACAGAATCTTACTAATAAGGCAAGTCATTAGTACAGCACAGCTGCTACAAAGAAGGATCAGGAGTTAAGAGGCAAAGGAAATTATCCAGAGAAATGTTAGGTTAAAAACAGCACGTAATAACTAGGAATTCAGAATTATGTAGAAATGTCATCAAGGAGCAGTTGGATAGCAGGGATATTTGCAGTCTCCCCTGCTATCCTTCCCCAAAACATTTATGCATTTATTGAAAATGCATAGTGTCACAGATATAAGTGTAAATGGGGGCATTTATTTCCCCAAAACAATGATAGTCCTTTCCCATGAGAAAGAAAATGTTTTGAAAAAACAGAGAAGACAATGGAATCCTAACTCTTACGTGCAATAAGTCGTCAAAAACTTAACTTCTAATATATGTTTTTCACATGTATTATTTAGATAAGTTAAAAGATTCAGTTATTCAATCCAACGCATATATGTACAACACCTCTCTCACTGGAGGTCACTGAAAATAATTACCCCATACTGAACCCTTCATGCTGCAGTTACAAAATGAAGTATATTCTGCAGTGTCAATGAGAGCCAGCATAGTGTACTGATTTGAGTGTTGGACTACAACCCCAGAGACCAGGGTTCAATTCCTGCTCAGCCATGGAAACCCACTGAGTCACACATTCTCAGCCCCAGAAAACCCCATGATAGGTTTGCCACAGGGTCACCATGAGTTGGAAATGACTTGAAGGCACACAACAACATCTAGATGAGAACCATGCTGTGGAGAGTCCCCACATCGCTGTGAACTTTCAGCGCAAGCATCTGCATTCTCCATGTAATAATGACAATCCACAGGGTCAGTGGGCTTTATGTTACTTTTGGAATAGAAGAGGAAGAGATTCTCTTTAAAGAAGGAGGGGACAATCTGGTTTCCTGTCAAGGACCACCTTCTGTTGATGACTATGGCCATTTCCGCACTGGACTGTTATAGCACTATTATTTCGGCTGGCCCCTCCCGAAACTGCAAACTCCAAGATTCCATAGGATGTTTCAAGTTGAATAATAGCACTATAACAGTCCAGTGCAGAAATGGCCTATATCAGGTGCTGGAGTCCCAGAGCCCAAATGTGCCTAGCCAGGGCCCAAATGACTAGCTGTGAGGGTTCCTCGGACCAAGGCATTTATGCCAAATCAGTTGTGGGCAGAGTGGCTGGCACTATTCTCTGTACCCCATGTCTCTCTTTCAGAGTATGATGGAAAGTAGACAGCAAAAGCAAAGAGGAGGAAAAAACTGATGATGATAGGGGATAAGGAGACATGATGAGGGGGTGATACCATTTCTGGAGACATCAAAAACTAGGACTAGGAGACATCAAAAAATGGGGGTGGAAGCAAATGATTCTCTTCCAACACATGGTGTTTTGATGGCCATTGTGCAAAAGAAGGATAAGAGTTCTCCCATTTGGTTTCCTCATTCTGCTATTTACCCATCCATCTTGTTCCATTTATGGAAGCCTGCTTCGCCCTGCAAATTCTCCCCACTCTTTCTTCCCTTGCTTTCTTTATACTTCTCTGTCATCTCCAAACAGTTGCCTTCACTGAGTTTTGTTCTGACAATATCCAAATTCTTGAAGACCCTTTCAAATGTAGCAATCAACTCCTTTTCAGTCTACCAAACAAACAAGCTTGTGGATGCTAGATTCCATCCTCAACGCACCCACGAGAAGGTATATAGGCTACAGATAATCAAGCAGATTGGTTGACCAAAAGATTATACTGAACAGGCAGCAATCACAGTCTGACAGCCAGCTGATGAAAAGAAGCAAGAGTATTCAAGTTCAAAAGCAAAAAATTCTGGCTTAGTTATTCACCTGGGGACACCAAGGTTCTTGAGCACTGAAAAAATGTGTACAGACAAAAGATTTCTTTTCATTTTAACAAACTTCAGAGATAAATTGCCAAAGAAAATCAGATCCCTCGCTTCCTTCTCCTGTACATTTTCTCTTACACATAAAGAGACAGCTTATAAAAAGAGGGCAGGAAAAAGGTATCTGGTGGAACATTTCAGACTAGCCAATTTATTTCAGCATCAGACTTCATGGACTACAGCCCACTTTGTTGCATATATGGAGCTTTTCATCCCGTTTCTAACATGAGCAAAACAATGACTTGGGATGCCAGTCCCTCAGTGTCCAATCTTGCTCTTCTAAAACCATAATGAGTGTCTTCCATTCATTCAAATTACTAGAAGTTATATCACCCTGGGGGTGACTTATGTTGGCCATT
This sequence comes from Ctenosaura bakeri, assembly GCA_948474755.1. Classification (NCBI taxonomy): domain Eukaryota; kingdom Metazoa; phylum Chordata; class Lepidosauria; order Squamata; family Iguanidae; genus Ctenosaura; species Ctenosaura bakeri. The sequence goes on along the minus strand of CAOLHI010000759.1, from coordinate 160,686 downwards.
GTGTCAGCCTGTGATGCTCTGCAAAGGACCTGTCAAAACAGTGCTACTTTATATTAGGGGTGTGTTGAAATGGCTGCCACCAATCTGCCATTCCACCAGCAGGTGATACATTGGGAGAAGCCATTTCTTTTCTACTTCAGAGTTGGGATTTGACCTCTGAAATAATGTCATCATGTCAGGGGGTTGTTGCTACTGATATTGTTGTGTGCCTTCAAGTAATTTCTGATGACAACCCTAAAGCATTTGAAACTTCTGGGGGTACTTTAGCTGAAACAGTGGGTTGATCTTGATGGCACATGAAGAACCTTTCAAACCTGTGATTCTATGCACTACACTGTTATAGTGCTATTATTCCACTTTCAACATCCTGTGGAATTCTGGGGTTTGTAGCTTACTGAGTCCCTCTAAATGCCCCTCCATAAAATGCAAACGCCAAGATTATTCATTCTGTCGGATGTTGAAAGTGGAATAATAGCACTGTAACAGTGTGTGTGGAAATGACTATTGTCTCTAAAAAATGGCTACAAAGTTGGGAGCCTTTTTAGTTCAGAAAGAAAGTGCACAAGAGGCAGTTGCACCAATAAAAGGAAGTCCTTTTTCATATTGATGGAATTCATTACCACAAGACAGTTTTTAGTTAGTGACCATTAATTCCTATGTCACCATCTATTTAAAAAATGGCTCTAAAGCAATGGCTGTCTGTAATTTATTATGATGATTATTTTTTTTCACCTTGCATCATCAATGTTTCTGGCACTTTACAGAATAAAGTAAAACAAAGGTAAAGTAAATGCCTCTAGTACAATTTAATTTTTGTTGATCCAGTGCCTTTCTACTGTAAAATTTACCGACTCAATTTTATTTTACACTATACTGTAGAAATAATTTGAACAAAGCTAGTGAGATTTTATATTTGGTACAAAAAAAAATAAAAAGAAAAAAGCTAACATGTTAGGAACAGTATTTGCCATGGGATTATCTGATATAATTCAAAATAATGTACAGAAAATGGATCAGTTGCCACTGCATCTTGAAGGACTTTTCCAAATGGAGCTGGTTTCTAAGGTCAGTAAGTTTAATTAACCTTACTAATGCTTAGGGTTTATGGTTTTCTCCACTGTAGTGTTGTCTCAGGTGGCTGGAACATAACTAATAGAGAGGGGAGATGAGAATATGCACTTTTTTTTTTTTCAAAATGAGAGAATCTGGTTACAATTGACCATCCCAACTCCAAAACCAAAACTCCCCAAAAGAATGAGAAAATGCGCCTAGCTATAGAGCTGACCCATGTCCTGGGAAACCAGATGGCTGCAGTTTTTATTAAGATGGATTTCAGCTTTTGTAGTTCAGAGAAAATACAGCCTAACACCCTTGTAGTTTCCTGCAAGATGAGTATCTCATCCAGGCTGTTTGCATTGTTTATTTGTTCCCAGAAAGTTACTGTCTCCTGATCGCTGCTGAAAATCCATTCATGTGGCCTTTGAACCATTTGCAAGATTTACCCAGGATGTGACAGAAAACAGCTACTCTCTTTATCTCCATAGCCACTGCCTACGTGTCTGTCCAGTATATCTCTATGGCTCACTATGTTTGATATAAAATAATTAGGATCCTCACAACGATAGGGTTGCTGCGCAGAGAAGATGGCTAATTACTCACAGGGGGAAGAGAAAAGGCAAAACTACATAACACCTTCTTTGCCTCAGTTTTTTCCCAGAAGGAGACAAGCACTCAACCTGGCAGTTGGAGAGCAGAGGAGGAAGCGGGGGAAATGAGGCACATAATAGGTAGAGAGGTGGTACAGGAATACCTGGCCACACTGGAGGAATTCAAGTCTCCAGGGCCAGAGGAATTGCATCCTAGGATATTAAAAGAGCTGGCAGAGGTCATTTCGGAACCGCTTGCTATAATCTTTGAGAAATCTTGGAGGACAGGAGAAGTTCCAGCAGACTGGAAGAGGGCAAATGTCCCCATCTTCAAGAAGGGAAAAAAAGAGGACCCAAATAATTATCGCCCAGTCAGCCTGACATCAGTACCTGGAAAGATCCTGGAGCAGATCATTAAGCAGTCAGTTTCTAATCATTTAGAAAACAACGCGGTAATCACGAGAAGTCAACATGGATTTCTCAAAAATAAGTCATGCCAGACTAATCTTATCTCTTTTTATAATAGTTACTAGCTTGATAGATGAAGGGAATGCTGTGGATGTAGCATATCTCGATTTCAGTAAGGCCTTTGACAAAGTTCCCCTTGACATTCTTGCAACGAAGCTAGTAAAATGTGGGCCGGACAGGGCTACTGTTAGTTGGATTTGTAATTGGTTGACCGACCGAACCCAAAGGGTGATCACGAATGGCTGCTTTTCATCCTGGAGAGAAGTGACTAGCGGGGTGCCACAGGGTTCTGTCCTGGGCCCAGTGCTGTTCAATATTTTTATCAACGACTTGGATGAAGGAATAGAGGGCATGCTCATCAAATTTGCAGATCACACCAAATTGGGAGGAGTTGCTAATACGCCAGAGGACAGGATCAAAATTCAAAATGACCTGGATAGGTTGGAGAGCTGGGCCAAGGCAAACAAAATGAAATTCAAGAGAGAGAAGTGTAAGGTCCTACACTTAGGTACAAAAAATGGAATCCACAAATATAGGATGGGGGACACGTGGCTGGATAGCAGTACGTGTGAAAGGGATCTAGGAGTCTTCATAGACCACTAGCTGAACAGGAGTCAGCAGCCAAGAATGCCAATGCAATTCTCGGCTGCATCAATAGGAGTATGGTGTTTAGATCCAGGGAGGTACTAGTACCATTCTACTCTGCTTTGGTTAGACCCCATCTTGAATACTGTGTCCAGTTCTGGGCACCCCAATTCAAGAAGGACATTGACAAGCTGGAGCAAGTCCAGAGGAGGGCGACCAAAATGGTGAGAGGTCTGGAAGCCATGAATCCCTATGAGGATAGACTTAGAGAGCTGGGTATGTTTAGTCTGCAGAAGAGAAGGTTAAGAGGGGACATGATAGCCATGTTTAAATATTGGAAGGGATGCCACATAGAGAAAGGAGAGGGCTTGTTTTCTGCTGCTCCAGAGACCAGGACAAGGAGCAATGGATTCAAGCTGCAGGAAAGGAGATTCCATCTGAACCTCAGGAAGAACTTCCTGACAGTCAGGGCTGTCCGGCAGTGGAATCTGCTGCCTCGGAGTGTAGTGGAGTCTCCTTCCCTGGAGGTTTTTAAGCAGAGGCTTGATGGCCATCTGTCGGGAGTGCTTTGAGGGTGTTCCTGCATGGCAGGGGGTTGGACTGGATGGCCCGTGTGGTCTCTTCCAACTCTACATTTCTATGATTCTATGATTTCTGTAAAGATTATGAATCTGAGAAAATCTAAACATCATTTTTAGATCCTGAACATAGTAGCTTTGCCAGTTAAATATGCTAGCAGAAATGTTATGGTTGAACTGTAAAGTGCTTAATCCAAAATGCAAAGCACAGAAGTGTTCCTCTGGTTTTCATGCCTTCTTGCAATACAGCAATATTATAGCCAATGTGGTATAGAGAACCCAGATTCAAAGCCATACTCAGCACAAAAAAATTACTGGGGAACTATGAGCCAGTTACTCTACTTAATCTACCTTAGACGACTGTTATGAAGAGAACCTGTGTGTGTATATTTGTATGTGGTAGGTGCCTCTTCTTAGAAAAGAGGTGGAATAAAACATATAATAAATGCATCCTACTGTATCTCTTATTAATGAAGTTTGGCCTCCAGACATCCATCTAAACCTAGGTGGACATTTGAGCTTTCTGTTGAGGAAACAAGGTCTATTGTATATTATAACCAATTTTTTTACTTAAATTGGAGATTACATCAACCAGACAGGATCTTACTATTTGTTGAAGAGAAAATTACTCTAGCTTTTTTTTTGTAAAAGTTTCTATTCCATTTATACAGAGGATGAAACTATTGGTTAAGAAAAATTGTTTCATTCAGCATTGCCAAAGTAGTGGTTGAGAGATTGGCTGGGGAAAAAAAATACAACAACCTTGATGATAGGATAAACTAGGATTTCTAGGAAAGATTATTCTCTCAAGTTTTCAGCTGCACTTTCTGATGCTTTGACCAACTTGGAACACAGTTTTTAGACAATAAGAATCTTACTAATCACTGTTCTTTGACTTAATGGTTAGTTCCTGACAGCTTACAATTTTGGTTTTTATATGTGATCTAACACCTGACCTGTGTCTACTGAACTAAGATATAAACTCATTTTAGAACTATGGAAAAATTTGCACTACCCTCTCTGAAATAAAACCTTCTGAAATCTCTACTTTGACATGCTTGTTCATATTACGTGTTTTTGCTTCCATAAAAAGGAAATTTTTATGGTTCTCAAGTCTGCAATAATAGCCTGTGCCACAAAAATATGCATCCCTCATGTTACCAAGGGGGTCAGGTGAAGCAGAAACTTACTATGTATTAACCCATCTTCCAGCTGACATCATTGCTTGACAGTAGCCCTTTTACACCTGAGCTCAGAATTTTAATTCATTGTTAGAGGTGGGGTAAGGGGAAGGCACAGGACAGCACACATAACCTCCAGTGTTCCCATTCTCACGGTCCTTTGACATTTGTTCTTAACACTGGATGGTCTGTTCCAAAAGGGGATTTTGTGTATGTTTGTTCTAATGTACTTAGGTGCATTCTGGGAATCTTGTTTTAATGGGCTTCCTGGTCACAGGGAACTATCTATAGGTTTAACTGAAAGCTGCAGAAGTCCTTTGCAGACTATCAGAAAATACAAGGAGTAGGGAAGGCAGAGCTAGCATACCCCCTGCTTATGCTAAACAGGGCTAATTTTATTCCTCCTCACCACAAACACAACACAAATCCTTTCCAGTGTTTGTGGACCATCTGTTGCATCAAAAACAACCAAGAAACCTGGAGCACCTCAAATGCTAACATATTTAATGTGGCACGAGCAACTGTAAGAATTTCATGGCTGAATTTTGAAACTGTGATTCAAACACTACAATGTGGTTTTGAAAAGTTAAAATGAAGTTGACTTATCATACAAATTTTCAGTTGAGTTCCATCTTGGTTTTAACATACCTTTTGCATTTCTTTTCCTTGTTTACTTGTAACAATAGGAAGGGACATGGAGAAGGACTCCTGTAACCTTTCTCTTTCCTTGCAAATAAAGACTACCATCAAGCTGGAATTCTGATAGCCTTAGGGCAGGATCAGTGTGGTACAAGCTGTTAGACATGTTTCTAGTGCCAATTTTTAGAATTTTGAAGAAAAAGCTTTATGGTCAGAAGAATTGTTCTGATATCCACTCTGGAATTATTTTCTTCTTATTTGCCTTTTCTCACACTCTTCATGGTTGGCCATCTTAGGCCCTTTCTGTAGCTTACCTTTTGTCGAATCCATTCCATGGGGATCCTAAGCTTGGCTCTCCCCGGAGGAGAGTGTGACAGAAGCACTCCCCTCCACATGGCCTGCCTGCTGGAAGGGAGGAAGCATGATGGTCCCACCCCTGCCTTCCACAGCGTAGCCCAAAACTTTCCCAGGCTGTGCTGGGGAAGGAAGCGCAGCCATTGTGCTTCCTGACTCTGCACAGCAAGAAAATGTGGGAGGGCAGCAGGAGGACTGCATCATCACAGTTCATTGATGTGAAAAAAGCATCAATGATTTACTCTGCAATTGTGACGGGTGGCCACGGGATTGTGATGACATCATGCAGAATCATCGCTGTGGTCCTGTTGCTATTATGGGTTGAGAGTGGGGTGTGGAAAGAGCCATAGCGAGTATTTTTTTTCCTTGGTGTTCAACTTCTGTGAATACTAATTTTGTTTCAAGAGACATGGGTACAATCCCCATTATTTTGTCCACTGAAACATATTGCCAGTAACTTTGGAATCCAGTGCATTTGTTTTAATCACCCTTTACTCATAGTTAAAAGTATGCTATGCCATTATGGCTAATTTAGCTTTTAATTATATTGTCTGTGCTAACCCTGATTGGGATTTAATACACTCGAGTTTAATGACTCATTCATTTTCAATGTCCCTCTGAAACAAGTTGCTGATTAGTTTTATAAACTTCAAATATTCTTTTGCTAAATTTATGTGTACACTCCAATTGTTATACGTCTAATAACATGACATAATGAGCTAGAAATTTTCCAAGAATGGCTGATTGCACAGACATCTTGATATAACTTCAGACAGGCAAAAAGTTATGAACCTAAGAGCAACTAAGTAATTTGTGTCCCTGTCAGTCTATACACACACACATACACACAAAACAGTAACAAAATATATACAAAGAACATATAGATGCTTCCCTCCCCAATTTCTAGGTAAATAACAAGATTTTGTTAACTTGAGCACTAAAACGCCAGCTTGGAAATTTCAGAAATAATTCAGTGAATAAATGCAGAACATGTGGTCCTAAAGAAAAGGTGTGTGGAACACACAGCCCTTCAGATGTTGTTGGCTGCTGATTGGAGTTCCAGTTCAAGAATTTCTAGAGAGCCAAGGCCAGTCCTATCATTTGGCAGGATGAGACTACATACAGGGGTGTGATGAAAAGACAGCGAATGTTACTTATCACCTGATATTGTTATTAGTTATTACGTTATTAGTCAGCTATTACTTGATATTGTTATTAGTTATCTGATTGGGGTCCTCCAGATGGAGTAAATAATGTTGATGTATCTGGTATTTGTTGATGTAGTTCTTGGCTTAAACCCCCCCAAAAACTAGATGATGTTTCTGTTGTCCCAGACTTGTCAGTAGCAATTCCCGTCACCAGCAGCAACAGGCACAGATGACCACTCAAAGAACCCAGTTACAGGTAAGCAACCTGTTCCTCTTTCCTACATTCCCCACTCCCCCCCCAAAATCCCAGGGTACATCAGAACAAAAACACCCCATGAGATCTGTGTGGTTCAATACCTGAAGTTCATACTAGGTTCCTTGGCCACTAACTGCTCTTTGTGGCTATTTGGCGGGGAGGGGGGGCAATTGCTAGCAGGAATTTTCCCATGCAGTTATATGTATGTGTGTGTGTGTGTGCATGTGTGTATATATATAATTTTATTTTACTATTCCTTTAAAAAAGAAGGCATGCCCATACCAGATCTCACAACTTCCAGAGCCAATGGTAAGCAAAGTTATTGAAGAGATCTAAATGATGACTGGTGTCCTATCTCAGTCCCAGCTGACAATTCAAACAAAGCAAACTGAATAGTTCCCAGCTCATTACTTACTTTTATTCAGTAAGCACAATGTCAAAATAAAGTCCAACAGAGTTCAGAGGCATCAAGTCCAAAGCCAGCCAGGGTAATCCAGAGTCAGGCACAGAATTCAGCAGGTTGTCAGCAAACAGAGAGCTCAGATAAGCTCTGACAACCCCTGGAGGGGAAGGCTGGCAGCTATATAGGTCAGCTACCTAATGCAGCTGCTGCCTGATTAATCGTTGCTGCTAATATACTCTTTGGGATCGATGCAGGCTCTCTCTTTGTTGCCTGTGCTCAGCAAAGGTGGGTACTGGTAAGTTATCTTCTGTGGTTGAAGAGGCAGGACTCTCTGCTGGAGCTGGCACCGCCCCATGTTCTGTTTGTGGCACTGTAAGCTCTTCCTGTACAGCAAGTCCTGGCACGCCCCCTGCTTCAGACTCTGAGTGAGAGCCCATGTTCTGGAAGCAGGGCACGACAACTGTTCAAGTTGCCTATGATGTCATACAGCTTCCTTCATCCCCCCCCCTCACTTTTTTACAGGGACTAAAAAATGCTGGAGACGCTGTGAGTGGATGTGGAGGTGGCACCAAGGAAGCACAGACTTGCTTTAAGTGAGGAGGTTATATAGCAAGATCTCTTGCCTCTTTGCACTAGCCTGGAAAAGCCTATTATTACTGACCTGCTAAAAGAGATGTTCATTGGGATTTTCTGTCTCAGTGTGCCAAAATAACTCAGCTGGCTTTTGTGGGAGGACCTCATTTGCTGCTCCTTCTGCCTCTCTGCCTTGGGCAGCAAAAGGTCAGTCTAAGTTTGGGAAGGGCCATATGTTTCTCACTCTTACTACAGGGGAATGTGCCCCTGAAAGAACCAATTCAAAATAAACACTGGTTTCAAGAGATGCAAAATAGTTATGAGAAAACAGAAAAAACAATGATACCACAGGGGTGGAAAAGGATTTGCAGTACAATGGATAAACAAAAACATTCTGCGCCAAGAGGACGACAACTCCCTCAATACTTTATTTGTTGCCTCTATTTATAGACCCCTATATGGTCCAGGACAATGACTGCTCTTGTCTATACTGAGATAGGAAATGGGTGGAGTTGGAATCATTTAAGTTGGACTAGGACTGGGGAGTCACAGGTTCAAACCCCTATTTAGCAAGAAAACTCAACAGGTGACTGTGGACCAGGTGTTATTTTCGTTTAACCTACCTTTCCCCAGGCTTCCCATGAGAATGAAAGTGGTGGGAGATAAACTTTATATTTGTTAATGCTCCTCCTGAACTTTCCCCCCAAATGTTTACTGGAGCCAAAAATAATTGTTCACACACAGTCACAGAGTGTATATGCATCTGTCTGTCTGTCTACAGATATATACAAACACACACACATACACATATACTCTCATGCCTTTAATAAAATGTCTGCCTTGAACCAAACCATTTTAACTGCATTTTTAAAACTATGTTTTAGTTGTTAAAAGTTGGGTTCTATTATAAAGTTATCTTTTGTATTTTTTTTAACCTTGTCATATTCATTTTAATTTGTAAGCTGCCTTATAAAAGTATTGTAAACAAAAGATGATGACAATGATGATTAGGACAGCAGCAACAACACCAATGGTGATGGGGGCACTGATTCAGCAAAATGCATCCTGTTGCAAGAGGTTAACAAGAACATGGGTGCAGGCATCTTTGCAGTCAGTTTTACCATGATTCCCAAATACATGGAAGTCTGAAAATGCATTCAATAGCATGCGCTTACAATTACCCTGAAGAACTTTGTGTTTGATGGGCAAAGATCCAAGGAGGAGCCATGTATTCAATGATGTTGGGGGCAGGGTTATGTGTGAATTTGTCTTCCCCTGCATGTGCAGTAGAGTTGCCGGGTGCAATCACGGACAGGGCTCCTGTTCCTTTAAAGGCTGTGTAGAAGAGGGAATTTCAGCTAAATTTCCTTGTTTTACGCAACCATTAAAGAGACAGAAGCCTTGTACCTTATTGTCCTTGGCAACATTAGAGAAGAGAGGATATTGGAAGACATAAAGATATTTTCAGTTTCTAAGGGAAGGAAGCAGCACAGCTGGCTTTCACTTCAACTTCCAAGCTGGAACTAAATCATAGCTCTCTGTCTCTACAGGCGGCATGCAAAGCCAGGAAGATTATATTCTCTACTGCTAATCTTTATAGCAGCAGAGTTGACCAATCCATTAATGAATTCAAGGCAAAGCAATTGACAGTGTTCTAAAATCCAATACATATTATATTGTAAACATTCAGTATCAGCTCTTCGGGATTCCTTACTTTATCCTCTTTCATGAAATATGAAGGACAGAAGTAAGACAACCTCCTTCTTCCACCATCCTAGTATGAGCCAGATTAAGATTTCCCAGAGGAGAAAGGAAGAAAGACTTTTGCATTAAGAGAGGCAAAGATTCTTCTCACACATAAATTCCCCAAAGGCAAGTACATTCAGACCTTTGAAGGCTGCCAAAATGCAGGGAGAAAATACTGGAGCTGGGTAGCATATGAAACAAATGAAAGCAGGCTTCTCAGACAGAGAGTAGGAGAATGGCAAGTGTTCCAAACAAAAACAATGCTCTATCATTACTCTATCGATCTGACAGATTTTCAGAGCATCTTTTAGTCTGTAAATCAGGGTGTCCCTCCAGATGTTTTAGACTACAATTCTGGCAATCCACTACCGTTGACCATGCTGGAAGAGGATTGTGAGAAACATCTAGAGCGAAAGCAGGTCTCATGTAGGTCATTTCCTCATGGTTTGAGTCAAGGGAAAAGAATCTTTGGACAGATGATCTTAAAAGAAGAATGACCCATTCATACCATGTTATTACCTCTCATTCTTTCTTTCTCTCTTTTAAGCCAGTATAATAACATTCTATTTTGTACTTGCACTAGCTGAGACTTTACATGCCTATATCTGGAAGTTGTTACACAGGATGTCATTTCTGAAAGGCAAGATATTCAGCTCAGTCCCAAGGCCTGCTGTTGAACCACTCCAGGCCTAAATAAATGTCCTAGAGATCTCATCATACTTAGGTGAAGGCACTGCTCCTGCTGATAATGGCAAACTTTCTACAACAGAAGGGTTTATACAAACTCAGAAGACAGATAAAGTAAACACTCTAAGCCTAATATGGTCAACTTTTGCCCCTTGGGCAAGGCTTCTGAGTGACTTCACAGATATAGAACAGAAGTTCAGAATGGCATCATTGTCCAAATGCATCACCAGGCCTTGTATGTCACAGACAAAATTTTTGAAATAAGAACTAATTTGAGTTTGGCTATGCCACCACCCTCCTGGAAGGATCAGTAGAACTGGTCAAGATGTAACCTCCACCCTTGTACACACACGTTGTACAGAACTAAAGAAACCCACTAACAGATGACGGCAACAACCCTCTTCCACTGTTATTTTGCACTGACTGGTACACAAACTGCATACATTCTCTCATCCTGGGGGTAGTACATAGCCACCATGTTTAACAAACACCAGTCTACATCCAATTATTTGTTCCTACTTGAATAGACCAACTTAATGGGAATGTGGTGAATAATCACTTATGTAAGTTCTACTGATTCAATGGGCTTACCACACCTAGGACTAACAGTTGGATTTAGGCCAATGGTAGCCTATTCTTCCATTAATTCACATAATTTCCTTTCAAAACTGTTCAACTTGTGTCCAACTGAAGACCCGGTAAGATGTGTAGGAACCAACTACCCCCAGCACTGACGGGGTCAAGGAGAGTAATTGGGGATCAGTAACCCAAGAGATTGAGAGATTATCATAATGAACAACACCTTCCTCAAAGAAACTGAAGGTTTGGAGGAACCAATGTACTCAGTCTTGTCTGGCTGATACCTGGGGCTCCTGAGCTACTAAGACTATCTCTATGAGCAGAGGAAGTGGCAGGGAAGCCCAGGAACAAAGGAGCTAGTGCTTATCCAGAAGCACAAGGTCAGCTAACCCTGAGCGCTGTCACTGAAGGAAAAGCCAGATTCTTCACATCCTTCAGATTACTGGAACACAGCCCCGAGGAATTCTCTAAAATTGAATTAGGCCCACACGTGGAAGATGTCACCCATTCTCAACCTACAGATTGTTCCAAGGAAAAAGAGATTTTGACTTTGAAATCATGGTAAAAAAATAGTTATATTCCCTTTTAACGGAAAAGTCCTACTTCAGAAATCAAAACGAATTGGCGAAACAATATTTACTGAGTAACTAGCAGGCAGCTTGGGAGACAGACATTTTGAAGAGCTATTTTAGTAATACATTTCCCCGCTGCATGATGCAGACAGAAGCTGCCTGGCTTTTGGTTAATGGCAGTGATTTGGCAGACAGATGAAGCAAAGCCTCCTTTAAGTCAGTGCAAGTTTACAGATGTGTAGCTGATTATTTTGAATAATTAAATGGTGTCAGAACCAGCTGTGATGAATACGACTGGGGTCTCAATTCATAAATAATCGAGGAGACGGCACTGCATTTGATCACTCTCATCAAATTTGACTCTCCTGAGGATAAATGTTTGTCCTGAATACCATCAACATTGTTAAATGCCTCAATATCCCTGTTCAGTCATCCAGCCAACAGTCAATTTAACTAAATCACTTTTAACACCTTGCGCAGCCGCTGTCCTCATGAATACAAAATGCTTATGACTGGCACAATAGGGATTTTTCCCCCCTGTTATTTTGGTTTGGTGTGGATTTTTTTTTTTTAAATATCAGATGGTGCAGTTAATCATAAAGCCTATAACCAAAAGGCAGGAAGAGCTGGCATCAAAGGGCCATGTTAAGGATAATGGTTGCAGCCTTATCTTTATTACCTTGAGCAAAGGGGAAATGCAGTATCAAACCAGCAATTTTCTGCCGATATCTTATTTGTAAATACAGCTGCCTTTTATGACTCACTCATGGCATTTTTAATACTTGGTTACTAAAGCATGTCAGGCCCCCAAACCATATTTCTCTCCTCTCTCGCCCTGGTGGAGATGGCACAACAGCTGCATGCTATTTTTGGCCCAGAAGGCTTGAAGATCCCTCCTTCCTGACAGTATTTTCAAAGCCCAATTGTGAACAGGCTGAAAGGACGGCATGGGGGAAAAGAGCAGTTAATACGGGCTTTTGCAATCACGCTTTCTGCTGATTAGAGCCTGAGTCTGCCACCATCATTAAGCATGAAACAGTGTTTATATAAAGCCGCAGGAGGCTGTAAACTCACAGAGTACACATCAGTCAGTTGCACGCCCAGCTGCAGAGCTGTGAGTGCTTTGGTGCCTAAGCTGCAAATATTCTTGGATCTCATGGTCCCTCTTTTGCTCTCTAATTCTGAACCCTTGCCCCTGCTTTTACCCCTCTTGCACTTCAGGCATCTGTCTATATCAACTAATTCGGTTTGCCCATGTAAGAAATTGTTAATGTATTTCTCAGAGATCTATGCTTTTCAGTCTTTTAAATTTCCAAAATTGTTCCTTGACAGATAGTAGCAGGCTGTCTCCATAGTCATTTGTAGCCTAGGGCCTTTCTGTCCTACACTGTTCTAGTGCTATTATTCCACTTTCAACATCCTATGGTATCCTGGGGTTTGCAGTTTAGAGAGGGGCCTTTAGAATTCTCACCCAAAGAACTCTTTGGCCTCAGTAAACTACAAACCCCAGAATTCCATAGAATCTTGAAAGTGGAATAACAACACTAGAACAGTATTGGCTGGAAAGGCCCATCATTTAAGCCAGTACAACTTCTTATGTGGCACTGTTGCACTGAAATGTATTTTTCTGAAATAGATCCAGGCTACAACCCACCATGTCTTGGAAAATCTTTAAAAAATGGGTAACAAGAAAACATTTAGTTTGCTTGTACTCTTCAGTTGCCCATGATGAGGCCAGTGGTTCCAAGGAGCTCCAACCTCTAAACACAGCCCTCAAATCTTCATCACACACCCAGCTGTTCACAGCAGGGTGTTCTTCCAACTTCCTTTACAGCAGGTCTAGAGGCAGAAAGACAAGATGCTCTTGTGCTGCATCCTATACCCACTTACCTGGAAAGGTAGGCTTATATCTCAGTGGGATCTACCTTTGAGCAGGCAGGGGGAGATGTGGTAAATGTCTTCCTATCTCTTGTATTAGGCCCAAGTAATTACAGAAATCATGCAAATGCAGTTTCCTTTTCCTCATCTCCAGCTGCTTTCAATACAGAAGCTAAGCAATAGGAGGGACATTTTTATGCTAAAGGTCTCTGAGAAAAACCTGAAAATGAAAAGTTTTGAACACGTACCTCAAAGTCTTCTGAGAATCCATGCTGGTTGTTGGCATACAGTTCACTGATATGCTTAACAAACTGTTTGACAGGAATGGCTTCCATGTCATCTGCAAAAGGAAAAAAGAAGTTCAGCTCTGCAGCTCCCATTTTCCCTCAACAAAGCCAGGCCAATTGTAATAATACGTCTGTCTAATTTTGGTTTGCTAATAATCTTTGCATAAAGGTGGTTAGCTCAATGCTTCTTGGGCTTTCTGGAAGGCAATTATTTTTTTCCTCATGTGCAGAAACTGGTACCATATTTTTGCCCATTAGCTATAACTGTTTCTTTCCTGGAAAGTCTTAGCAGACCAGCAGCCAATGGCTTGCAAACTGGCACCAGTTCAGGAATCACTACTTTGAGTAGCACTGGTTTAGTTGACATTAGCCAAAGATAACATGTGTGCAGATAACACATTACAAAGGCAGAGCTGCAACTTAGGCCATTTCCACACTATACTGTTAACAGTGCTATTATTCCACTTTCACACTCTGATGGAATCCTGGGGTTTGCAGTTTATGGAGGGGCCTTTAGAATTCTCAGCCAGAGAGCTCTTGGGCCTCAGTAAACTACAAACCCCAGAATTCCACAGGATCTTGAAAGTGGAATAATAGGACTGTAACAGGGTAGTGTGGAAATGGCCTAAAAGTAGACCATTACTTTAGATAATGGCCTTCCAAACATGGATGGACTATAACTCTCAGCTAGCATAGCCAATGTTAAGTTAATGGCAATGCCATCCAAAAACACCCTGGGAGTCACTTCTGCTCCAGGCTAACAACTATCACCAAATGCCATGTTCTTGCTCCTTTGCCAAGATCTCATTCTGTTGTTGCAACTGATTGGAAAAGATTATTTTAGTGCCTTTATTTTGGGATGGAAGAAAGAAAATTGTGTAGAGGAAACATAGTGATCCTGCAATCGTTGGTGATGGACAAACTTAAAAGGGGCAGATTTAGGTTGCAGAAATATATTTGTATTGGTTGAGTTTGCTTACAGAGTGACAAAGGAATTGCCCTGTATTTTCATGAGATTACCTTTTGGTAATCACAGGTAATACAAAAATGGGAATGATAAATTACATTAGTTTTGTTCTATGTCACATGTATTTTATAACTTTGCATATCGTTTATCATCAGTGAACATTCTGCAAAGCAGCAACATATTAAAACACACTAGTGAGGACTCTTTCCTTCTGTTCAGTTATACTATCCATGATTTCTAGTGCTAAGATGAACAGAATCGAATTAAACCAGAAAATTAAGTAGGTGGCCCAACCAATTAGATGCCCATGGAAACAATTTTGTGGGCTGTGCCCCACACTTGTATTGAGGGTATGTTAAGGCTTAACAGGAAATTAATATGAGCAATGAAGTATGTATTTATTATTACTTGGAACCCACCATCAAGTGTTCTGGTGTTTTATGAATTCCACTTTGTAGCTGAAACAGTCAATAAAAACTGAAGGTTACCTTGGGTGATCTGTAGCCAAGGAGCTATTCACATGTTTTTCCTCTAAATATCACAATTGGACTACTGAAATCTGAGGAAATCTTGAACTTACACTTGATAACAGACCCCCTTCTTTAATATGTATTTATGGTATCTTAATATGAGAAAGCGTGCCATAAAAACCCAACTTAAGGATCTTATTTCAACAATCCATTTTCTAATGCAACTTAACATACTGGAAAGAATAAATTCCTATGATACTTCATGTGAAATAATTTTTGTCAAGGTGGATGAAAACTCTCCCAAAATCAGTTAGGATGTCGATTCTGTAGAATTGTACTCAACCAATAGTCAGAACTACTGACCCATACATTTCACTGCACACTTGTTTTATCATATGAAATTTTGCAATTAATTAAGTTATAAAACTGTAATTTCAAGATAAATAATAAAGAACAACAATACACTGTAGACAACTGGGCTCTGTCTGCTTTTTGCTTTGTTTTCCTCTGACTTGATTAATGAGCTATACCCTTTATAACCCCATTCCAGCTTTCAAATAGCTTAAAACAAACACATGAACCAAGGAAGCAGGCTGCCCTGCCTCCCCCAACAGTATTCTCCTCATCTGGAGAACTAGATGATAACTATTATAACTGCAACTTTGAAGAGCCCAGTGGGATGGATCCAGACTTATGTCATACTTAGACTGGAACCTCTGAAATACCTGGCAATCAATTTAGATGTTATCAAACTAAATCTCATGGATTTCAGTGGATTTGCTCTAAGTATATATAAGTCTGGACCCAACCCAAAGACTTTTCCTACCTTGGTACACTTAGGATCACAAGCTCCTATACATTCCCCAAACTTATGTCAAATAAGAAGGCTGAAGAAAGGTTTTTTAATTAAAGAATTAAGTCACACTACCGTGCAAAGACAAACTATGTGTATCCTCCTGGCCACAACTGAATTCCATCTGCGATGTCCTTATTTCCCAATTCAGTTTTATCTCTACCTCTTCCCCACTCCATTCTTGGTCCGGCTTATCTTGGTTTATCTGTTCTGGCTCATCTTGGTCTATCTGTTCTGGCACATCTTCATCTATTTCTTCTTCACTTTCCTCTTCATTTCTTACTACACAACAAAAAGACCTTCCATGTAGCAGCATCATTCCTATCAAGTTCCCCATCCTGTCTTACTAACTTGTCCAACAGTGAAAAGGTTGATGCTGACACCAAACACTACTTCACATCACAATGAGATGATCCCAGCGCCACACCCATCTTGACTGAGCCGCTGCTTGAAAGCCTTTCATCTTGAAAACATGGCAACTTCTTCAAAGTCTCAAGAGACAGATGTTTTAGTCTGTCACAGCATGAAAAAGAAAATGGTGGTGGTGGGAAAAAGGAATCTGGTACCACTTCTGAGATTGACTAGTTTATTTCAGTAGCTATCATGAATATTAATCCACTCTTCAGATGCACTGAGAGTCTCGGCATCGGTAAGTGCTCAGTTATATGATCTTCAGATTTTAATATAACAATATAGGATTAAACATTCCGACCTACCAAATGAACTGAAAAGTGAGTGCACAGTGTACAATTGAAGCAAGCATACTGCCAATTGGCATTCATTTTGTCCTTTTACCCTTGTAAGTAATTTTAGGGTTGAATTTGCCAGTTTCAGGTCCCAATCTTCACAATTATTTCACATAGTCTGCAAATATCAGCAACATTCTACAGTCAGACATAAGTAGACCCTGAGAGTTCCACATTCCAATATGTAGTCATTGTCTGAAGATTCCATCCTGTTCTTTGAAGGTATTTGATCTTTTTTGCTCGCATACTCTACAGAGCTTCTCAAATAAATATGGCTAAGCCAGCATATAAAGAAAGTGCTTCTTCTAGGTAGCTCTTATCTAATGGCTACTGTTAAGCTTCTTTCTCATTTCAGGATGAATGTGCTTCAGAAACCATAACTCTTTTAGTCTACTGAAGAGATTAATGAAATCCTATAAAGGCTAATTAGGAAACTTAACAGTTGCTCAGTGGATATTCCCATTTGAGCAATTAGTCTTTTCCTTGCTTAAAATCAGCTCAGCCTTCGTTCAGTGTGAGACTGGGGACAAGTCCTACCACTAGCCCCAACATTTAAAAAATGGAAGACCATTTTATCTCAATTTCCCCCATCCTGTCTCAGAGGCTCATATGCCATGTCAGCATGCCATTTTAGAGGCTTTTCGCTTAAAAAAAAACCCCCTCATTTAATCATCTAGACATTGAAGACTAGACATGAAACACTTTACCTATATATCCAAAAACACTCTTCAACACTCTTGCTTCTAGAAAATTCTGGGACACAGGCTGGAATACTGTTGTCGCACTATGTTAGTGGCCCTTTTTCCAGGGTCATGCAAGCAGTGGTGAGGAAAGGTAAACAAATCCTATTGTTAGTCCTGCCTGGTCTATACCAATTAATTGAATTTACCCATGTGTTGACTCGTTGTTGTTATTTGCCATTGACTTCAACTTGTGATAACCCTACAAATAAGAGATCTTCAAAATCCCTGGTCATCATCAGCCCTATTCAGTCTTACAGACTCAGACCTGTGGCTTCCTGGAGTCTATCCATCTGTAATGTGATCTTCCTCTTTTCCAACTGCCAATCAACCTTACCAAGCTTTATTGTCTTTTCTAATGAGTCATGTCTTCCTATGATATCTCCAAAGTATGACAGCTTCAGTTTAGTCATTTTCACTTCTAACGCGAGTCTAGTTTTGATGTGTCCTAAGATCTATCTGTATGTCTTTTTAGTAGTCCATAGTATTTACAGAACTCTTCTCCAGAACCAAATTTCAAATGAGTTGATTTTCTTCCTTTCCGCTTTTTTCACTATCCAGCTTTCATAACCACACAGAGAAATCAGAAATACTATGGCCTGGATGATTCTGGCTTTGGTATTTTTCCCTGTTCCCAGGGAACATTTTCCCCTGTTTTCCATTGATTCAATGGGTCTACTCTGGTTGGAACTAAGCAACAGGATTCTGGCCAGCATCTGCTGTCTCTCAGGATCTATTTCTGCAGTGCCTTACTTCACAGCCATTCCACCTGTGGCCTTTTCCCTCCTGTCATAGAATCATAGGAATGTAGAGTTGGAAGAGATCACACGGGCCATCCAGTCCAACCCCCTGCCATGCAGGAACACCCTCAAAATACTCCTGACAGATGCCCATCTAGCCTCTGCTTAAAAACCTCCAAGGAAGGAGACTCCACTACACTCCGAGGCAGCACATTCCACTGCCGGACATCCCTGACTGTCAGAAAGTTCTTCCTGAGGTTCCTTTCCTGCAGCTTGAATCCATTGCTCCTTGTCCTGGTCTCTGGAGCAGCAGAAAACAAGCCCTCTCCTTCCTCTACATGGCATCCCTTCAAATATTTAAACATGGTTATCATGTCCCCTCTTAACCTTCTCTTCTCTGTCTCCCCTACCAAAGCTGTTACACCAGCATACCAACAGGATTTCGATCACAGACTTCACGTAAGTGTTCTGGTTCAGTAGCTTTGCATGTACAAATAATATTTCTATATTTACCTCAGTGTCTAAGCAGACCAGAGCCTGCAAGTCAACAAGACAGACAATTACCAGGGGCACAGAGAGTATGTTTGAGACCTGCTGATTTTTGTAGTCCCTCTGTCACTGCTATCTGCCAACAGTAGACTGTGTGATGAGCAAGGCTGCCACTGGATGACTGTGAGTAGATGGGCAGGCTGGGTAAGTGCGCCAGGGTGGTGGGTTTGGGCCAAACAGGAAAAGGACTCCTGGCCATGCACGAAGGGGAGGGATCCAAGGAAAGGTCTCTTCTCCTATTCCCTTTCCTGACTTTCTGCCTGCCTGAAAGAAACCTGCTGCCTAGGCAGTGGGGTGCTCATGCTGGGCATGTCCTCAGTGTTCCCAGTGGTCAAAAGGGTACGCAGGCTGAGGGGGACATGGCGGGGGGAGTGAGGCAGCCATTTGGTGCAGCAGGTGGGAGAAAGTTTCACTATTCTTTTCTTTGAAATTCACTGGTACTGCAATGGATGTCAAAATCAATTGCCAAATACAGTTGGCCCTTCGCATTTGAGGATCTGAATTTTATAGATTTTATTACTGTGAGTTTCTTTAACCTCTGCCCCCGCTGTCCTCAGGCACTTCTTTTTCAGAGAAACCTTCCCTCTTGGTGGCTCCAATCAGGCCAGGCAGCCCTTTAAAAACCCACCTCTGGTCCTTCTCCTAACAGCTGCCGCCTGGCCAGCTAAAGAAACATTACAGCTTAATTTCTTAGCACCATAAACCCTTTCCCGATACCCCCTGAACACCCAGGGAAGGAAATGGGCAAGACGAGAGTATAGGTCATTGTGCTGACCCACTCCTATTCCCTTTCCTTTCCATGACCTGGCCCCTTTCCCACATTTTGGCATTTGCAATTCTTCTACTTTTGTGGGGGCCCTGTGCCTCTAACCCCAGTGAACATGGATGGCCAACTGTAATGCTACTCTCAAGAAAGACAAAAACATATGCAACACAGGCCATTCCCACACTAGCCTGTTATAGCGCGATGATTCCACTTTCAACATCCTCTGGAATCCTGGGGTTTTCAGTTTCGGGAGGGGTCGGCCGGCCCCTCCTGAAACTGCAAACCCCAGGATTCCAGAGGATGTTGAAAGTGGAATCATCGCGCTATAACAGGCTAGTGCGGAAATGGCCACAGTCAGGCCCTGAGTCCCCTTCCTTGCACTGAATACCCCCTCCTCCATTGGCCCTGACAGTATCTGCAACACATTACATCTGCCCAATCACAAAGACGGAAGAATACTACTTTTCAGAAGTAACATAACAAATGGGAACAATTTCACCCTACTGATACAATTTTTTTAAACATTAGTTTTAAATAACATCTTTAGAGGCATTTTAAGAAACAATTTTATGGCAATTTTTCAGGTTGTATGTCCTTCCTTGATTATTCCTAGGGGATTTTTTAAAGAAATGAAATATGATGGAAGAAAAAATAGCAATACAGTATCACAAGTTACTTTTCAAACCTTGTAACAAGTAATAGCAAACGGGCCATTTACTAAGTACTACAACAAGTAACAAGAATGTGTAAGTTTTCAAGAGCAACCTTCCAATCTCTGAAAGAGAACACTAATGCAAAATGTGTATGATCTTTTTAAGGCAAAACTTTGGGACACACTTCCTCTATAGTATTAAGGCGGTGTTTCACTGTCATTTAACTTGTTTGACAGGTAATATACTGTGTTTAGGAAATACTCAGATTACAAATAGACAGTACAATATGATATGTGGTTTAAAATGCTCTCTTCTCAGGGAAAGGAAGCAGCTGATTAAAAACAACCCATTTGATATCCTAGATCCTTTCCACACGGGGTTATTACCACAGGTTACTGCACTGTAGCACTGAACTGTTCTGCACGTGGGATTGAATTAGCTTCACTTTATTTTCTGTTGTTCTCCACGGAATCCTGTGATAATGCACCGCCATGTGATAGGAAAGTACATTATTTGAAAACTGGAAAAAAAATGCGCTTCATTGAAGTAAATTTGGATTTTTGCAGTAATGTGATAGAAATGGTAGCAAAAATCACATAAATGGACTCAACCATTACCTATGATATTCATACTCTGCTGCTGAATCTGGGTGATCTTCAAAGTGCTCCTTAAACAACACCACGTCAGAGAGGAAAGTGAATGATTTCCCATTCCTGATCCAAATGTACACTATATGAGTATGGCTTTGAGAACTCCACCATAAGTACAAACTGATTTGTACTTATTTTGTTTCAAAATAAGCACAAAATGTGTCTAGTGAAAACATCTGTTTGAAAAGATCTCCCTTCACATACTTAAAATGATTTTTTTAAGCAAAGTAATCTGGTATCACCTTTAAGACTGACTGGCTTATTTTAGTGTGAGCTTTCATGAATTTACTCTGTTTAAAATCCATGAAAGAGTACACTAAAATAAACTAGTTAGTACTATAGTTATTGCTAGATTTTTTTTTTTTGTTCTTTTCCCTTTCCTTTTTATGGTACAATTGATCAACCTGTCTCTTTGAAAACTTGCAAATATATACAGATCTGTGTGTGCATGCATGCATGCACACACACACATGTACACACATATACATATGAGAGATTGATCCCTGATTTATGTTTATTTACCACCCAAGAGATACACTTTGATTCAGATTTAATGGTAAACCATTGGATCCTACAAAAGCATAAATTCTCTCTGGAAGTAGCTGGACATTTTTGCCCAATGCAGAATGGCTGTATTCAGTTCAAAGAGGTACAGCTGTAAATGGGTGAACACTGTATATTGGTCACACAGTTGTGCATGCACAAAGGCTGTGCCTTTTGTCACAGAATGACTCACGAATGAGGCAGTGTTGCACTACTGTCATGTAATTCTGTGAGCATGACCCTCTGTGCTTTTCTTCCATGTAGAATCTTGGCTAATGCCTCTCTGTACAAGGATGAGCTGTGAGCCTTGGTGTTGAAGCTTCTCCTCTGGTAATTTCAGACTAACCCCAGTCCCCTATGGTGTATGCACTAAAAGAACCATTGTTTGTTTAAAATACAGTTATTGAGAATCAGAGCTTGGCAAAGTTACTTATTTGGGCTCCAGTACCCAGCATCCCCCCAGCTAGTATGGCCACTGGCAATTTTCTCAAAAACTAGTTGAAAATTTAAAGCAGAAGATCTATGTGAGTACAAAAGAGGGTGTACAGGAATAGGGAGACCACACAGTTTTGACGTTTGTTGCGTGTTGTAGAATCAAAACATAGTTTCCTATTATAGCTTCCCAAACCAGTGATTGTTAAACATGGAAAGGTAATGCTTTTTTTTTTTTAGAAGGTTTGGAATATTTCCTTAAGTTGTTATTGAAATAATTCTGTACCTCATTTTCTCATTTTTCTCTTGTACTTTGCCTCTTGTGTGGGTGGGATCCGAGGTCGTCTTCTGAAGCCAGATTCTATCTCCAACTTTAAAAGGGGGAATTTAATTTTCCAATGCCACTGGGACACTGTTGCCACAGGGGGCCATAGAATCAGACTGTAAGTTGTTTTATGTTCATATAATTTACAAAATTATATGTATATCATTGTAAAGCAGAGACATGGTAATTTTGAAAATGAGAAAAGCAAAAGAAGGAGCTATGGTATCTAAAAGACTAAAAAAAAAAGTGATGTAGATGACTACAACAGAGTCCTGAGGCATTCTGACTAACAAATGGCATATGTTTTTGTGGACTAAAGTCTATAAAATGGAAAACTTCAGAATTCAAATAGATGCTTTTATTATGTGACTCACAAGGCTGCATACATGGTGTACAAGACACGCTAGGATATACACTCCCAGGCTTATGAGAGCCTTTATGACAGAGAAGGGACAGAGGCCCATCATTGAAAATGTTCTTATGTTAAAACCATAATGTATTGTACAGGCTATGTGCAGTGAATTTACATAACCAATATGCGGACAGTGTTGGTTCTACTACATTCCAGGTATTGGCTGAGAAACAGACTATGTTGTTGTTGGTTCGATGCCAGAAAACTGTGAATTGAGACTAAACTGCACTGATTTCAGCAAGACGAGCACATGTACTGTGTTAGAGCCACTGCATGGAGTGAGGTCTACAGAAAGTTATCTGGAGAAAGTTAGGTGCATCTAAGTCCTCACCTAAACAGAGAGATTTCAAACCACTCAAACCACTATTTAACAACACTATCCTGTACATGTCTGTAGGACTGCACTTATAATGTCATAAGTGACACTCACTGGCCCACAGTCTTCTCTTGCAAGCAGAGGCAGAGCAAAATGAAAAGAGGAAAGGATGATTGAGGATTAATCACTTTATTTCCACCCAGATGTAATCTAATAAAGTACTAGGCCAACAGAAATGATGAAAGGATACGTTAAACGCCAAGACAATGCACACTGAATGAAATCTGTGTACATAAGATGTGCAGTTCTGCCTTTAAATTATAAATGAAACAGACATTACATAGGTCAAACCTTTCGAATGTGTAAAATAGAAATGGGATTCTTTCCTGAAAAATCCAAAATAACCCCATGGGAAAAAAATATTCAATTAAAGCAATTCTGCGTAACTTTCAACTGAAAAAAGCTCTGAGGACCATTTGCAAAATCCAGTAGTAGACATATCAAATATCTATGCATTAGTTTCAGTGTTAAAAGCTGGAAATCAATGGAAGTTTCACAATTCATACTCAGATTGAGGTACAGGAGCTGATGAGTGTTTTCTGCATGGCTTCAAGTTCTTTGAGGAAAGGTGTGGAAAAGGAGGCAAACCAACATCAAATAGGACAGGGTGGATTGATCAATGTTCCTCTTACTCTTGGAACACGAGCTTCATTTCTCAACATTTTCTGTTTACTTGACCAGCCTTCTCAACAACTGCTATTTGTCCAAAAAGAAAAAGAAAAAAAAGAAAAAGAGGGGGAAAAAATGACCAAGACAAGACAAGGAAATGGCTGCAAGCAGGAAAAGAAGGGGTATGCATCTTCAGGTATGCATCTGGAAGCAAACTTCTTGTGAGCATTTGGGAAGTGGATTTTCCTAAGTCAGGTCTCCCCAGTTGTTTCTGGGCTATAGTTCCCATCAGATGCCACCAGCCTGGACAGTACTCAAGATAATGGAATATTTGGAGTAATGGAATGGCATATACAGGGATCCAGACTGCAGAGAAGTGCTTAAAAGTGGAACCTGGAAATGACCAGTTACAACTAACTAAGCACCTGTAATTAATTCCTTTGCCCAATAATAGAGGACTGCAACTTAATGAGAGACAGCCACTCCTTCTACAGTGTTAAATGTTAGGGTTTTTGTTGTTGTTATAGTTGTATATGTGGCCTCACTAAATGGTAGAGGAGAACGATCATATGGTGGTGGTGCTGGCTCAAGCTGTGTCTTGCACTCTATTGTGGGGATTACATATTCCTGCACCTCCAAGATGGGGGGCAAGAGTCTGTACCACAGACAGCTGGGTTATAGCATTCAGTTGTTGTTGTTGTCTGCCTTCAAGTCATTTCCAACTTATGGCAACCCCTAAGTTGAACTTGCTGTGGAGTTTTCTGGGGCCAAGAACATGTGATACATACAAGGTCACCCAATGGGTTTCCATAGCTGAGCGGGAAATTGAACACTGATTTCCAGGGTTGTAATCCAGTGCTCAAACCACTACATCATGCTGGCTCTTATTAAAAAGTACCTAAAATATTCTAGTTTTACTTAAGAAACAGAAAAGCACAGCTGTTTTTAAAACAACAACTATGACAATAATCAATAAGAGGTGTGTTTGAGTGTGTGTATGCACATACATGCAGGTGTACAAAAAATAACTTTCTAGAATCTCTTTCAAAAGCATCCCCTAGTTTTTATCAGACTGCATATGCATCTCTCTCTCTCTCTTTATAAGGCACACTGATATGAGCACCAGCAAACCATTTTGTTGTTTCGTTGTAATGTAGTTGAAAATTTTATGATTATCTCATCTATTTTTATGTGTTTTGAAATTGCAAACTTGCATATATTTTTTAAAAAAAAGAATACTATTGACTATCTTCATGAAAAGATTACAGGGAGACATCCCAAACTGGGCTATGAAACAAAGAAAACAAAGCAAGGGGAAGTGTGTGTGTGTGTGGAACAAGATGGTTGGCCCATTTAATATTGTTTAATAATGGTGCCATGCAGGCACAGTTGTTCTCCTCCCCTAGGGGCACGATCCCAGACGATACTTATGCTTTTTTGATTTATATTGTGTGTAATAGCTATAGGGGCAACCAAGCTAATGATCCTGTCTGTGTCCTCTGTTTCTTTAGATTGCACAGTAGAGATAGTTATGAACTGTAATTAGAAATCTAAGCTTCAGGACAGAATGTGCACAGATTAGTGCATGTGTATAGGTTATTTAGTTCCATGCTCAATAACAAAGTACATTTCTTCAGTTGAAAGTAAGGCATCTAAATTATTGGATAATTTTGCACTCGCAGCCTACTGAAATTCTATTGTATCATCAGGCATTAGCACCATGTGTTTTGGAGCTGCCAAGGATCTGAAAAAACTCTCACTTGGGTTTATTTTTTAAGGAGAAATGCAAAGGTGTTTCACATTTTTATATATGGGTAGTCAGATTGTCTCCATCTTGGCTGTATTATAATCAAACAAAATCTGGTTCACTCAGCTCAGTGAAACAGACGTGCAGCTCCACAGGGACAAACTTAACTATCCATTTAAAACTATTGCCTAGGGTATCTCTAGCAAATAAGGTTACTTTAAAGGACTAGCGTATGTTAAAATGTCATTTATACTTTACTTCCAGAATCAATAAAGCATAGACGATTTTCTCACATTCTCTGTCTATTTCTAAAAGTTCAAAAGAGCTATGATTTTATCAACACTGCAAGAGAATCAAAGGGAAATTTTTTCTGTTTAACCTTTAAAAATGGCTTTGCAGCAAAATGATCGTATAGGAGTTAAAACTGATGGGCAGGCAGGTGCCAAGAACATGCAGCAAATTGCTCAGGGGAATGGGATTTGAAGATGTTTCAGGTCTGGAGCGGAGGGAAGTCTGCAAATGGCACCAGGCAGAACTCGGGGCCATTCTATTGGGCCAAGGAAAGGTTGTGTGCAGGCACATGTGTTCATTACTTTTATACGCACACACAAATATGCATACTCCCGAGCTCCCAGTTTGAAAGTGCTATCTAGCCATTCATTCATTCTTTCATTCAGTCATTTATAAGCTTCCACCCTGCATTTCTAACATTTCCACACCATTCAGTTCATCTGAAGAAGTGGATTCAAATCTACCAAAGTTCATTCTAAAATAAATCAGTTAGTCCATACAGTGCTGTTAGATTCCTTCTCCTCCCCCCACCACACCCCATTCAGGGCATCAAACAAGTAAAAGCAATCATAAAATGCTAGAAGCTCACATAAAATACAATTATAGAACAAAGACTGAATGAAATCAGACAGAGGGTACAAGAAGCATTAGCTTAGCTCTTGCGGTAGCTCTTTCCTAAACAGGAAGGACTTTGCTGTTTGGTTGAATGCCACCAGACATGTTGCCAGTCTACCCTATGCAAAGAATGCCACAGTTTAGGTGCAGCCACGGAAACAATTCTCTTGTCACCCTCCATCACACCTGTGCCATACTTAGACAAGAAAGAACGGCCACTCCCTCAGATTTAAGGTATGGTTGTAGCGGAGTGGTTGATTAAATTATATGACATAGCTGAATTGGACAAACTAACATTGATACTATCAGATAAAACAGATAAGCAATTCTGAGACGTGTGGAAGATGATAGCCCCCTTGTGAGGAAAGTGCTAGGGAAACTAACTATAGAGGGAGTGTTGAATTAACTGTCAAAGTTATAGAATATCTCAAAAGGAGTAAGATCTAATCTGGTGTAAATTAAAGAAATGTTAAAAAGAGTTTATTTCTTTTATTGTGATCATATGTACAATATTTGTATTTGTATTAACAATTTTATAAAGGAAGCAGTTTTTGCCTACTGGTTACATGACAATCTGTCTCAAGTCCAAAGTGTGGGTGCATTTCTCAGAGGGGAACAGCAAACAGGTTAGGCAATGGACTTGAGGTGGGCTTTGTCAGTGCCGGGCGGTGGTCAGGCAGAGGCAAGGGAGCAAGTTAGAGGTGCAGGGCTTTAATGCAGTCAGAACTCAAAGTACAGCAACTGTCCTTAAAGCAGGTAGGCTTCTACACAGTCTTAACAGAAATAGTCCTTAATGCAGGGAGGGCTTCTACTCAGTCTTAACAGAAATAAACACAGGCTGTTAAAGTACATAAGGCAGGTTACTTCACCAAGGCGAACAGGAGGACTGGTCTCAGGCGCGGGCAGGAACAAGGCACGGACAGCAGAACCACAGGTGACCGACGGTTGTTGCTCCGTGCCTTCCACAGCCCGGCGCCTGCCTCAAATAGCCCTCCAAGCCAGGCGCCAGCCAATCCAGCATGGCCATGTAGCTGAGGGCTCGCAGCTGTGCTGTGCCTCACAGCTACGAGCTCTCTGCCCGTCACCTCCTCTCCAGCAGGCGCCGGGACCGGCGGACGGCCTCCTTGGCCTGCCGCCGCTGCTGGAAAGGAGGAGGCGAGGCGGAGGCATCAGCCTCCTCCGGATTGGGGCCGCAGGCAGACTCCCAGGCCTCCCGCGGATCGGGGCCGTGGGTGGGCGGAGCCCCGGGAGCAGGCCCGGGACCCGCCCTCCCCGGCAAGCCGGCCGACGACGAGGGATCAGAGCCTGCAGCCTCCAGGTAAGTGGTTCCAGGCCCGGCAGCCTCCCCCACGGCCTCCAGGCCCGAACCGTCGGCTGCGGCGGCCTCCGCGAAGGCCCCATCGGCCGCGGTGGTTTCCCCCGTGGCCTCCGGGCCAGGCCCGTCAGCCGCAGCGGCCTCCGCGTAGGCCCCGTTGGCTGCAACAGCCTCCGCGCAGGCCCCATCGGCCGCGGTGGCCCCCGCGGCGCCCAAATGGGCTCCGTCGGCGGCGACCTTGGCCGCGGCAGGCACCGCGGGATACTCCGGAGCCTCCGCCGCGTCCGCCGCCACTTCAGCGGCGGCCTCAGGGGCTGCGACGGGCCCAGACGGGCCCGGGCCCCTGACAGGCTTGAGGTCTGCTCAGCAGTCTGTCCCTGCTGCATATTGGAGGAGACTTCTAAAACTTTTTCTAAGAGCAGGAGGCAAGACTCGCCCCCAGAATGTAGGGTGCATTTCTTAAGAGGGGAACAGCAAATGTGTTAGGATCCTTCCTTCTAAAGCTTCAGTAATGGGGCCTAAGAAGGATTCTATTCCTCTCTTCCAAAGCTGCAGATGGCAAAATTGCAAATGTGGAGGGCCGATTCTGCTTAAATTGTTAAAACTGACGTTATTCAACTCTGTTCAGAAATTCTGGAATATAGGTCGGGGTATAAAGTTGACTCCCAGACTTGACCTGACTGTATTTTCAAGGACTTGGGACTTGGAGTAAAAGACTTAAATACGTCACTGCTGTTCTTGAGCACCAAGATCTTCTACAGCAGCTGCTAATGAACATCTACTGAAGAGAGACAATTTCCTCAGAGTAAACTGGTATACAGTAGGGGGAGATGCAAACACATCTCCCAATTTTTAGGTAATTAGAAATCCTCCTCAACCCCCATCATTAGCAATACAATTTATTCAAATCTATGCCAATGCTCTCCAGGTGAGTAAGACTAACTCTCCATTGCTCCCAATGGCCATGGACGGTTGGGGATGAGGAGGCACTGAGTCAATCATTCTGGAAGGGTGATCCACATATCTAACAAATTGAGACATCCCAGGCTTTCCAAAAGTTTATCATGTCAAAGAATAGATGGCAATGGGGGTCTGCCTTTCAAGAAGCATTCCTGTCCAAAGACAACCAATAGCAGTCTCTGTGTATAGTGTACCAGCATATGAGGTGAAGGGGCTAAGCTACAACTTTTCACCTTCGTGTTCTAATTTTCTATATGCAGATATCTCTTTACATGGGAAACATTTTTTGTCTCATACCTATAGAATTTGGCCAACAATTCTTAAAGAGCTTCTCAACTGAAACTGCCTGAGTAGCACAGTTCTGATTTTGCTAAATAAGACTTGCACTTGCATTTTCATAGATTTTATTCCTGGTTACACTATACTTCCTATTATCATTTATAATTTCAGGAATCTCTGGCATGCTGAGAATGGGGCATTCTATCATATAATTTCACCAGTGCATGACAAGAGAACACAAAGAATGTTTAATTTGTTCAATTTTGAGAAGAACTGCATCACCTGAGGTTTGAATTATTTCCAGCTGGATCATCAGTTGAACATAGCCCACAAACAGATGCCTACCTGAACAGTTAAAGGCAAATTCATTTTCAGTATGAAGAGACTGTGCTATTAGTATATGTGGTGCCTTACACATTTACATTGAGCATCATAGATGGTACGTTCATTGGAAGAAAGGACCAATCTAAAATAGTATTAATGTAAGGTAAGCAGGAAAAATGACATGCACAAATATTGGATGGGTAACACCTCGTTTGAAAGCAGTACATATGAAAAGAATCTAGGGTCTTAGTAGACTACAAGTTAACCATGAGTCAACCGTGAGACACAATAATCAGAAATGCCAATGCAATTCTGGGCTGAATCAACAGGAACACAGTGTACTTGGTCAACGGAAATATTAGTGCCACTCTATTCTGCTATAGTCAGAACTCATTTGGAATACTGTTGTCTAGTTCTGGGCACCACAATTCAAGAATATTGACAAGCTGGAACACGTCGAGAGAAAAGCAATCAAGACAGTCAAAGGTCTGGAAACCAAGCCTTAAAAGGAGCAATTTAGGGAGCTGGTTATGTTTAGCTTGGAGAACAGAAGACTGAGAGGTTACA
Source organism: Ctenosaura bakeri (assembly GCA_948474755.1). Taxonomy (NCBI): domain Eukaryota; kingdom Metazoa; phylum Chordata; class Lepidosauria; order Squamata; family Iguanidae; genus Ctenosaura; species Ctenosaura bakeri. The sequence continues at coordinate 131,177 of CAOLHI010000759.1, read as the reverse complement.
TGATAGCTATCTTTAAATATCTGAAGGGATGTCATGTAGAAAATGGAGCAAGATTGTTTTCTGCTGCTCTGGAAACTACAATTCAATCCAAGAGATTCCACCTAAAAATCTGGAAGAACTTTTTTAATATAAGGGCAGTTTGTCAGCAGAATAGATTGTCTTGGAGGATGGCAGATTCTCTGTCTTTGGAAATCTTTAAACAGGTTGGATGGGCCTCTTTTAGGATTGCTTTAGCTGTGCATGGCAGGGGGTTGGACGGTTCAGTCCTCGTGGTCCTTTCCAACTCTTAGATTCTCCGGTCATTTCCGCACCTCACCTCCTTCCAGCAACATCCCATCATGATCCTGGCAGCACCTCTGCTGGGATGGGAGTGTGACACAAATGCTCCCCTCCACACCTGGCTGGCTCCCTGCGGAAGGGAGCGCGGGCAAGACGTGCCTAGCACAGCCGGCCTTTTTCCCATGTTGTGCTGGGGAAGAAAGTGTATAGATCATGCTTCTGCCTGTTTTGCATGGTTGGCGAAGATGGGAGCACTGAGTGATTGCAGGCCATTAACAGATTTTTTCCATTAATGGAATATTCCGCAATCGTGACAGGTGGGGACATGTTGGCAGCAGGACCATAATGATGTCGTGCAAAAGCATGACTCACAGACTGCTGCCAATGTGTCCCATCCTGGGACAGTCACACTGTGTGGAAATGGCCTATGATTCTAGTCAATGGGGGGAAAAAACAACAACACAGGGAAAGAGAGAAAATAAAACGGGAAGCACACAGTCCTCCTAAGATTACCGAACTACAATTCTCATCATAATCCACCATTTTCTATGGCAGCTAAGACAGATTGGACTTGAAGTTTGGCATCAGGTTGAAGGCTACAGGTTTCCCACTTCTAATGCAGACAATCACTGTTACATGCATTCTAGTGTTAGCTATGGCAGGGTAGCCTTCCCCAATCTGAGTCATCCCAAATGCTCTAGGCCACACCTCTCCGGTTACAAGCAACTCTGACATGATGGTGCTAATTGGATAGCGCATGTGAAGAAAAGCTGTGTCAGAACAGTTTACCTATAGAACTTTTCTGGAGACAATCCTGTAAGGAAGATTTAACTGCAATTAAGAATATAGCTAATAGGATCACTCAAGGAAAAGAGATATGTAACACATTTCAAGGGATTTTTCTATGTATATGGCAGAAAAGATCACTCTATAAATGTTACCCCATGCATATCAGGAATCATGTCAGCTGAGGGAGTCATGGTTCTAACGAAAGTCTTTAGGCCAGTGGTTCTTAGTCTTTTCTTTACTGGGGACCCCCCATAAGTATAATTTGTTGCTAAGGACCCCTGAGACCTAACTCAAAACTTAAATATTTAAATTTAGATTGAAACAGTCAAAATATTTATTTAAACATTTAAATTTAGAATTGGATATTCAAATATTTATTTAAGTATTCAAATATTTGTTTATTTATTAAAGGCTTCTGGAGACTAGGATTCAAACCCCACTCAGACACTGAATGACCTTGGGCAAGTCACATTCTCCCAGCCTCAGAGGAAAGCAAAGGCAAACTCCTTCTGAACAAATCTTGCAAAAGAAAAAGAAAAAAAACAAAGAAAAAAAACACTAGCCTTAGGGCTGCCATAAGTCAGAAGTGATTTGAAGGTACACAACAACAAAGTGCTACTGCGAGGGAGTGGTTCTTTCTAGCTATCATGTCTCTCCCCTTTGAAAACTTTGAAAATGGTGACTCTAAGGCAAACCTATCATGGGGGTTTTATTACCAAGATTTGTTGCCTTTGCCCTTTCTGAGGCTGAGAGACTGTGACTTGCCTGAGGTCACCCAATGAACTTCCGTGGCTGAATAGGGATTTCAACCCCCGTTTCCAGTGTTATTGTTTGGGTGCGCACACACGCCTGCTGCTGTGTCCCTTTCTTTGAGGATGTGTACTGGGGTGGGTGTGCAGGTGCTGAAACTACTCCATTGTTGAAACTGCTACCTTGGCATCCATGTACTCCCCCCATTGCTGCATCCCTCTTCCTGCCACTGCTGTTGGTGTCCAGCACCTGTGAGGGCTCCACGGACCTCATGGGTCCCTGGACCCTAGCTTAAGAACCACTGCTTCAGGCCATACAAAAGAAGTCCAGAGTCACCCACGTTTATTCTACACAAAATTGTTGGACAGCCATATTTAACTTGTGTTCATGCCTTGGTCACAACCTCAGAGTAAAACAGTCACACTTTTTAAGCTTTAAAGAGACTCAGAAAGAAAGAAAGAAAACCATGGAAAAACATTGTTCTTAACAGGAGAACAAGAGCTTTGCATGACAACAATCCAAGGTTCAGCCTTAACATCACCACAGACTTACAAGGTCTTTCCAAAGACTTTAAATAAGACTCTGTCGGGGAAAGTCCTGGCACCCTGGAGAGCAGTTGCCGGTCAGTGAAGACGCTATTGAACAACATGGACCAGAGGTCTCAGGTGGCAGAAGAAAGCTTCCCAAGTTCCTCTTATCTACGGAAGATCCTTGTCAATAAATCCTCTAACTGTAAGCCTCAAACCATGGGCCTAGCTGACTAAAATGATACAATGCACAGAGGAAGTAAAATGAAAGGAATATAATTGTATTGTGATAGCCTTTGTAGGCCTCCTTCCTAAGAGGTTTGTAGGTATCATTCCCAGAAGGAGTAAAAAGCAGTGTATGACAGGCCAATGGTTCTCAAAATTTGGAATCCTACTTATTTTGAAATTCAGCTCCCCAAAATCTCTGCTCACTGGCCATGTCGGCTGAGGCTTCTGGAAACTGAAATACAAAAAAATCTGGAGGGACCAAAGGTTGAGAACTTTTGCAAGGCAGAATACCCAATTTTTCACATTTATTGCTGAGAGTCATTCTATTTAGAATTACTTCATACTACTGGAGATTATTTCCACAATCAGAGTGCTATGCACAATTACCTGGAAGTAAATACCACAAAACTAAACAGGACTTCTGAGTAAACATGCATAGGATTGTGCCTAACAACTCCATTTCTTAGCTGCTGCAGGCAACCCATGTGGAAACCTGAGGGGGGTAGTTATGTTAGTGGACTGCATCTGAGACTTCTGGCATTTTAAAGATTAACAAGTTTTTTTGTGAAGCCAAACTCGTCTGTCTCACCCAGACACAAAATTCTAGATCTCTTTCTCTCCTGATCTCTCTCTTTCTCAATGCACCAACACACCATTTTAGAAAGAAAGAGAAGTATTACTGCAACACACAGGATACTTAAAAGCATAAAGAGGCCAGTAATTGTGGGAACCAGTTGAAATACCGATACCTGTACAAAGTACATCTTACCATATGAATTTTGCTTCTGTTGCTTCTGAATCAACTAAGTTAAGAGGCTGGGCCTTCCTTACCTGGAATGGGAATAATGGGAATGGTTTCGTTTGGCACCACTCGAGGTGAACTGCTGTCTTCCACGTAGAAGTGAGCTGTTTGGAAACATTTTCTGTGAATGGAATAGAAATGTCATCAGTTCTTTCAGGGCTCTGTGATAATTTTGTCCACGCTGAGCATATTTAACAGACAAAGAATAATGTGTGCTCCCTCCCTCCTCCACACACAACCACACATAAAATTGTATTTATACATTTGCAATATCAGTGACCCTCAACTGGAAACTGAAATGTACTGGGACCTTGCACCACAAAACAAGCGACTCATTTAGAGTTGTTTCTTATCTTAAACAGACTGCTACTTGCAGTTTTTATCTGTTCTTAAACACACAGTTCTTAAACACACAACAGTTCAGGCAGTTCAACAGTTGACACTTGTGACCACTCTTGTGCACATTCGGAAAGTAAACCGTGAGTGTCAGTTACTTCTACTCAAGAACAGTAGCCTTTCTCAAGAGAGAGAGAAAGTTAAAACAGCAACCCTGACTGGATGCGTGCCATCTTGAATAGAAGGGCACTGCTTAATGCCAGGTTAAAGAACGGACTGCATCGAGAGACGAATACACACAGCTGGCGCGCTGCTTCCCCTCAGGAAAGTTACAGCCTCAACGAGAAACAACTTTGCCTCATTAAACTCCTCGCCGCTGTGCAATTCCTTTCCGAGACTCCTCCTCCTCCTGCAAAACCAGCAGAATCACAGATGCTGCTAAGCAAATGCCTGTGGAGGATGTCAACTCAACCTGCTCCCATCCCAGAAAGGGGCTCTAGAAAGCCCAGAGCACGAACTGAAACAGCCCACCAATGCTTCCTGAGCATCCATGCCTAAGAACTTTAATTTGCCTCCCTGGCACTTTTGAATTGCATTTTTTTTTTTTTTACCTGTACTTAATGCACAGCAGAGAGCACAAGCTGGTCATCACAGAGAAGGCACTGAGGAGGAGAGCATCCAGAGATCCAATGAGCCTCTGCATGGTGATGCTAAGCAAGGCAGGGTTTTCCAAGAGCAGCAGCGGCAGAAGCAGCAGCGTCACTGGCTCATTGCTGCCTTAATGAGCTGCTTGAGGCTGGAACTGAATATTTAATGAGCCTTGCTCAGCGTGAGCCGCTATTGTGACAAGAGAAGGGGCTGCTCTCAGCTGTCAGGAGCTCTTAACAATAGCCTGGACGGAGCAGCGGCGGCGAGAGCAGCCGCCACGAGTTCCGTCTTCTTGCCTCGCTTAATGAACTGCTCCTTGGCACCTGTGCCGAGCCTTTCACGCGGTTCACTCTCCCGTGTGACACACGCACGTGCGAGGGGCTGTGATCTCTCTCTCTTTTCTCTCTACCCTCCCTTCCCTCTCTCTCTCTATGCCAAATTAGGGCCAAGCAGAAAAGCCCACACCATCCTGTCAACTTTGCTGACTCTGTCAAAGCCATTTGTACTGCCATTGTTTCCAGCACAGAGATACATAGCAGAGGGCTTTCCGGAAAATGAGGGAGGAGAGAAAGGGCAATGCAACTCGTATAACTTTCAAAGGCCAAACAAATCTCTTTTAAGGAGCCAAGAGAGCGGGTACAGGCCATCTCTTTGGAGTGTGTGGGTTTGGGAGGATCATACTGACACTAATGTTAGTGCTGTTAAAAAAAAAAAAAATCCAAGCATGAGAGAACTCTGGTCATAGTTTTCAAACTTTTGCAACTTGACAATTCCAGATGAACGTTTACTTTTTTCTCCCTCCCCCCAGAACCAATGGCTATGGAGTGTCTCATAGAGCAGAGCTTGGAAGTTTTTACTACAAGTCTCAGTGACCCTGCTGGCTGTGGAAATCTTGGAATTATAGTCCTAATAAGTAACTTTTCCAAGTTCTGGTCATACAGATGAATACACAGAGATATCCTCCCTTGCAACTGTGCGCACTAACCATAATGCTCACTGTGAGCATCTGTGGGACTACTGGAGGTAAGCCACAAGCCTACTTATTTCTGTCTGCTCCATTCTATTCTATATTTGTTTATATCTTTAATATAAATATATATATTTAATATATGTTCCACTGAGAAGAGGAATTGCTACACCATGTCTCTCCCACTCACTCATCCATTTATCTCTCCTGCTCCTAACATTATCTTTAAGAAAAAGTAGCAGCTGTTTCAGGGGTCCTTCCATCTCCAAACCAATTTGGGATGATGAACCAAAAAGAATGCAGTCAACCCAGAAATCCACTGAGGACCAGGGAGGGCTCTCTGAAAGCAAGGATTTAACTCACACAGAAGTGATGAATAGGGAGAGAGGCCCCAGGGTCCTGTCTCCCCCAAGACCAGGAGTGGGGAAAGTGCATCCCATGGGGCCACATACAGGCCCTAGTCCCCACTTTTGTGGCCTCTGAACCCCCCTCCCTTTACCAGTCAAACCTCTGAAACTCCCTGATTTTTAAAGTAATTTTTGGCAAGATTTGTTTAGGTTAAAATTGCTCCAGAATCATACTCAGCCCCTGCCTCAAATATCCAATTTGCCCTCAGAACCCTATGCTGCTGTTGTGTCTTCAAGTCATGTCTACTTATGGCAACCCTAAGACAACCCTATCACGGGGTTTTCTGGGGCTAAGAGCATGTGATGCACCCAAGGTCACCCAGTGGGTTTCCTTGGCTGAGAGGAAAACTGAACTCTGGTCTCCAGGGTCGTAGTCCAATGCTCAAGTCACTAGACCATGCTGGCTCTCATCAGAACCCTGTACTGCCTCTCAGAAAATTTCTTTCTCTGTTTCTCCTGCAAAATGGTGATATCCCTGTTCCCATTTTGGACGAGAAGTAGGAGGAAAAGAAGGTATTTTGAAATACAGAGAGGTATAAGGGAGGTTGGGATAAAAGTTGACCCTAGTCCCCACGTGTTTGCCCACTTTATCCTAGAGCTATGTCATCTGACTCATCTCCAGGAATTTTATGGCTCACTTCTATGACATTAAGGGCTATTCGCCACAGTACCCCCTCACCCACTTTTGTGATCCCATGACTTTCTGAGGCACCTCTAGACAAGACATGTGTGAGGGCTTCTTGGGCCATTTCCACACTAGACGGTTATAGTGCTATTATTCCACTTTCAACATCCTATGGAATCCTGGGGTTTGCAGTTTAGGGAGCGGCCTTTTGAATTCTCAGTCAGAGAGCTCTTTGGCCTCAGTAAACTACAAATCCCAGAATTTCACAGGAGGTTGAAAGTGGAATAATAGCACTATAACAGTGTAGGGCGGAAATGGCCTTAGTGGGGGTTCCCAGACAGCGAAACTCCCTCCCAAGGGAGATTAGGCTGGCATCCTCTTTACTGTCTACCTGCTGGCAGGCAAAGACTGTTTTTGTTCTGGCCTACTTAATGGGAAGCAACTCACTGATGAGGAAGTGGCATTTTACTGAACATGTGCTAGAATTTTCTTTATTTTATGTTCTTAACCTTTCATCAATTTTAAGTTGTGTTTTCTATTTAATTGTGTTTTAACACATGAGCTTGTGTTGTGTTTTAACTATGTTTTATGAATCTTACCACGAGCCACCTTGGGTACTATTTTTAAGGAAAAGGCAGGGTATAAATCAAATTAATAAACTAAGTGAGTGGATCTGCTGTACAAATACATTTAGCCTTGGAGTACCTGCTCGCACATTTTATCCTGCCCCACCTCAAAGGAGGTCAGGAGAAACAAACTTATGGGTTATTTTATTTTATTTTCCTTCACGACAGATAAAGACGAGGCCAAGAGATTGTGGGTGAGCTTTTTATCACGGCTGCATCAGGATTTGAACTCAAAGTTATCCAGGTCCAAGTCCCATACTCTATTCAAAGAGATCACAGAGACCTTCAGGACTATCATAATAGGGCCATCTGGCAACCCCAATTGCTGTGCACTTATGGCACTTTATAAATAATGAAAACAATGGCAGCTAAATTCTTAGAATGACTGAAACAATATGCAGCCACCAAAGATCACATTTCACAGCATGGTTTTATTCAAAGCAGGCAGCAATTGCTTCCAGGCAGACCATCTTTTAATGAATGTAGGTTTTTTTTCATCTTATGCTCAGGACTGAACTAATGTTTGGGAGTCCAAGGTATGTGATGCATAACAAAATATTCCTACACAATTAGTTTGTCTCATCCCTGAATAGCCTGGCTGATCCTCCCTTCAACTCTTTACTTAACAGGGACATGGTTTCTACTTGGACTGCCTTTATTTTGGACTATGAACTCTCTGGGGGCACAAAGGGGAATAAATCAGTCACAGTAAGGAGAAAGGCTATGAATATGGATCAGGTAGAACGTGCACGCATTTGATGCAGTCAGGATTTTCTCATTTGAGTGAGATATGCAGAAAATCCATGGAGGACGACTTCTGACAGTATGCTCTTCATTTTGTATTTTAGATTTTCTTTTCAGAAAAAGAAGAATGAAAAATGGGGGGGGATCATCATGCCACACTTAGTTACCATCCCCAGAGCACTGTATATAAAAGTCATTAAATTTAACAATAACAAAATTAGTCTTATACAACACTTTACATGTTTATATTGAACAGAGTAGAGTTCATTTTGGGGTCCAACATAACTAGAAAAAGGTTGAAAACAGTCTGTTGGGATAGTTTGGATCTGTCTACGTTCACCATGACCAGAGTGCAATAAAAATATTCATTCAGGTGCCTTATAAACACTGAAATGTCCTTCTTATAGTCAATTGAGTGTTGATTTAAAACTGGTCTCTAGGTATTATTTATTTGAATACCAAAATAGTGACTTTTGAACAATGAATCCTTTTTTTTTTTTAATCTCTGGGCATGCTCATGACAGCCAGTGTGGTGGTGGTTTGAACATTGCAATACAACCCTGGACACCAGAGTTCAGTTCTCCACTGAGCCATGGAAACCCACTGGGTGATCTTGGACACATCACACACTCTCAGCCCCAGAAAACTCCACGATAGGTTTGCTTAGGGTTGCTAAAAGTCAGCAACTACTTGAAGGAAGATAACAACAATGCTTATGTTCATTAAAGAGGAGTACATGAAGAAGTGACTGACTACTTTTATATAGAACTAGTGTATTTACTCAGTGTGGCTTGGGATTTTATTTTCTTGTAGATAACACTTGTTAGAAATACCTTAGGAATTACCTTATCTTAGGAATCAGATGCGGTTCAAATACACAGATTTGAGATTCTGTGTCTCTAATTTCCCAAGACGTTTTGTTCCAATATGTGTAACTTTCCCCCATATTCCCCAATCCAATCTATATTCAGAGTTATTAACATACATAGGTTGGTTTCCCGAGGGAATACACTGCCCTCTTCCTTCTTGCTGCTAGGCCTCATCTCCATAGCAACCGGTCATTCTCTGGCAATTTTAAAGGCCTCTCCCTAAACTGAAAACCCCAGGATTCCATAGAATCTTCACAGCCAGCCAGTCATATGAAGTCTTCACCTCTTACAGCCAATCATATGAGGTCTTTGCATGCCTCACACAGACAAACTCACAAACTTTGACTTTTATATATTAGATTTGAGGACATGCACGCAGTCCTGTTTCTCATACTCAGATAATTGTTTACCACAATCTATTTATTCCCTACTGTACCCAGAACCAGTTGAAGACACAAAGCGGTGACATAAAGATCACAAGAATGAGTTTTTAATGGAGTTTCATAATGGAACATGGTTATACCATGGGGTTCTCTTGTACATGTATGTATTGACTTTACTGAAAATTGCTGTTGGATCATCCCATTCGGTCATAATTCAGCCTGTGAACTAATCAGCAACCACAACTGGGCAACCACAAGGGCTCCTCATAATTTCTCACAAAAATTGGAACCCTATGCTCATGTGCCCGAAAGCTTATCACAATAAAATCAGCATGATTCATTTTTCAATAAACATGCCTAAGATGGTGATGTATGTGACATAACTGCCTCCCGCAAGCACCATTTCTGTTCGTTCAACAAAGGCAGTTCCCCTCTGTGTGGGCAGATCAGTATGTATGCACATACTTATGCACTTGCTTTCAGCACACAACAGCAAATTAGTTCCTAAGAACATAGAGAACTGAGATTTAGTGTATTAAAAAGGCTGGGAATTGTTGGTTAACAATGATATAGAAAAGAGGCCTGACTGTATTGATTTGTGTACATGGATTAAACATATTCAGTCAGCTCTATCGATGTATTTCAGCGATGAATACATGCCTACATGGAAAGAAGGTTTCAGAGGGTGACTAGAAAATTGTGACACGGAACGTTTGGAAGAGGACCTTCAGTGTTTCCAACCCACCATTTAATTAGTACGTCAAGAACCCCAAAATGCAGATGTGACATGAGAAATGGTGCAGATGCTTTTGTTCTGGAGGGCAAGACTTGTGGTTTCCTTTTTGCAAGAAGGATAATAAACATGGAATGCCAGGTAAACAGCATGAAATGAAGATAAGGGATATTTTAACATAGGGACACTGGGAAAGTTTTCCAGTGCATCTACTCTCCCTCTCTCCAGATGTTGTTCTGATAACATTCAACGAAACTTTAATGACAAATAGTAAAGAGTAGGCTTAAGGACATAAGAAAAGTCAGACTGGGTCAGACCAAAAGTATATGTGGGTTCTCACAATGACCAACCAGAAGCAATGGGAAGCCCATCAGCAGGAGGTGGAGCCAACGGTCTTGACCTTTAGATACACAGAAAACAGGTGTACTTCTACTGATCTCAGAGATATGGATGGATGGATGGATGGATGGATGGATGGATGGATGGATAGATAGATAGATAGATAGATAGATAGATAGATAGATAGATAGATAGACAGACAGACAGACAGACAGACAGACAAAGACAGACAGATGGATTTCCATGGTGAGTAGCAGTCCTTATTCCCTCACCCCCTCCGTGGTACATGTGGTAGTGGTTTGAGTTTTGGATTAGGACTCCAGGTGGCCAGGGTTCAAATTCTTGCTCAACCATGAAAACCCACCAGATCCAGACCATATCTTTCTAAATGAGTCAGCCCAAGTTGAAGATATTCAAGGTGAGGGCTTTCTCTCAGTCCCACCATCTTTGTAGATATGGATGGTGAGAATATAGGAGAGCACCTTCTCAGTGGAGGCTCCTCCCACAGGACATACAGTTAATCCCCTCCCTGGTCCCTTTCCACCAGCAAGTTAAAACTTTTTTATTTAGGTAGGCCTTTGACCGATCTTAATCATACAGCAGAGCACCAATCAAACAGATGTGCTTCTATTTTTATTTTGTATGTTTTTAATCATGGCTTAAATGTGTTTTAATTGTCTTTCTAACTATGTATTTTTAATCAACATTTACTTATTTGTGGGGGGTTAATAGTACGTTTTTAGTTAAACTGTTATTTTAAATGCTGTAAACTGCCTTGGATCTCCTGGAGGAGGAAGGAAGGATATATATTGAATAAATAAAATAAACAATAAATTCTTCTGCAGCTTAAGAGGAAGGAGGTGAGGTTCAATTCCCTGGTTGGCCATGGAAACCCACTGAGTGACTTTGGGCACATCACATAATCTCAGCCCCCAGAAAACCTCATGGTAGGCTTATCTTAGGGTTGCAGTAAGTTGGAAACAACTTGAAGGCACACATCAGCAGCAGCAGCAGCAGCAACAACAACAACAACAACAGCAAAGCTCCTCTAAATAAATCACGTCAAGGAAACCTTACGACAGCATTACCATAGAAGGCACATAACAGTAAATTTCCTGAGATACATTGGGAGTAGAGTTTTGCTAAGCATGCTCACCTGTCCTCCCTCTACTAAATTCATTATGAGTTTCCTTCCTACCCATATTTTCCACTAGTCATGCCTCATGACACGTTTGATCTCTGTCTCTCTTCATTCCCCTACTAAACCTGCCTCCTTTTGCCACAATGGTGTCAGTGGTGAGTTAATAAGGGAAGGCTTCCATGACTTCTCCCCTCCTGCATCCACTGAGCCAGGTCCTTTAGGCTAGTAGTCTGAATGTGAGCAGGTCCAGAATCAGTATCTGCTGATAATCACAGTTTCATAGGATACAAGCAAATTTTTAAAGCTGTGAAATTTGACCTTGTCTAAATTCACCTAATCTAAATTCACACGAATTTGCTTTCTTTTTTGGGGGCCAGAGAAAACCAAGCAAATGTGAAATTTTTGGGATGAAAGGTTTATACTGCTGGGCAGCAATATGAAAAATATAAATTTCAGAGCAAAAATTAAGGGAATATTTGCCATGATGTTAGACACTAATGTTACGGTGTTAAAGCTATGATTTTAACAGTTATTATAAGAGCCACAAGGACATGCTTTGCAGAAATCAAGACAACCAGAAAACAGTTGCATCTAGTCAATAGGGCATGCTGTCCACTCCTGAACTAACTCCTAAGATATATTTGTTACAAAAGTAATTGGCTCTGGGGGATGGGTTCACTTTTAAGAATAGTTTGATATGGTTAGTAATAAGATTATATTTAGTAATAGTAACAGATTAAATGTAATTGAAAAGTACAGAGTTAAGAATAAAATTATTATAATGAGTATAATGAGAATGAGATCTAGATATAGGTAAAAAGTATATAGGTAGTATGACATATAATATGTTGAATAAGTATATGATTATGATGGAGTTGGAAAGAGTCTGTTTTGGTGGAAACTCTGTTTTTTTTCTCCACTATTCTACATACACATGGTGTTTTTCTTTTTTGTTCTGTTCATTTTTTTCTTTATAATCAATTTTTTTTTAAAAAAAGGTATATTTGTTAAGGCGATAATACTGTGTGTGATGACTGCTCAGGCTGAAAAAGGAACTCATTTTGCACAACTGCATTTGAATAAACACTTGAATCCTTGCATAACAGACCTATAGCCTTCCCTAACTTGATGCCCTCAGTGGGTCTTAACAGAATCCAAAACACCCTAGCTGGGTTTGTTGAGAGTTGTAGTCTAGCACATCCGCAAGGCACTAGGCTGAGGAAGGCTGTTTCCAAGCATATAAATGAATCTAAATAAAATGAAATACTTTCTGTAGTAAAGAAAGAAATCCACAATCTCATAGCTGAAATGGCATTCTTCATTCTAATTCCAGAACAACCCAGACAACCTACACATTTTCTGCAAATCACTGAGAACTCTGTTGTCTTTGAAAGACACCAGTGTGTTTGTTGGGGCAGACCCATCATTCTCTTACCACCACCTCCCCAAACCCCATATGTGTTGTTTTTGTGGCTCGCTTTCCCCAGGGAATAATAATCATGTGAGATCTCAGACATCAGGCAGGCCATTGTGTGTATGAGCAAAAAGAAAAAGGGGGGCATTACTCTTGGAAATTAAACCCCTACAGAATAGAGATGGAATGAATGTGCAGGATTCTGAGAGTACCTGCAGGGCACAGAAATCCTCCCACCTCAATATGCCTTTGTGACAAGCCAAATATAAGTAAAATGTTTTTCTGTATGTGCCTTCAAGTTGCCTGTTGATTTATGGCGACTCCATGGATTTCATAGGGCATTCTTAGGCAAGGAATACTCAGAGGTGGTTTTGCCAGTTCTCTCCTCCAAAATATAGCCCACGGTACCTAATATTCCTTGGCATTCTCCTATACAAGTACTAACCAGGGCTGACCCTGCTCAGTTTCCAAGATCAGAAAGGATCTGATGCTTTTATATTATTTAAGCCATATAGAAATAAAATACTACCAAGAGAATAAAATGAGATAAAATAGGCAACACACTCAGGTATACTTTTTGTGCTTTGCTTGAAATATATAGGAGCAAATCAGAGAATTTAGCAGCCAGCATGAAAGAGCAGAGGGAAGAAAGAACGAGAGAGAAACAGGCAGACAGACAGAGGAAAGATGCTGTTGATATGGTCTCCATCTCTTTTACTCTTTCATCCAGGAGAGCTTTAATTGTTATTGTTGCTGCTGTTAGCATTAGTGATTTTTATCCTACCTTTTCACTAAAAATTGGACTCAATGAAGCTAACATCATGCTGGGCAGGGGCTGTGTTTTCTCTTATTGGTGTGTTTTTAAAACTGCCTTTAAAAAAAATTTCTCCTGGGGTATTCATTTTATGCTTACACTGTATTTGTTTTATTTAATTTGATCATAAGATGCCTTGAGCGCCCTTCTTAGGAGAAAGCTGGATAGAAATCAACTCAATAATCAGTAAAATAAAAAACAAGTGGGGAATGACAATCACAAAATGGAAGAAAAGGTTTTTAAAAGCCCACATTGAGAAGATGCATCTGGATCCCCTTCATAAAGCAGTGACAGCTTTCTGAAAAGTGGGAACAAAACAGGGCAGATGTTGAGGGCTAAAGCCTTATTGGGAACCATATCTTCAGCAAATCCTTCTTTCAGAAAGAAGCTGCTTAATTAATCAGCAAAATTAGAGGCAGAGGTGGTCAGCTCCCCATGCTGGTAGGTACACACATGGGAGAAAGCAGTTGACAAATGCAATTCAGCAAGACCAGTTTTTTTCAACAAGTAACTACTAGGCACCTATGCAGCTTTTCAGATGATTCTCCCTGTTATGGGATTACTAATATGCTATTCCTTAACGGAGAACACTACAGATATTTGACGGATCAGACCAAAGATCCAGGTAGTCCACCACTCAGTGGCTAAATAGATGCTCACCAGCAGGGAATTACACTCCATATTGTTGCTTCTCCCCATTAACAACCAGCATAGAGAGTTACACTGAACATAGACGCTCTATTTAATTAGCATGACACATAGCAGCTGTCCTTCTTTGAACTGGCTTAGTCCCCCTTAAAGGCATCTAGTGACTACCACCACGTCTTCTAGCAGTAAATCCCACAAATTCACAATGGGTTGGATTGAGGATGGACAGAAATGTCTTTGCCAGACATCTGGGGGTACCCCTCCCTGGTATTATGAAGTGATAATTCAACATCAAGAATAGCCAGAAATAAGCTTCCTTGGTCAGTTATTACCACAGTGGAAAACTGTATGACTGTCTTTGATCTAGTCACCAAACAGGTCCTATCACTCACATGTGTGTGCGTGCGTGCGTGTGTGCATGTACCTTCAAGTCACCTTTTGATTTAAGGCAACCTCATGAATTTCATAGGGTTTTCTTAGGCAAAGAATACCATACAGTTGGCCCCCCACATTTGTGGGTTTAACTTTCACAGATTTCATTATTGGTTTCTCCAACCCCTGTCCCCTATCTCAAGCACTTCTTTTCAAGGGGGACTCTCCCTCTTGGCAGCTTTGATCAGAATGTGCAGCCCTTTTAAAAGCCCCTTCTAGTCACTGTCCTCCTCCTTCTCCACCAGCTGCTACCTGGCCAGCTAAAGATGGCTCACAACCCAATTTCTCAACACCACAAACCTTCTCCTGATGCCCCGCCACACAAGGAAGGAGATCGGCAACAGAGAGGAATTACAGGGCTACTGTGCAAACTCATTTCCTTTCCCTCTCCTGTCCCTGACTGGGTTTGGACCCTGAGTGCCTGTTTTCCTCACTATGCCTCAGTCCCCTTCCCACAGACACATACACACATATTTTCATATTTGGGGTTTTTACACTTTTGCAGGGGTCCTGCACCCCTACCTCTAGTGAATGTGCAGAGCCAACTGTACTCAGAGGTGGTTTTGCCAGTTCCTTCCTCTGATAGGATAGGAATATTTTGTTTTTCTTTGCAGATCACTGAGGTCCCATCAGGATATTCCTAAGGGGCCTCAATTCATGTCAAGTTACAATAAAGGAATTCCTTCACACATGGATAAAAGCGGAGGTGTGAATCAATTGCACATCTCCCATTCTGCTGTATAGCTTGATGTGCAAAACCATCCTACGTCTGCCCTAATGCGATGAACTGGCTCAGGGTTTGCTCCAGAACTGAGGAGATACTTGGTACAGACTCCTTCTACATGCTCATAGGATATCCCCCCACCTACCATGTTTGACAGATAGACAGGAAAAGGTGACCAAGGCTAAAAATGAGTGCTTGGGTTCCTGTAGAGGAATTCATAGATCACTGAGTACTTCAGGATTATCTGTCTGCTAACTCTCATTTTCATGAACAATCGTGTACAGATGGGCCTATGTATAATGGATACCCTGCATTTAAAAACAAACAAACACAAAACAAGACCCTCTTCTCACAGACATATGATGACATTTAAACTAGCAGTCACTCCTTGAGAGGTATTCTTAGCCTGGAAGCTTGAGCAATATAGATCAAGTCCAACCCAGAATAAACCAAAAGGCTATCTTTCAAGCCTCATTGAAATAAATGGGGAGTATAGCTTGCCAGTCTGCCTGGCTGATTGGTGGACTGTGTCTTGGGACGACACCTGCCTGCAGTCTGTGCAGCATTAGATGGGGTCATCAGTCACTGACTTTTACGAGCAAATCGAGTGGGCTCTAGCAATTAAGAAAAGAGAAAGACCACATGAACAACCAAACTACTGAATATTAATAAGCATCTATGTCTATGTGATTCTCTGCTCATGTGGGAGAGCATCTGTGTTCTCATTCAAAGAAGGCATAATGAGGCCTCAAAAATACCATTTACAGATAGGGTTTTGCTCTAAGGGTCTGCTTGAAAGATTCCAAAAATGGCAAAAGATCCACTGTGCAGCAGGAAATCAGAAGAACGAAGAACTACATCAGCAACTACATTTGAACCTCTACTACTAAAGTCCTTATATCAGATAGGTTAGCATGTCTGCACTTAATGTAACTACAGAGGGGAGACGGTACAGTGTTGGGGGTGAGAAAGAAGACAGATCTACAAAATCTGCTTTTGCAGTTTTGGAATGTTTACCTTGACCACATTTGACAATCTAAATTGCTCACAGTATGAGAAAGAGTCTTGGGTCAGCAAACTAAAGATCTGAGGTTTGTTTAGTTTTCTAAAATACTGGCAGGCATTCATGTACTGAAACTGTGCTTATTAAACAAAATTAAAGTCCTATTAAATGTAAGAAATATTTGTAAAGCTTGCTGTGTAATCTTTTCATCTAAGCCATGTTCTTTTAATAACATTTGCCAACTTGCTGAAAACAAACCACTTCAGCCAATAGAAACACTTCAGAAAAATGCATTTAATGCCAACATTCAGATCAGTTGCTCTGCTCTTCCCCGGGTTCTGTACCCAACAGGAACAACAGTGAATCCACCAACTACTGTTTGAGATTCACAGAAAATTGACACATGTCATGGAGAAGAAGGAGAAAGTCAGCTGAGAGAAGGAGAACCAACTCTGGTGCCAGTAAGAAAAAAATGGAAAGCAACATGCAATATTTTCTCAGGACTTGGAAAAGTTACTTTCTTGGACTACAACTCCCACAGTCTCCCAGCCAGCAAATATCAGTGCTTGCTCAGTAACTCTGGAGTTGCAGTAGAATATAGATAACATTTCCATGCTCTATGCTTTCCTCAGAATGCTGTTGTTATTAGTGTTGGAAATCTCCCCCATGCCTTGTAATATCTCTCCATCTCACCCTTATAACACCTAAAACGAAAGGCCAGCCAGGGAAATTGATTGGCAGTACATTCTGAATAGCACTTTGTATTTCAAAAAGCATATAATTCACTTGGGCACTTCAATTCTACCAGCTTAAGCAGCTTTTAAAATGTTTTATGTAATCTCGCAGAAGACAGGTAGCTCAACAGTTATAACTCCTGCCACCCAAATAGACCTCCCCATGGTTGGGATCAGTTTCTGAATGCCAGATTCCAGGGACATAAGAGCAGTTTACTCACTATTGTCTACATCAGCTAGCAGTGTTCCTCCAGGCTTTCAAAAAGAAATCTTCCCTAGGTCTATTTGGAGATGCTAAGAATTGAGCCTCAGACCTTCTGTATATAGAGATGTATACAGAGATGTAACAGTATGTTACCATCTAACATATACTATGGATTTTAAGAAACACTATTTCACTAGGAAGGTAAATATTTTGTTTTTAAATTTTGTGCTTGCATGCACGACTCATGAAGAAGTTTCCTCTTTGCCGGGTGAAATTATGAGAATTTTTTCACTTTTCCTAGTATTTCTAATTTTGGGACTTTTGCAAAAAATCGTTTGTACAAAAAAAAAAAAAAATCTGCAAAAATGTTTCTCTGAAGAAAGCTACAGCCTAGATCTTGCATCAGAGGTGACAGCGCGGAACATACGATGCAAAGACTCCTTGAATGCCATCTAGCCAATTTGGGAATCCCATCTTGGGAAAAAGGCAGAATATAAATTCAGAAAATAAATAAATAAATAATAGATAAACAAACAAACAAACAAATAAATTTGGTTTACAATCGCTGCTGATTGTGTGAGTGACAACATTCTGTAAGGAACAATGACACAGAACGGTTACAATACAAGAGAGTGTTATCACGGTTATGATATGTCTGGTGAGAGCACTAGATATCCTTCTGATATCAAATAATTTGGCCCTGTTTGACCTCTCTTTGCCATCTCACGCCACATGTTTGCAGAGGCCTCCTGGACAAGCACGTACGGGCGTGGCCGTTAATGACTGTACATTCCAAAACTCCATTCAGGCTAGCAACTTAAGCCTCTTCATTGCTTTAGGGAAAAACCTCCCTGCAAACCAGCTCTGCTCGGCTTGAAGGTACACAAAGCCTTGCAGCCAAGAACCAAGCCATTCCTTTATGTTGGGCCACGCTATTGTCATCAAGAGCTAAACCAATCATGCTAAACTTGACCTTTTCCAACTCCTTTGTCCAACTCCAAATCTCCTTTGTTCTCACTGAGCATAACATAGCCTGTAGGTAAACTCCACCCTATAAAAAGTCCCCACTTTTGGTACGTCTTCGGACTACTTTGGACTTCCATCCTGTCTTGCTGCCGGTTGTCTAAGGAAACTCCTCTCAGCTAACCATACTGAGCTTTCTCTCCCGGATCCCCGCTTCTCTCCAGGACTACGAGACCAGGTGTCATATTGCCTTTCCCAAAAAGTTCCCCGTTTCTATTTCCCAGTCAGTTAGTTTATGTCTTGTCTTGCGTGTTTCTTGTCTTTAATAAAATATTGTTCGTTACTTTGAAAACCTTGTCTAGCCGCTCTCTGACCCGCCGCTGCATACATAGGGTTAAAGATCCTTGCTAAAGTTACCCTGCCTCTTGTTTAGCCAAGAGAGTGCTCAAGCTAAATTCCCCCAACTTGTGTTTTTATTTGGTAATTTGGGCGCCCCTCCCAGGACCCCCAACATACAGGGTAACAAGAACACCAATTAAGAGGTCTGGTTGCACAATAGGGGCTCTCATTTTGCAGTGGGACATGTTGTGCTTCAGGACCATTGCACAAGACTCATGCTGCAGGCACAGCTTGCGCAATGGTCCTGACAGTGTGCCTATGTTTCTCTCCCTTCCTGAGAATATATACGCTGTATAACAGTGCAATACAACTTTACACGATCGTAAGAAGTTAGTGTACAATGATATAACATCCTAGCAGGATGCCAGCCATTACATTTTGGGCAAAGGTGCTGTTCTCGTGCAAAAAATGGATTTTTTGCAACCAAAAGTTTAATAAAGCTTTTGTCTAAACAAAAGCTTCACAAAGATGTTTCACCGTGGTTAACTGTTTTTTTCTTCCCCCAATGGCTTGTCTCAATGTGTTAAGATATCATTACTTTCAGGATGAAAAAAAAAAAGGTATTTTTTTTACACCCTTATATTTTAAGCTCATTTTTTTTTACTTGTTAAAGTTATTTAGGAGTGTATGAAATTGCTTCTTACATAAATCCAAAAGGAGAGTAGATTCTAGGCAATTTCATACGCTATAGAATCATTGTTTTGCCATTCTGTTTTTGCTCTGATTGCGGATGTGAGAGTGTGGAGTGTATGTACGTTCAGACCTCGGCTTTAGGAGCAGATGATCCCTGCGAAAGTGGAAAAAAGGCAAATATTGCAATCCCCTGCAAACATGCATGCTACAGACTCCTTTCCTGTCAACAATCCTGGCCTGTACTTCCCTTTCCCACCTTGGTACCGCAACACTTCTGCTTTGCCCTGAGGCTGTCTCCTCTAGATTTTCCAAGCCCCTCTCCCTCCTCAGACTACTGAAGCTGACTTTAGCAGCTGCCTCTGCAGTGGTACCCACCTCTCCACCATTTGGGCAGCAAGGAGGAGGCAGAGGTGGCAAAGGCTTGGAGACTGGCGGAGGCCTTGTGGTACCGAAGTGGGAAAGAGACTTACTGACGGGGGCTGCTGGAAGGAAAGGAGATGCAGAGGACGAGGAAGAGGAGGAGCAGGAGGAGGAGGAGAAGTGGGGCAAGGAGGCAAAAGGGCTTGGAGAATCTAGCTGAGGCATTGTGAAGGAGACTGAGAGAAGGAGGAGGAGGAGGAGGACAAGCTAGTTAAGCAGCAGCTACAAGCTTCCAAATAATCAAAATTGTGGGAGTTAAAACCCATGAAAGTTGAGGGCCAACTGTATTTAGAAACAATTAATTTAGGATAGGTGACCTTAAACGTATTTGGTTTCTTTATACAGTGTAAAGCCATAGACATGGGGTCACATATTCCATATTAATTAATAAAAAAAGTTATTTCTCACTTTCCATATTCTGCAGATCACCACTGAATGTTAGAATCCATTTAAGGCAAATTAGTTACCCATAACTACACCCTCTTATACCCCTATTTAGACCTGCTAAGGAGTAAACAAAAAGAGATGAGTAACTTAAGTATGGAACCAGGAGGAGCTAGCTATTCCAGCTGAATTGCACATGAGCGCGTGATGTGCTCTATATTCCAAATGCCAGCCTTTCCCCAAATGATTTTGGATTCAAAATACCACTCAGCCCTGTGGGGTGAATGGTCAGGGGATTGTAGTCAAACATATCTAGAAGGTACCAGATTGGGAAGGGCTGTCTTACTGAATGTTCACCACTAAGACAGCTGCTTGAAAAAGCTTGAAAACGTTACTTTTTGGAGCCCAGCTCCCAGAATCCTGTATCTGCATGGGGCTTCTGTGAGTTGGAGTTCAAACTTTTCTAAGCTCTATGTAATGGAAACAAAACTTCTTCCAAATCGGGACTCATGTAGGGTAAAAATTTCCCGCAGAAAGGGCAAAGTTACAATCCATGCACAGTATGTTGCAATGCAATCCCCTCTTGCAAAATGCAAATGGATGCCCAGACGGCCAGTGCCATGATACATTTATGTGGTACTCTGAATGTATGAGAACAGTGGGATAAATCTAGTACAAAGATCCCTCTTCTGCTATGCCAACAGTGTCCCTTGAGAATGGCAAAGACAAATGTGACCCCTTATTTGGGATAACACAAAGCCCTTAGCAGTTAGACATTTTTCTCTCTGTGACCTCTGGCACGCCTGAAACAAGTCAGACTCCCCCCTCCATATTTTAATCAACATTTTGAACATCTGCGCAGGTTACAACTCAGTGGTTAGTAAAAAGGTATTGTCATAGGGGTTTTATGGAGAAAAAGAAGGGCATGCTCTCTGGACAATGAATCATCAATTAGTTGGGATTTCTTTTTAAAACTTCAAAAAAAGAAAGAAAGAAAGAAAGAAAGAAAGAAAGAAAGAAAGAAAGAAAGAAAGATCCATGCTCCTTTATTGAATGACTTTAAAAAGTGAGAAGGTTGGCATATCTGCAGTCATTTAACCTAAATTCATATTTGCAGTCAATTGACCTAAAGCGGAAATTGAGATGAATAGCTGAATGAAAGAAGGTGTTTTAAATTTTGAATATCACGTCTACTAAATTTGCCCCATTACTCTTTCCCACATTAATACCATTCATCAGAGCTACAATACCACAGAGGTCTGCATGCAGATGCCTGCCTCTGCACTTTGGGGACCTTCCAGGAAGCTCCCTTAGAGACAGAGGGGAAATGTGCAGTCAGTGTTCTAGCCAACTGGCTCCCAATGTGGGTGAGTGGAAAGGAATTATTAGATGGCTGCAATCACTAAGGCATCTGGCACACTAAATACAATACATTTAAACATTTGAGATTCTAAAGATAAGATTGTTTGTGGTTAGGTTTTTGTTTGCTATTTTGCACAGGCACATGATGTTTCTTCTTTATATATGTTTATCCCCAAGTTGCTGCTGCTGCTGCTGTTGTTCTGTGCCTTCAAGTTGTTTCCAACTTATGGTGACCCTAAGGAAAACCTATCATAGGGTTTTCTGGGGGCTGAGAGTGTGTGACATGCCCAAGATCACCCAGTGGGTTTCCATGGCTGAGCAGGGAATCGAATGCTGGTCTCTGGGTTTCAAACTACAAACTACTACACTACACTGACTCATCTCCACTTTATACCTTTCCATTTATAGACCCGCCCTCCACCTTTATATATAATGAATTGGAAACATCCAATCATTTTATATCATTACAAGAGGTTGGGTGTATTCTTTTAAAGGCAGGAGGAAGTTGATCTAGACAGCTCCTCTTGTTCCATTTGTGCGGACTTTCACACAGTGGAATTATAGCAGTATGATTTCACATTAAACTGCAACAGCTCCATCCTATGGAATCATGGGAGCTGTAGTCTGGTGATGTAGGACAGCTCTCTGATAGAGAATCCTATACATTTCTCCCCAAACAGGCCATTTCCACACTACACTCTTATAGCGCAATTATTCCACTTTCAACATCCTATGGAATCCTGGCCAGCCAGCCTCTCCCGAAACCGCAAACTCCAGGATTCCATAGGATGTTGAAAATGGAATAATCGCGCTATAAGAGTGTAGTGTGGAAATGGCCTGCAAACCCCTGGGTTCTATAGGATGTTGCCACAGCAGCTGAAGCAGAATCATAGTGCTGTAGTTGTGCAGTGCGAAAGGGCCTTTGGAAGTCATGGGTCAGAGACCAGAGTGAGTCAACTGAGTATTTTAATTCCAAACTGACTGTGTGAGAGCTACTAAGTTCAGCTTCTCATGAAGCAGCAGTGATTATAGAAACGTAGTAAAAGGTCATAAGATGTCTTGGATCAAAGGCGAGACTATTCAAATCACCTTTCTGCAACGTACTTGTGCACACACACACAGAAAAGAAAGGAAGTGGGAAGGAAAGAATCAAGGACACCTTTGAAGTTTCAAATGTAGTCCCCAAACACACCCTCTCAGACTATTAATGGGGAAGCATTTATTATTCAAAGAGCTGGCAAAATTAAGGCTCTTAACATTTAAGGTTAGAATTATGAGTTTGTGGTAGCTCCTAATTACACAGTAAACACAAGTTCCAAGGTATTCATACAAAGGATATTTTAAATCAGAGGCATTTAAATGAAATTATAGGGACAAAGAAAACCAAGCTTCTTTGCCTGAGCCAATGTCATGGTGGCAGAGGGCCCAGCTCATCAACAGAACTTGAGCGTGGCATACAAATGGTCCCAGGTTCAAGTGCCACCATCTTCAAGTGGGTTGGGAAAGATGCCTACTTGGTACCGGAAGAGCTGTTGCCAGCCAGTGTGGAAAATACCGAGTTAAGATAGACCAAATGATCTGATAAAACAATTTGTTACTAAATTTTAGGAGACGTATTTTCTATTTAGATAAAATATAGTTATGTCCTTCTGTCTCAATATCTATGCAGAACATGTGTGGTGGTATGAGAATTTTGAAGAAAAACAGAATCTCAGAACGTTGGAAGTTTGAGGCCAGTTCAAACATAAGAGTTTATGTAGTAATGACTGGCATGTAGACAAAAGTTCAGGATCTCTCCCCAGTATGTCATTTGAATGGGACAAGGTGATGAATAGGGTTGCCAGGTTATGACTGTTCCAGATCCTGAGATTTCAGGGCAAAAATCTTAGACTTAGTGGTGATCCCCTGTGATGGAACAGGGGTGGATGCTAGCAGTGTCATAAGGATGATGTTATAAGGGAGAGCCTCTGGTAATTTCATTAGGCATGACACGCTTAGCAACAATCACAGCTGCACAGAGTATGCCATTCAACAATAAATACCAAGACTGAAAACCACCAGGTCTGTTAGTTAGTCCCAAGTAGAGCAGACCCATTGAATCAATTGTTGAGTGTTGAGTCAACACATAGGTAAATTCAATGGATTCAGTGCCTCTACTACGGTTGGACTTGTAACAGGATTTAGGCCAAAGTCTAGCAAATGAGAAAATATTTATACATACTCTTTTCAAGGCAGCACTCTCAACCTATGAGTCTTCTCTTCACCTTGATGATTGATAAAGAGGAACCTCCATGCCTCGAGATCTGGAGACCCTAGTGATGAATGTCATAACCCCAGCAACTTCAGCTCTGTATAACATAGGAGAAGGAGTTCAAGCCTGACCTTTGGAAAGTGGACTGCTAGCACAGGGTATGAATGACCCTTTAGCAGTAGTCCTAGACTAGTGAGTACATGCCAGTGAGCACTTACAAAATGAAGTGTTACATGCTGGGAACTTGGAACTATTTCTATGCTAATGACAGTTGACTTTAAGATCTTTGAGACAGCTAGCTACTTTTCTACTCATTTATTGTTCTTATAATAGATTTGAGCATACTCTTTTATTTGTTTCAGCATGTAATTTTTTTTAAAAATGATTGATTGTGACACTTTGTCAAAGCTGTGAAAGAGGGGGAAATGGCAAGAACCTGAAATAGTATGGTAAATGACTACAACCGATATGTTCTTAATTAAATAGAGATGGTGTGTGTCTGTGTATGTACATATGTATATGTGGCACCAGAGACTTCTAGGCAGGAAAGGTCTAATACTTCTTTGCCCTCTTATACATATAATTTTGAGAGCCATTGTGGTGTAGTGGTTGAGAGAAGAACTACAACCCTGGAGATTAGGGTTTATTCCCCACTCAGCCACGAAGACCCACTGGGCGATCTTGGGAGTGCCCCTCCTCAATATCCTCAGGAAACCCCGTGAAAGGATCACCTTAGGATTACCATTAGTTGAAAACTACTTGAAGACACACATCAACAACAACTCATGTTGTTTTGCTGTGTTCCCTGGCACAACCAATGCAACTGGTCACAACCTGTTTCCTGGCTATTTATTTTATTGAAATGTTTATATCTCATTCTATATCACAAGATCTTAGAGCAGTGTACAGATAAAATCACTTTCAAATAATCTAAACATTTAGAACAGTGAGCAACAATTTAAACAGCCCGGTTAAACAATTTGAAAATTAAAATAAATAAAACCAGTATAAAAACATGTATCTGTACATTTTTGGACAAAATTGCTGGATCACAAAGGCTCTGACAAAAAGCCGTGTTATTAACTGGGTGAAGCAAGTGTTGGTGCCAATCAAACATCCAAGGGGAGAGCATTGCACAAACTGAGTGCCACAGCAGAAAATGTGGCTATTGTGTAGACTGAACTGCTTCATTACATTCTTACGTTCCCTCTTCTCTGTCCTCTGCCAACGATGCCTCAAATCATTTATGGATCCTATCTAACTCTCTCTCTCTCCCCCCATAGCTAACTTTACAGACTGTATCACCATAAACTTTGGGTGATAATGGTAGGATACACACACACACACACACACCCCACCTGTCTTTAACAAAACTCAAAGCAGCACTATTATTCCACTTTCAACATCCTGTGGAATCCTGGGATTTGCAGTTTAGGGAGGGGCCAGCTTGCTGGCCCCTCCCTAAATGGCAAATCCCAGGATTCCACAGGATGTTGAAAGTGGAATAATAGCACTATAACTGTCTAGTGCAGAAATGCCCTGAGTGCCGCTGCTAAAATTAATTGAAATGATTCGTTCTATTTTGATATTAAAATGTTTCTTACTAGTTTCTTACTTAGTATTACCTTTGCCCACTGGAAGATAAGCCACAACAGAATGAAGTGCAAAGAAATGCTGTTATATAGTCACTGCCATTTGTTAAACTAAAGGTGTTCATAAGATTACCCTAGCTAATGTAATTTGTAGCTTTGGGCCCAGCAACATGTTCACACACACAGTACAAGTTACACTATATTTTCCATTGGTCAGGCCTCATCTCGAGTACTGCATTCAGTACGGGGTGCCTCATTTTAAGAAGAATGTAGACAAGTTGCAGTGGGTTCAGGGGATGGTAGAGACATGGGGAACAAAACATATGAGGAGAGTTCAAGGAAGAACTAGGCATGTTCAGTTTGGTGAAGATGAGACTGAGGGGTGACATGATCACAGTCTTAAAATACCTCAAAGGCTGTCACAGAGAGGAGGGAGCAGGCCTGTTTGCTGCTGCACCACAATGTGGGATCAGGCCTAATGGCTTTAAGTTTCAGGACAAGAGATTTCGACTGAACGTTGGAAGGACCTTCTTGATAGTAAGAGGGTTTGGCGATGGATCCAACTGTCTAGAAAGGTGGTAAAGTCTCTTTCCCTGGACATCTTGAGTCTAGGCTTCTTTCTCTGGAAATATTGAGGCTAGACCTCAACTGCTGGCAATGCTCTAGCTGGATTTCCTGCATTGAGTGGGAGAAGGGAATTGGACTCAATGGCCTATGCAGCCCCTTCTAACTTTATGATGTGTGTTGCAAAGTGATTTGTAATCAAGCACAGAGAAGACAATGGAACTATTGCATATTTTTCTGGCTGATACCACCCAGCGGAATAAAGATAGCAATTGTGTAGGTAGATATTAATTTTAATCACAATTCATGCTGGTTTATCTAGAGAGGAAATGGCTCATAGCATGGCCATCTTTTAGGGATGATGTTCTTGGGAAGCACAAGCAGTAAAGATAATAAGGCCATTTCTGTACTACTTTGTTGTAATGCTATTGTTCCACTTTCAACATCCTCTGGAATCCTGGAGTTTATAGTTCAGGGAGGGGCATTTAGAATTCTCAGCCAGAGAGCTCTTTGGCCTCAGCAAATTACAAACCCCAGAAATCTACAGGATGTTTAAAGTGGAATAATAGCACTGTAAAAGTGTAGTGTGGATATGTTCTAAGCTGGTGAGTTAAACACAGTTCTATAGCCTTAAGCAGACATTCTCTTAAATACAGGGGGCTCAAATGTTGTAGACAATGGAGTGGCACATGCTCACCCTGTCTCTTATATCCCTATTAGAATGTGAAAAAGCAACTTCTTTGGACTTCAAGTGCCTTTCTGCCCTACACTGCTATAGTACTATCATTCCACTTTCCACATCCTGTGGCATTCTGGACTTTGTGTTTCCTGAGGCCAAAGAGTTCTCGGGCTGAGAATTCTGAATGCCCCTCCCTAAATGGCAAACCCCAGGGTTCCACAGGATGTTGAAAGTGGAATAATAGCACTATAACAGTGTAGTGCAGACAGGCCCCAGGTCTTAGAAACCCACAGCAAACACAGTTGTGGGATTCTGGAAGTTGTAATCTAAAATAACCTTTTCAAGCTTTGATCTTTGTATGTGTTACTGGTTTCCACTTCCCAAGTCCCTCACCTTACTCCATTAAATAGTGATTTGAAGCAGAGTTCTGTCTGAACTACAAATTATCACACATACTTCAAATTGTCACACATTCAAGAGAATTCCTGCATTCCACTTTCTTTTGTTCCTACAATGTTGAAAGAGAACTGCAAGGTAAAGAACAAAATGGTGCCAGATAAATCCTACTGTTCAATACGACTCTCTGCTTTAAGAGGAACGATAATACGCCACCTACAATCTAAACAGTTATCTGGTTGCTCGTGTTTGTGGAAAGGGACATCTAATTTCTTTTCCTCAGTTCCCTCCTCCTGTTGACAGACTGCAATATTTATTTTAAAAGCAATCTAGCCGTTTTGAAAGAAAACTCTGAACATGGTCAGTGCAAGTGTCCCATGGCCAAATAGACCTTGCTGCGGCGGCACAAAATTGTTCAAGGCTAAATCATTTCAGCTGACTGACAAATGAGTTATTTCTATTTCAGAGAGACATGTGGAGGAATATACAATGTTTAATTAAGTTCTCTTTTCCTTATTCCCCTCTGCCATGCTTCCTCTACCCCCAGTTGCAATGCATCAACGAGATGCAAAATCTGCTGGGAAGAACAAAGAGCGTCCCCTTCAAGTAATACAGAAACTCACCGCTGGTATATGGAAATCAGAAAATTGTTAAATAGGGGAGGGCTCTCTGGTTCCAAATTAGGCCCTCCTGGTCTATAATCACACAAGGCTGATAACCAGTTTGCTGACAATCTGCTGCTCAAATGCCTAATTAGAATGGTGGAATGGGGAGGCCGATGATGTGATGCTTGTCACTTTGTGCGTGCCTCTTCAGTGAAGCCACTTAAAGAGATGTTAAATCGTAATTTTTAAAAGTGACAAAAAACAAAAACTCCCACCCCACCCGCTGTTTTCTCATGCATGTGATATGATCAGCAGCCATCTCATTAATGTTTATTTTCACCATGGAATCAGTTCTCGTTCAGCCCTGGTGTCTGATAGGAGGGGACGGGCTAAGAAGAAAGTATGCCAAACAATTTGCGAAAATACAAACACATGCTGGTAAACACAATATACTGAAGAGCCGATGAGGAAATATCAGTGTTTGGCCTAATTCGCTTATGTGTGCATGAAACAAGTCTGCCTGACATCAGGTTATTTAAAGAGGCCTGCTTACTCCAAAAGTGAGCAAAATGACACTCTACAATGGGATTTTAATTGATATAAGCACAGTTAAAGGCCTTATTTTTTCACCATTGCTGAGTATAGACTCCTGAAAGGGAGGAAAAGGCTTAGAGTTGCTGCCCTTTAGGCATTTAACCTGGGCATAAAGCCCACTTAAAACAGAGAAACATCTTTCCATGAAAAAAGTACACAAGATTCTATTTTTAGTGCTTTGTCATACATCAGGGTCAAGTGACCACAACGGTGCGGAAAAATTCATAATACCCCATGTCACACATTCCTCAGCTGTGATGACATGTGAATCATCATGTTGTGTTTCAGTCACCTGGTCAATCTAGTTCTAAAATAATGTTTTTATTCTGATTCTTGTGAGAAAATGACTGAGACAACTGAGAGATGCTGCACAGTTTGGGGAAGGCAATTCTATCCTTCAGAAGTGCTTCAAGACCGAAATGCTTCTGTTATTTATGGGAGGTTGGATGCAAGAGTAGGGAAAAACCACAGATCTTCCTGTGGGGTCGGAGAGTGGGATCCAGGGTAAGAACTCTCTCTCCAACTTTAGAGGTGTAGTTCTAATTCTGAATCTGGCCACTCTACTCATCTACAGGGCCCACATCTAACTGATAGTCCCAACTAGAATAAAACCACTGAATTAATTATTGAACAATAAATCAGTATGGGTGGAAATCCAATTGATTCAATGCCTTTGAGTAGCTAGCAGTTGGTTTTACATCCATAGCCTGGTGGCCTTTCTGCACTACACTGTTCTAGTGCTATTATTCCACTTTCAACATCCTGTGAAATCCTGGAGTTTGTAGTTTACTGAGGCCAAAGAGCTCTCTGGCTGAGAATTCTACATGCCCTTCCCTAAACTGCAAAGTCCAGGATTCCATAGGATGTTGAAAGTGGGATAACAGCACTATAACAATGTAGTATAAAAAGGCCTTACAATTTTTTCTTGCTGTTTCTTTGAGAAAAGAGAATATTGGGTAAAAAATACAGCATGTGGACTGTCTTTACGACACACAGAATAGTCACTTTCTTCAATGTCACGAAAAATATTTTTAAGGGGTCAATAGTATCCCACAGATACAGAATCTGAATTTTTTTGGGAAAAATCCTCATTTAAGAAGATTCCTTTAAGAGTCAGCATAGCTTTTTTTTAAAAGTCATTTCTCTTTGTAGAATCTACATGGAACAATGTTTACTAATTAGAGCTTTTAGAGTTGTTTTGACCCCTCTAAGAGATTGTACCACAATGCTTTCTACTACAT
This sequence comes from Ctenosaura bakeri, assembly GCA_948474755.1. Lineage (NCBI taxonomy): Eukaryota > Metazoa > Chordata > Lepidosauria > Squamata > Iguanidae > Ctenosaura > Ctenosaura bakeri. The sequence continues at coordinate 101,927 of CAOLHI010000759.1, read as the reverse complement.
GAGAACATTACAATTGGTGAACAACTGGTGCCCTTCAGTGGAAGGTGACCTAGTAAAACAACATACACCATCCAAATCTCCAATGTATGACATAAAATTCCCACTGTGATGGCAGAACACCGAAGAAACATAATATGTTTTACGATACTGTCATATACATGGGGAATGAAAAGCATGCCTCTAGATTAGATAGTACTTAACAACTCATGTTCATGCTTCTGGATGAAACAGCACCCATGAGAAGTTTTTCATCGGTGTGCCATTAGGCAGGTAATTAGCTAAGAAAATAAAAGTATTTTGCTGGCATGTGCCTCATTCCAGATGGTAGAAAAGAAAGATCTTTCCTTATTAGCTCAAAAATGTTAACTTGAGTGATTTTTGTTTGTTTGTTTTCAAGAAGATTCAACACTTGTAGGCTATACACTAAAGAAAGAAAAGAGAGTGATTCTCCTTTCTTCAATCCATAATGATGTAGCCACCACAGAAAACAAATCTAAGCTTGAGACCAGTATTCATTACAATATAACTAAGAGTAGTATAAGTATCTGTGACCAGATGGTCTCCACATTCCCATCCAAATGCATGGCCAATAGTGGTCTCCCACCACTATAATACTGTGGACTTTGTTGCCTGCTTGCATGCCTGTATTGTTTAGCAACTGCACAACCCACCATGAGGTGAACATCTTAGAAGTCCTGGGTCTAGAGATGATCAAATCTTGCCTGGAATCTTGGACACATAGCTGGCTTGCCTGGAGTACCGTTGCTATCAAGAAAAGGTCCAGGCATAATTTCTATGGTGGAAACACTGATAGAAAATTACAGCAATGATGTCCCTCCAGATAACCATTTTGTCTGCCTAGCCCAGGGGTGGAAATAATGCAACTACCAGATGTCGTTAGACTGCAGCTCCACTCAGCCCTGGCCAGCACAGCCAATTGTCTTGAATGCAGCGAGGTTCAGTTTAGCCTACATGATTCCCACCTCTTGTCTAGCCCATGTTGTTCTGAAATGTGGCAACTGCACATAAGCTGCTCAACAAAGCTAGGAAAGATTAACATTCTTAGACTACAATTCCCAGAAGACTCTGACATCGTTTAACTGAAAAAAGGAAAGGTGTGATCTTTACATTTTCACATCGTTTTTGTTTCTACCTTTTTTTTATTTTGGCTTGTGTCCTCCTGTTAGTCAAACAGCATCCCTACTCTTCATGTAGAATTCCTTTTGACTTCTCAGATTTCATGCAAGAGGTCTCCTGTTTCACTTTTTTGGTTGCCTTCTATTTGTTAGTACCAATTATTACAACAGTTCTCTTTGTTCTTACATAGAAGTTGCTGGATAGTTGAGTTCAGAACTCTGACCTTTATAGTTGTCAGTTTTACTTTTACTTCTCATTTATCTTTAACCATTTGAAGAGTGTTATCAGTCAGTCAAAGAGACTTTTCTTTTTTTCAAGCTTCAGATAGTGACTCTTTACATTCTTCTGTGGTTTTGGTCTAGAATTCTTCTGATTTCTAGTCAGATACACACAGTGATGCAAATCTGCTCTTTACTTGGTCTTTAAATTGTACATGGGTGTATTTTGGCACGCAGGTTGATTCTGTGTTCTTCTTTAGATATTCTCTATTTTTTGATGTTAGCGGTCTTTGCCATAATCTGCTATTGGTCTGGTTTTTGCATAGAGAAGGAAGCTTCTAATCTTCTTTGAATTTCATTGTCTATTTGATTTCTGTATTGGCCATTCAGTGATGCCCACCTATATAGTCGTTAGGTTGCCTGAAGATACATGATTTGTTTTCCAACAAGCTTAACTATTCTTTGGTTTGTTCATGAGAAATTGTAATCAACTCAACTTATGCGCACAAACAAAAACCCCACAGTACTCTGTCTTTTGCATTGATATTTGATCTAACCCCTCCTTTCCAGTAGACCAAAATTTCTATTTTTAACACACTAGATTGAGTAGTCTCTGAAGTACCCAGTTGTTTCGGAGGATACTCTAGGGGACCAGTGGAGCTCCTTAATCACAAGAGCTCACAACCTTATAAGCTGAGAAAGGGCAGGTGGGATTTACTCTCCTGACAACGCGTAGGCAACCTTTATGTATAAGACAGTTCAGTGACACTAAATGTCACATTTAAAATAGGTCTATAATTTCCAAATTTAATTATCAGACATTCAAAACGCATTTACAAGAGTCTAATAAAGAGAATTAATATAACTTTAAACAGGCAATAATATGCATGCAAATGAGAAAAAAAGATTTATTTTTCTTTAAAAAGATGTTCTCATGTTCTTTTAGAAAATATGTTTTGTATTCTTAGGGAAAAAATTTAATTCCTATCGTTGGCATATTTAATTTAGGTATTTTACATGTAAACAATAGTGTGAATCAAGCCACCTTCTACTTTATATTTAAATTCAGAACCTGAATACTATAAATGCTAATTAAATACTCTATTTAATGATAAAAATGAAGAGCTAGGCTAATTTCAGTTTGCAAATTCCCCTAATTATAATGTTTTCCTTTGGAAAGCAGAAATTGTATCTCACACCTTTTAAGAAAAAATGAATCATTTAATCACTATTCATTCACCTTTTGAAAACATTTTAATTCTCTTTTGAATAGGGACTGATGTTAATGGAGGTATAATTGGTTTTCTTGACAAAAAGGTTTTTAATATTCCTTTAAATATCACCTCAGTTAAATTTGATCTGATCTGCAGATGCATATTATAATAAAGAAATAATAACAATGAAATTAGTTCATTAGAAAATCCAAGTTATTTATTTTAACACCTGTGGGTACAAGTTATTTTCATATATTCAGATTTGGATGAGTCACCTATTACAGCAAACTGTGAAACATTTACTCTTCCTTAAGTGGGTAAGCCTGATTTTTAAATTACAAAATACCACCCACATATGGTCCTTGAGGTAAAAAGTATAATTAAGTTCAACAACATACAGGAACAAGTAGGTCCCCCTGATTTGTGTTAAATTTATTACTAAATCAATGCTGAATGCTAAGTAAACAAGTTTTAGGTGTATGTGCTTCCCTCTCCCTTCAGTGTGGCTGCCAGAAAGAGATTGGGAGCATCCTCCTTCTTTGTCTTAAAAGAATGTCACTAGATTTTAAAAGCAAGATTACAAAGAAAAAAGAGAAGAAAAAGAACGATAGTAAGGCAAATTGCATATGATGTGAACAAGAGCTAGGTGTATACATTAAAATAAACTGACTGTATTTCCAAAAATATGGTCCCTGATGTCTTTCCGCTGACAGGTAAAAACTTTTTATTTAAGAAAGCTTTTGGCTTTTAGCATAATGTAGGAGACCAAGCTTTTAAAGGGGGTTGTTTTTCTGTTTTGTTACATTTTATACATGTTTGTAAAAACTGCTTTTAACCTGCATGTTGAACTAGCATTTTTAAAATAGAAATTTCATTTAACTGTATTTTAACTCTTGTATTGAAAGTTTTGTAATTGTATTATGTTTGGATCCCATGTTGACAGAAAAGTGGGATATAAATTAAATAAATAACTTAAAATATATTTTCATAAAGTTACTGGCTAGAAAATGCATGCTTTTGTGTAGCTAAGGCAATAAAACTTTCAGACCACCGGACAATAGATGGTGAATGTTTATTTTTCCAGCTCTGTAATTTTGAGCATCATTTTGCTTGTGTGGGAGATGAACGCAATAGTCCTCTGGTTACTGCAACTCCTAGTTTCTCCTTTCTTGAGGACTGGAATGTACATTTAGCATTTCCAATATGTGGGCTACTTTTTCATTTTTCATATTTGCTAACAGATTTTAGTTAAAAACTAGAATAGATTGTGTCTCTGTACCCTGCAGCAGCTCCACTGCTATGCCATCTGTTCCTGGTAATTTATTTCTCCAAAGTGTCCTGAGTGCAGCTTTTATTTCACCTACTAAAACTGTAGGTTCATCTTCAAATGGTTTTTCCTTTAATGAATGTCATCTGTTCATCTCTTTTATATAGTTCTTCGTGTATTGTACTGTTTCCATCACCTTTTTACTTCTACTTGGTCATGTAATGCGTTCTCCTGCTGGTTGTATAGAGTCCCCACTCTTGGTTTAAACTTCCCTTTGATTTCTTGGTTCTTGGGGAACAGGTCTGTTGTCCTTCCATTTTTTATTTCTCTGCATTGATTGTTATAGTAACTCTGTTCCTGTGCACAAGTCACTGGACAGTTGCATTCAGGGTTCTCACTCTACTCCTTTCATCTTTTACTTTTCCTTCTGTCTTGAACTGCTTGAAGAGTTTCATCTGTCATCAAATGAGGCTTTTCTTTCTTTTTGGCTGCAGACAGTGTCTTTTTTGCACTCATCTTTGACAATGTCCCTGGTTTCAGTCCAAAGTTCTTTTGGCTCCTGACTTAATAGTGCAAATCTATTTTTTTACATTATCTTTAAATTCTATAGAGATGTTCTTCAGGTTTTATTTTGACATTATGGTTAGTTTCATGTTCTTCTTTAGCTTTACTCTAATTTTTGATATTGGCAGTTCATGGTCTGTATCACAATCTGCTCCTGGTCTTGCTTTTGCAGAGAGAATGAAGCTTCTCCATCTTCTGCTTCTGATTATGTAGTCTATTTGATTTCTGTATTGGCATCAGGTAACATCCATATATGCAGTCATCTTTTTGGTTACTTGAGGAATGTGTTTGTGATGAGCAAACTGCTAGGCTGGCAAAATTCAATCAGGCACTCTCATTCAGTCAGACTGTGCCTTATATCCTTTCACTGCTTTCACTATATCCGTTTTCAGTATTAATACCACCCTATTTCTTCTTTCAATTTCTGAATAAAGCACTGTATAAGTATCTGACTCAACATGTCCCATTCCTATCCATTTTAGCTTACTCACTCCAAGTATTGCAATGTTCATACGTCCCATTTCTTGTTTTATTAAGTCTAGCCTTCTCAATTCATGCTTCTAAAATTACATGTTCTCATAATATGCATTGTGCAGCTTTGATTTTTCCTTTCACCTCTACGCATGTTAACAGCGGAACCTCCTTTTGGTTTGAATCTAGCTGCATCATTAGCCACAGCGCTACTCGTAGTTGCTCTCTGCTTTACCCCAGTCGCTTGTTGAGTGCCTTCCAATCTGGGAGTGCTATCTTCTGATACTATCTCTTGTTTCATTTTGGATTGTTTCATCGTAGGGTTGTCAGGGTAAAAGACATTCAAAAGGCATTTACTAAGCCTCCTTCTGTACAGTACTAACAATTGTTAGCTATGGTGCCACTGCTGTTATCTCTGAGAGATCCTCCACCAGTGTCACACACCCACATCCTACTGCTGCTGCCCAGTAACTGTCTGAAACATTTAGTCTAGTTCATCAGCAAAAGCCTGTCTGATATGGGAGAATTACTAGCAGTATTACTACCATCAGCATAGCCTCTTGTCTCACAGGAGTATGCAATCCTACCACTGCAGGAAGGTACTGCCATGCTGACTAACTACCATGCTGTTTATTACTACTATCTGTTGTTTATTATTATATCTCCAAAGAACAAATGGTGGAAAATTTAAAACAGAAGTGGAGAACTTCTGACGTTTCTGTTGTTGTCCTTATTTTAACTCCCATAATTCCTCACCATTGGTTACGTTGGGTAGAGATGAGAGATACTATTAGAGCTGCCTAATAATAATCTGAAGGGCCACAGGTATCCATCTCTGGTTTAATTAATATTTATTGAAACAAACCTGTGTATCTCTTTGTTGTTGTTACTTCCATCAAGTCAGATTTCCTATGGGAATCCTATGAATAAGAAACTCCAGGAGCCCTAGTCATCCGGACTTACGGGAACCCTATGAATGAAAAACTCTAAGAGTTCCAAGGTCATCTGGACTGCTGAGATCTTTGCAAGCTGAGGACTGTAGCTGCCTTGACTAAATCAATTCATCTTAATGTGGTCCTCTACTGCTTTTCACTGTACCAAGACCATCGTCTTTTCTAATGAGTCACGTCATCACATAACTTATTAGTGCTGTACATGTAGACCAGATTCCTATAATGATAGTTTAGCCATTTTGGCTTTCAGGGAGAGTTCAAGCTTGATTTGCTCTTAGACTCTTTTATTTGTCTTTTTCATAGTCTGTGGTATCTGTAGAACTCTCTTCCAGCACTATGTTACAAACGAATTTACAGAGTGTCCGAAAATTATCTTTACAATTTAAATTGTGTTTAGAAATCAAATTGTGTAGATAATTTAGGGACATCTTGTATTTTCTTACCCTCAGCTTTCTACACTGTCTAGCTTTCACAAACACGTGCCTCTACTATATAGTTATATTAGTTTTATATCACCTCAAGTCCCCTGGACAGCACTAAAACATTTTAGCAGAAAATTCTAAGTACTTCACCCACTTACAAATCCTAGGATACTATGGGATGCATCCAAAACAGTTAAAGTGGTACGAAAATGCTATGCCTGTGGAATGTAGGCCTTACTGTTTTGTTCTGACTTCAAGTTGACCTCAAGTTATGGCAGCCCTATCATGGGGTTTTCTCAGAAAGATTTTTTGAAAGGAGGTTTGCCACTGCCTTTCTGGGTAAGACAGAGAGAGTTACGGGCTAGATTTCTGCAGCTGAGTGGCTCCCAGGAGCCCTAGTCTCACAGTCAAACCAATACTCCATGCTGTCTTACTCTATACCTTATGACTCTGTGTTTTTTTCAACAAACTGTTTTTTAAACTAACCAGAATACAATTTTGCTTACACAATCAGCCCTCCACATTCGCAGGTTTCACTTTTTGCAGATTTGATTATTTGCTGTCATTTCTGCTGCCTCCCTATGCCATTTTTTAATAAGGACTGCACGCCTTGTGAGACTGAGAAACTACGAACGGGGCTTGTAAGTCCCTATTAAAAATGGTGTGGGGCAGCAATGGGGGTGGCAGTAAGCCTCACCAGCCATCTACTTCTGCCTTGTGAAGAAAACCTGATGCCTCAAAAGAATCCATATGGTGATCATACTTTTCTTGTCCATTAAATATGGTTTGGGAAAGCCTAGAGTTATTCATGGTTTTTCCACTTTCACAGGGGTCCTATGACCCTAATCCTAGAGAATGTGGAGGGATGACTGTAGACAATGTGATAAAAAGATGCTGGCCTATTTTGAACATAAGGCAAAAATGACAGCCAAACAGGCACAATGTATACTTAATCCCACAAGTACTGCTATTTTACAATCCCAACCAAGTGCCCAACTCCATGCAATTCCAAATGGGAATAAGATGGAAGGGTCCTGGGAAGCTATAATGGACGGTACCTATTCTGTAGTGTGTAGTGTGAAATCATACTTATGACTGCAGAAAATATACTCTAACAGAAGAAAACTCGCACAACTAAGGAGCGCATTGGATTAGAACACCTCCCTGTGATGTACTAGTTTTAAATGCTAGGAGGATTTTATGGAAATACATCCAGCAATTCTCTACCTACAAAAATGGTAAAAATTTATCTACCTGCTATCTGAAGTGGTATGGTCCCAGAAATTTGTCAGCATATTCTGCTATATATATGTACGCCATGTCAGTGCTGAAATTTCATACATCAAATGTCTCAGTCCAAAACATTGGGTAACTGTATCTTTTTAAATACTTGATTGCTTTTCATGTAAATATTTTAGGCCAACAAAATATGCCAGAGATACTTTAGGGTTTTATTGGCCTCCACATAGAAATGAACCAAGCAGATGTGTATCTCCCAATCTGAAATGTGACTGGAAAGAGAATCATTCCTCCAGATTTGCAGTTTCCTAATTTTGCAGTTCAACTTCTGACTTAAAAATGCACCAAAACACTTGTACGTAAAAACTCACACTATACAATGAAATGCATATAAATTTTGAGCAGGCCAAAACCACACACAGATGAATGCAGAAATTAAGTTGAACAGATTTATGAATGAATATTCTCCTGAATGTGAAAGCCTCACAGACCAAGAAAGTAGCTATTCATGATTGCTATTCAGTGATTTTATTATATACTCTTTTTTATCATTGCTCTATATTATATTTTTCATGTATGGTACACTCCTTGTCCTGAGATCTTGGGTTATTGGAAAATATTAAAAGAAAGAAAGAAAGAAAGAGTTATAAGAATGAATAGAAATGGAGACTCTCTCTCTTATACAATATATTTAAAAGATTAGATAAACACATAAGTATCTGGGAGGAAAAAGTGGTTCAATATCTGCTAATATACAAAATGTTGTTGGTTTTGTCTCTTTTATAACAGCAAGAGTGATTCAGCAAAATCATCTTAATAACCCTTTTAAATCTCCTGAAATGTAACTCCACATTTAAAGCAATGCAGTTAAATTAAAACTAAGAATTGGAGCAACTTCATTACTAGCTATCTTAATACTTCTACATCTAATATGCTTACTAGACAGGCTAAACTAATTTTCCATTTCAAATCTACATCCTTTAACCAGAATTTTAGAACAAAGCATTTTCTACACATCTGTCTATTTCACAGATATAAACAAATCAAAAGTTAGTAAAACATCCACCCATTTGATCTGAACACCCCTCACCTGTTCCCTTTCTTTCCTCTGTCCTGAGAAGAAGAGACTTCATGGAAATAGCGGGGCAAACCCTTGGACTTTATTTTGTTACTCCCTCTAAACAAAGAGAGACAAAAAGTATATAAAACTTATAAACAGAGGTTCTTTGGCATATCCTAAATTAAGTAATGGAGAAAGTTCTATCCATGTGAGTTGACCTCTATAGATGCCTTAACACCCCCACCCCCCAACTCTTTCCATTAACAATCTTTTTCTATAGCCAGTCATACTCAGCAAATAAAGTAAAGCCAGACCCACGTTACTATGTCACAATGAGATTGGAAGCAGGTGGCATGATCCTTTCATAAATGAACACACTGGAGAGATCTAGTGAAGTGAGACTATGAGATCTCCTGTTCCTCAAAAGACAGGATGATGAAGGATACGGGAGAAAGGGAGCAGTGTGCCTGATGCCACAGTGGATTGTGCAAAGAAACTGACATATGTGTCATTGAGCAAAGATACTTGAGTGGACATCTTGGATTTGGTAGAGGTCAATTTACCCTAACATAGGAAACCTTTCCTCAAGTTCAGCCAGAGGAACGTTTAATAATTGTGTTGAAAGTATATGACAGATTGCTAAATGTGCACACGCTGACTTTAAATATAACAGCCAGTGCTCTGTATCAGCTACTTAGTTGAGTATACTTAACTAAGTAACTTCTCTTAGCCTGAGCTCCTGCCTCCTAAACCTGATGGAAATGTCATTCACCTGTGCTTCAATTCCTGGCACAATGGACCTCTTTCTCCCCATGTAGCTGATGCTCAGTTAAGTAGACCGGGGGGGGGGATTACAATCATGGCAATGGTGTCACAGTCATGACTAAGAACCTTCCTCACTAAACTGTTATAGTAGTATTAATCTAATTTCAACATTCTGAGGAATTCTGGGGTTTGTAGTTTACTGAGGCCAAAGGGCTCTCTGGCTGAGAATTCGAAATGCTCCTCCCTCAACTACAATCTCCAGGATTCCACAGGTTGCTGAAAGTGGAATAACAACACTAATGTGGAAATGCCCTAAATAGTGATTGTGAAAATGGAAGACCATCCATACCTGTTCTGCATTCATGATTGCTACTTAAATACTTAGTAACCAGGTAGCTGATATAGAATATTGGCCAATAGCTTTAAAAAGAGACACAGAGGAAGTGATGGTGTCTCAGCAACAGAGGTGCCATTACCACACAATTTTGGGGCAGAATTCAAGGCCTCACTCAGGAGAGTAAGGAGGCAAGTTCCTAAATGTAGTGCAGCTGGTTTATTACTTGTCAAACTAAGTGATGTAACATACATTGCTGTATAAAGAAATCCCATATTAAACAGTAAAATCCAGGTTACTTAACTGCACCACGGGTGAGAAGACATGTCTTGGAGTGGGTGGGATTGCCCATGATTACTGGTGCCTCTCTATTCACTGGTACCTTCCCTTTCACAAGTGTGAGTGATGTTAGATCTAGTAGCATTTCAGTGCCTGAGGATAACATTTGTTGGTTTGTTTAAACCTGCTTCATCTTATTTTCAGATTGCCTTTCTTAACACACAAGGATCCAGGAGCAGTCAATCAAACTCTCGTAGTTCAGAGAATAGGTTAATGTAATATATGCTATAAAAGTACAAAAATTACTTCTGAAGGCGGTTTTAAGTATACTATTATTTAAAAATATATAGGGAGAAAAAAAGGAATGATAGAAAAGAATAACAAGGAAAATGTTTCAAAGCAAATCTAACACTACCAGAAACAATAAGAAGGGGACTGTGAAGTTTTCGACTGCGCACATGCACACAAGCACTTGTATTCAAACATATCTTGCCTGTGGGGTATTATTAAAAATATTTTAAAGCAATCTTTACTTAGTGATGGGGGTGGGGAGTTTAAGCAAGGATAGGTTGCTCTGCTCAAAAGCCTGAATAGATAGCTCAAGACCAATTCTGCAGCAGGGGACTTGTTACTATAACAACTGAAAACTCCTGTGATTTCTGAGGGGAAAAAAGAGCAGACCACTGTCAAGTAAAAAGGTTACGAGGGGCTTCTTGCATTAGGTTACATGTGATGAGGCAGCCACTGCAGACAGCTGCATTTTGCTAAGCAGGCCATTCAAGCACGGACAGAAGGGAGAAAGCATGTCATGAACCTCTCAGAACAGCTGTGAAATTAGAAAAGAGCTCTTTGAATTGATTGCAACAAGGGAACACAAAAATGTCAGAGTGAGACTACCAGTGAATCAAAAGGACTGAAGCACCTTTCAGATCACAGAAGATTGTTTAAGAAAGGCGGACAGAGAAAAATGTGCTTATTTCCTGTTTGTGGTTAAATGGTTTTTGTGCCATTCACCTTATAGAGAAACCAAATGGTTGCCTATATAGCCCTTTCCAGCGCATGGTAATGTCAAGAGACAGTTGCCACAGTTTGAGAATGAGGCCACAACAGACTCCTACTGGGATAACTTTCCCTCCATTTGTGGTAAACTGAAGATTACTGAGCATAGATTTGTGAATGTTCTCAACGCAGGATACAAAATAGGGAAATTGGTGCCCTTTGTTGGATTAGATTCTGCTTGTAAAAATTTTCCCGCTGTGAAAACAACACAAGACCTACATTAAAAAAATCCTTCACCATTTAAAAAAGAAAAGAAAGGTAGCAGACTCCGCTATGGGAACAAGACCATTGACAACAGACTTTAATAACTTCAGGACCAAGCCATTAAAGTATTATGCTTCACTTCTTTTTCTGGCATCTTCTCACCAACAGTTACTTGCTACTCACTAAGACACGGATATTGTCTAAAGGGTTTTCAAAAGAGAATGCTTCTTTTAATCTGAGAACAACCTTACACAATAGTCTACTTGTGAAAATTTTTAGGTTTTTTGAAAAGTATTGAGCTGAGATGGACACAGGGAAGAGTGATTGTAGATAAGCTGCAATCTATCACACTACTTGAATATATCACTTTAACTGGCGACCTATGGAAACTTGGGGCTTGTAGTTTGGGGAGGGGCATCTAGAATTCTCTTGCCAGAAAGCTGTAGTGCCTCATTGGATTACAGACCCCAGGATTCCATAGGATTCAGCTATGGTAGTTACTCAAATCACAGTGCTATAAATGTGTAATGTGAAAGGGCCCAAATTATGCCAGGGACGACTACCATATTTCTGCCATACTGGTATCATATTTGCACAATTACTTGGAAACCTGCCACAGAGCAGTAGCCATCAGTCAGTGGACCAACACCAATCCAAGAACCACCAATTTGTGTAGTGCTGGAGTGTGCTCTTTACACCAGCGTAATGTAGTTGAGTACACTGAACCCCCTTAGTAGTCTGCCTTATGCTACAATACCAGAAAGGTTGGGAGGAGGAACACTTTACATTTCTTAAAAGCCCAAAATATTTAATGAATGCTACTAGCTTGCTTTGTTCTGTTTCAGACAGCAGCTACACAGCTCAATTTTTTAAAGTCCTTGATGAAAATGTATTAGCTCTGCATAGGCAGTTCAATTGCACAAACGATGTAATGCAACAGGGCTGCTTTGGATCTCAGGGTTGGATGGCTGGAGTAATTCAGAGGTGATTTGCAATGACCAATGAGGGCAGAGAATTAGAAACCTCAGAAGCTGTGAATTAATTTCCTTCTCCTAGCTGGAAGTCAGAACCTGCTATAACTCAGATGCCATTTAAAATTGTTGCTGTTGTCTGAAATGTTAATTGCGTCTTCGCATTCTCTGCTGATTTCATCCTGAGCCATCATTCTGTTTACAAAGATCCTAAATATATATATATATATATGGAAGGCAACAAAATGGTTGCCATTCACACTGAATGGTTATTTAAACAAAGTCATCTGAAACAAAAACTCTATGCATGTACAAAAATGGTTTTTAAAGTTTCAAAAGTATTTTTAAAGCAATGTAAATACATTAATATATTGATTGCACAACTGAACTCTTTAGATCTTGATGAAAGGGCAGTGAAAGGACTTCTCTCGCTATCTGTGACTGTCGAGAACATTATGACCAACATGTGATGACTTGGTTAGTAATTATGTTTATTCAAGCCAAGTCAAGGTGTATAGTCTGCTAAATGGATTGTGCAGTGGCTACAACTAAGTGTAAACTTACACTTGTGGGAAAATTATGATTCTGACAGCCCAGAAGAAATGAACAAGAGAGTATACAGTACAGACTGAAACACAGCCTTCTCCACTGATAGCAATGGGCTGTCTAGAATAGGAAGATAAATCCTCGATGGACTTTGTACATAGTCCATTGGCTTTCTGGTGTCATATGAACTGCAGCTTTCATTCTGAATATATACATTTTAAAGATTCCATGGTTGTAAAGCTGTTGTTTTTGTTACTCTCATGACTAACACCAGTTACTAACCAAGCACAAACAAGAAAAAACCCAGAACATACAGGTCCATTGGGTGGATCTTAAGAAACACATCTGACCTTCCATGAACGTGGCTTTTAAGTTCTCCTTTATCCTACAACTCCTTGCAGGCATCTATGACTTCCTCAACCAATTAGTATCTAATGCAGTCAAAGGGTCAGTAGCTTGGAGGAATAACCTACCCAAGTGAGGGCTTTTTAATAATCAAGCCAATGTGGTTGAGAGACATACCACTGCAGACACTACTTAAGAGTCAGCTTGCATTGCAGCATATTCTCAGCTTACAAAAAATGCTTCAGTTCTAACAGTCCCATAAGCATAGATTAATGTAAGGAGAAAGGAAACAGTTATGTGAAATAGGCCTGAGTTGCAGAATGCTAAAGCCTTAATTTAGAAGGAAGGAAAGAAGGAAGGACAATCCTGGATATGGTATACGTGGAACTAAGCAGAGCGTGGAAAATTTATTGGTTTTGATTACAACCTCCACAATCCCTCAGAGTGTCCAGTTGTCAGGCTGGGTGTATAGTTGTTGGATTATAGTCTAGAAAAGGAACTTTTTCAAACTCTGAAATGAGGGCCCACTGAGCTCAAATGGAATATTCTGCCTGGTATATTTGCCTAGGCTTGCAGGCTTGATTAGTCAAAGTGTAAAGGAAATTTCTTTAACCTAAACAGTGGTACATATGAATTTGCAGCTTGAAATATCTGTGGGTTGTTTGTTTGTTTGTTTGTAAGGAACAAAGGAATGAGTAGCTGCATAAGATGCTGTAAGGTAGCATATGATCAAATGTGCAGATGTTTCTTAGAAATTAAAAGCACAGCACTTGGAATACAAAGGCTCGATGTTAGATATTTCAGGCTCTAACCCAAATGTCATGTTGACCCACTGTGCAGCTCAAATAGGTGTGAGAAGGCCAGGTCGACATCACCCTAGAAGTAGCCAAGAAGCAACAATGACTCAAGCAGCAAATGATAATAGAAACCAATTTTTGTCTCGATTTTGTACCTCCATTTCTTGGCATTCGCAGCAAAATACTGATCTTGAAAGTTTTGCGACTTCATTCTATTGCCAGGAATGACAAGCACTGCTTTGTGCAGAGCACTTCACAAGACTTGTACAACAATTACAACAAATACCATTTTCTTCTACATTTCTTATACATAAAGGGCTTTCAGGGAGTCACGCTAAAAGTATAACAAAATTCTGGGAATAGTACTCATTTTTGGTTACCGTTCTTTTCCAATGGTGGTCTTGTTTTTGGAATGGGATCCCAGCACCATTGGCATAGAGCTGGGGTGGGGAGAGCCTGTTACTTTCCAGTTTTAGCAGGATTTCACTTCTCATCAAGTGCAAACAGCACCAATAACAGCAAGGGATAAGGGAACTATAATCCAACAACATCTGGAAGATCACAGGTTCATCACTCCCATACCCTCCAATGTTTCACAGATTAAAACTGGGACACATATGGCTGAGCCACATTTGAGTGTGGTCAAGATGGCAAAAATCATTTATCAGGAAGAACACAGACACCAGGAGGGGCTGCAGCAGTTTGTTGTTGCCTGAGTCTACTGGGAAGAACAAGACTCAGTGCCCTCTTCTCCTCTCCTGCTGAGTAAACTGAGTGCAAAACACTTTTGATTTCAGTTTGCAGCAACTGAGGTAAGCTGTGCACAGGGGGGATGCTGGGAGGAGAAAGAAACTGGAACATTTTAAAGCATCTGTAAAGGGAGCTAAAGAGGATTAATCAGGATTGTCTCTGCCAAACTGGGACAGCTGAAGGGTATGCACCCTATCTTGGGGATTTCATTAAATTATCTTTAAACCCTTTATTTGCATTGCTGGACTACCTGGGAAAAACACCAGTTTATGCTGAGCACAGCCAATTTGCTTAGAGGTTTCTGGATGTCACATTTTTTGTTGACCATAACTGGTGAAGGCATAACACACCTCCTCTTCTAAAACACTGGCTTGCCTAAAATAAAATAGTGCAAATGTCAAAAATGACAGAATATATCTAGCTGGGGGAAAGGGGAAAAGACAGAGAAAACTTCCAGGATATGTGGTATCTCTTAATTAATGTGAAGATTAAGTATAATCATGGTATTAATCACTATTGTTCATTCAACTCAAGCTTCCCCTAACTTGTTGTCTTCCAACTGTTTTGGTCTTCCACTGCCATGATCTTTCAGGATTAGTCACTTTAGCTGGTTTGATAGGGCCCAAAGCCGAAGAAGATTGTTCTAACTGGTTGTACTGTACTTGGAATGATAATTCTTTTATTCATTGTTATGGAATGTTTTAACATTTTCTCTCCTAAGAACTCTGGTGTCTTAAATATTTTAGTAATCTTATCATTCATAACACACCATGTCTCCCATTTCTCTGTGCTCTGTGCCAGAGTACTGTTTTCTTGTATACAACTAAAATCCACTGTATTGCAGAAATGTTACTAACATTTTTATCAATTATCCATATGAAAATTCTTCATTTGTTTTTTACAAAAATCATTGGGATTATCAGAGGATCTGCTTGCAGCTCACCAGAGGTCTTTCTCCATGAGACCTCAGCAAATCCTACCCAATATATGGTACTACTTCTTTCATATTAGGAATCTCTTCTCCCCCAGAAATTGCCGTCTGGAATAGTGCTCTCTGGAATCATGGCTATTCAATTTGGTTTTTAAAATGGAGGGAGCAATGTACAAGTTCTATAACTAGACAATGCTGCACTTAAATTAAGTAAATACTCACTTTTCCAACAGATATTTTTCCAAACACAAAACACCCCTAGCAGCAAAGCATACCAGGGGACATGTTGGAAAGAGGCCAAGATTTGTGGCAACATCACCATCCCAAGTACATTACCCACAAAGGATAATACAGAGGCCAAGCTGAATTATGGTAATACAATCAATTAAGGCACCTAAACAACAGCAGTTCTACATTACATCACAAGTTAATAGCTTCCATTATATGAGTGGTCGCAGCAAAGCAAAATCTCAAATTAGACTTTTTTTCTTGCCACTTTTGCATTTCACTCAGCTTTTATGTTTTGGGGAACATTGATCCCAGAGACTTCCAGGTAGCATGCCCAGTATCAAGTTGCCTGAGGTATTCTGGGAACTGTAGTTTAAAAAGTGAATTCTAGAAGTCCTGCTTTCTACCTGTAATTTCCATTTGTCCAGTTGGAATCTTGCTGTAGCCACTTGCTCCTTAGAACTGGTGAGATGGTTCCTCTAGGAACACTGAAAATATTTGAGAGCTATGAAAGATGGATGCACCACTACCTGGGACCTGCCTTACTTACTTATGAGAAAAACAATGTGAAACATGAGCCAGTAACCCAATACAATAAGGAAGAAAAAATTCAAATGACCCTCCCTATGTTTTCAAAGACTGAGTGGGGCACGCAAGGTTGACAAATAAGACCTATCCCTACTGATTACACGTACAGCTTCTGTAAAGGCCTGTACAAGTACTGTGTTCCTTCTCATGTGTGCCAAATAAATGCATGTCAAGGAGTTTAGTGAGTGGAGGACAAGGCTAGCTCATGTGTCCCCATGACCTCTCATACATTCCCTGAATGTATATACGCACATGTGTACATCTGCCCCACCACCTAGCCATGCTGGCTTCAGTGGCGGGAGCCCTCCAAACTTTTGGAACCAGGCATAACCGCTCTGGTGTCTCAGTCTCTAAAAGAGAAACTGATCGTTGAATGTGCTCAAACACAAGCACAGGCTTCCCCCACTTATCTGACAGGTTAGGAACCAGAGCACTGTCAGAAAATAGAATTGGCTGAAAAGGAGGAACCCATGTACGGCACTGTTGGGAGCATGAAGGATTTATGGAGGCTGACTTGGGATTGACCATGCATATGCCACTTGCAAAGTCTCTCAGCTGGCTTGGTGCCTTTTTTCTCCCTCTCAGCTCACTTTGCAAGCACTACATGTGTGCGAGCAGTCCCAAGTGAGCCTCCATAGGCAAGAAGAACTGACGAAAGTACGCAACCCTGTTGAATTAACGGAACTTGTTCTTAATTTGGAAGCATCAAAGGAGCGAGTTATCAGATACTGAGCTGCCAAAAGACAGGGACCTTCTGTACCTAAAATTTCATTTAGATCTTTAGGTTGCTAAAACAGACAAGCAGAAGGCTTTTCTGTTCTTCAATATTTTAACATCACTCCCTTTTTCAAACCATCTACTTTCTCATATGCTCAAAAACATAACATTAAAAATATTAAAGTATTTTTCCTTCACGATGCCTTGCCAAAGGGAAATCTATGCCTCCTTTGTTTTCTGATTCTCATTTGATCCTCCCGTTATCTTTCTTTCTTATCACAGGGGAAAAAAGCAAGTTGGGGGTGGGGGAAGTTTTCAGTAAAGACAACGTGGCCTAAGAAGCCTGTCCTATATTGGAACAGGTTTTCTTAACTAGTGAAAAAAGAGTTTAAAAAATATTATATTGATGCTGTTCATTGTGTTACCACATTTCCTTCCTTGAGGAGGAACAACCCCATCTCAAACTCATTTTCATGTTATTCGTTTGATGGCCTCATTTACAAAATGATTCCATATGTTGCCTATTACATTATCTGTTACATTTTTCCTGGTGTTCTGGTTCAATATCAATTTCCTCACTTTTAAATTAGATTTGTGCCTGAAAATAAAACAAAACACTGTGACAGACTATTAATTTTTCCTAAGGACAAAGAATAAACTGAAGGGGAGCTATGGTGCATTATATAAGCACAACTGTTGCACTCAGAAATATGTGACAAATACTGTTTATTTATATTAGAATCTTTGCAAAGATGGATTCTTTCATTTGGTATTACATTTTTCTGCTCTGGTTACCCTAAAACTATTCCCTTTCATTCTCTGCACTAATATATACATCAAATTGTTAGCCTCTGTTTTGATCACCTCTAAACCATGGTTTAACATCACAACAATGAGCTGCAGCAAGTCTTGGGCTCATTTGCTTGCCTTGCCTCTTCTCCTCTGGTGAGGCTGCAGGATCAAAAACTTCCCCTCCATTATCATCCAAATCATTAGATATGGAGACTATTACAAGCACAATGAGTCCTTGTATGTTTACTGTAGCTTACATTACAGATTGCAGGCAGCCTTTATTATTCCTGGGGGACTCAACTACACAGCAATCTTCTTGGTCCAATTCTGCCAGATAATTTTGGTGATGGTGGGGACTCAGCCCCTCAGCTTAGTTTTGGGGTGGCTTGGACCTTCTCTCTTTTCCAGGAACCATGGCTACCATTCAGGATGCCCTCCTAATTCCTAAACTGTGGTAAATGTAAAACCATAAACTCAGTA
Organism: Ctenosaura bakeri; assembly: GCA_948474755.1. Taxonomy (NCBI): domain Eukaryota; kingdom Metazoa; phylum Chordata; class Lepidosauria; order Squamata; family Iguanidae; genus Ctenosaura; species Ctenosaura bakeri. The sequence continues at coordinate 83,596 of CAOLHI010000759.1, read as the reverse complement.
AAGACTGACTATCGTTTATCTATGTTTGGATGTTATGGCACACTGTGGTTAATCTGAAATGGAAGCAAAAGCCTCCAGACTCTTCCTCAGGCCATGCTGAAGGAAAGGGCAATGTGCATAGCTAAGACTCACCATGTTACAAAGTTTACACATCTGCTTAAAGGGTGCACTGCATGATGTTTTTCTTTTCTTTTAATAATATGTATTGGTAGACAGTGATATCACACACCAAAAAGCCACCTTGTAGCAACCTTCTAAAGCGGTGGTCTTCAACTCTGAGTCCAGACACTGTAGAACTGTATCACCTGGTCATGTGGACTGGGGATTTGAGGAATTACATAACATCTGAAGAGCCAAAGTTGGGAATCCATACCTTAAGTTGCCAGTAAGCCAATCTTCCTCAATTTACTCAAGACTGACTTTGGAATTTTCTACTAACAAAGCTCTTGCCCCTCCTAGAGCTCCTTTTCACGACACAACATTCATGACATGGGAATAGCCAACTTTTGTTAAGGACAAAAATCAAAGCAGAAAAAAATCTAAGGCAGTCATAAAGCATCTGCAATCACTTCATTTAGGTACTTAAAAATACTCACCTCCAGTAAACTAGCACAGCAATAAGAAGTATGAGGCACACAAATGTCAAGGCTGAGACTACGATGAGGGGAATGATCCATTCCATTTTTCCAGGGGCTGGTCTGGTTGCCATACTGGAAATATTCTTGTCTGCTGTACATTAAGCAAATAATAACAATCAGAGCATGTACAAGTGTACTGAACTACTTGAAACAAATTTAAGAGAATCATTTTATTAGATCTTGGAATAATTACTTTTCGGGAGACTACAACTCTCTGAATCTGTGAGTTGTGTATCAAAAAAACTTTTCCAAGCTTGGTGTTTTATACTTCACAAAGAGACAACCCTGAGTCTCCCACTCAGCATACGTTCAAGAAAGAGTTGCTGCCAGTATGCCTCCTTGACAACATGCAGTTGCAAATACATCTTTGTCACTTTTATGTATTACATTTTTCACAGGTACAAATAAAATGTTTCAGGTATCTGCTTCCAAGTCAGGTTGTTTTTTTTAAAATGAATGGAATTAAAAAATATATTGTTAAAAAAAAAAGAATTGTGGAACTACACAGAAAACAAATAAGATCACGAAGAAAAGACTTGTATTACTTAAGAAAGTTTTTAGTCAAGGTTCACATAAGACACAGGAACAATATCCATTAATATTCTGTTTTTGTCATGGATCATGTCATGCTGAAAGTATCCACAGCTGAGTACTGGTAGGATGATACTCTGCAACTCATTCTTAATAACTTTCCAAGCTCTGTCAAGAACTGTTTTCAATTTGTTTTCTCTCCCCCGTGTACCACGGCATTAACATTAACAGGGCATTGCAAACATTATCCTCCTGTGCAGCATGTTCTTAGTATGCAGATTGCTCACAGCCTTTGCAGAAGTTGATTATTGATGGCCACTAAAATCTTGTGTTCGAGAAAACAGAAACATGAGCTCATACCTCCTAATCCAAGATATATCTACACTGTCCTACAAAACAAAACAGGATAGAGTGGCTAGGGATGCACAAACTGACATTTCCCGTTTAAAGCAGTTTTAAAACTTCCACAGATTTCAACAAATCAGGTAAAGGCAACCTCCAGTCTGCACAGGTTGTTGGATTGGCAGCTGAGAGACAACTTGCCCTGTGTGCATGCACACATATAAATATGTGCTTGTATGCATACCCATGGCACATATATATTGCACCTTCTCAAACCCTACTGCAAATTGCTGGGATCAGAGGGCGTTACCTTACCCTCCATAATTACATTCTGTGGTATCACTGACATTTTAAAGGATTTATCTGATGGAAAACTACTGTGGGTTTAAAAAGTATGGGGCAAAGATCTGGGAACTGAGACTAAACATAAACTTTGGGATGGTATATGGATTAGATTCCCAATGAAATGAACCTCACAATCTTTAATGGAGCATAACGTTAAAATCTGTCACAGGTAGTATCTTGCTCCAACTGGACTAAAATACAGTAATTCCAATTTAAGCAGAATAAGTGTGGCTGTGATTCCTAAGGCACTTATGTATATTTGTGGTGGTTCTGCCACCTGGTTGAAGATTTCTGGTCAGGAATTTTTGAAAAAATTAGGCTATCAGCATGACCAATGTTGCAATTCCCATCTATTATTAAGCAACTCTCATTAGTGATGATAGCCAAGTAATACACAAGGAGTTAAATTTATTTATGCACGCAGCAGTTGATTTAGAAATAGCTGCAAGCTGAGGATTTCTTAGTCTCTCAGATGGAGAAGTATCACATTTATACATATCTGCATTGATGGAGAAGCTGACTGCCCTGTCTAACATGTTCAATAAAAACTTTTACAGTGTCGGTTACCAAGTACTGAGTATGTCAATACAAATTAAGGAAACACTTGCCTCGCTAGGTTGCGTGCCAACCACTTTGATGATGCCCCGTTTTCTTAAATATTCTCACTAGAATAGATTCTGTAATTTTGTTAACCTTTGTCTTTCTTTGTGGTCACAGATGTTTTGTCTGAGGGTCTGTTGCTATTGTTGGTTTCATTTTGTTATCTTCTGTACTCTCTGTCTGACTGTGTTTATTTGGGATGAAACAGCTTCACTTTTAAAAAGGAGCTCTATCCTCAGGCTTTCACTGAAGACTTGAAACTGCTTCTTGGAAACTGCAGTTTATTCAAGCAGAACAGATAAGGAGAAGCTTGGATACTCTTCCTACAACTTCCATCTTTCGGCTAAATTCGTAAGCCACAAGGGGTTCTCACGCTTGCCTCTGGAACGTAGATGTCTTGCTCCCATATTTTAACTCTTACGTTCCTCAGAGCACTTTATCACACCCAGGATGGCACTGAGATAAAAGACTCATCCACAGTTAGTTCCTGTCTCCATACCAGAAATATTATCTTGGATATAGATAAAGCTATTGTACGTGAGAGTGACAACAACATCCTGATGTACCACAGAGCACTGTGAAAGCACACCAGAGTGCCCCTCACAGGCTTTCATAGAATGAGGCAAGATCATCAACCAATTCTCTGTGGCAAAGTAAGGACAATTTTGCTGGAGGATGAAAGGAAAAAATAAAGTGTGAGAGAGGGACAAGAATGGGTTCAAAAACAGTGATATCTCCCATCTGTGGGGGAGGAGGATTTCAGCGGCAATTCAGTGCCACCCTAGACAATTGAGATCTTCAGGGCATGGCACATATGGTCCATGGGTTGCCTACTGCCTCTCCCCATGATAAATGTGCTAATGAAACAGCTGTTGCTCCAAAGCATTTTTGCCTGTGTTGCACTTTAATTCTCATTTAACTGGGGACCCACCACAATGTAAAACCAAAGATGGTACATCTGGATTCTATCTTAACTTTCCTTATCAGTGCTCTCAATTTTACTGATCTCTTATTGTTTCCTGCAACATATTTTATCTTCTCTTTTTGTAATGTGTTCTTGCTGTCTTCTGAGATTAACTAGAACAGTTAACTAGTAAATAAATCAGTTAACTAGTAAATGAAATACTTGGCAAAAACTATATTGTTCCACTTCCCATTCCCAATTAACTGCAGTGATGGATTTTAAAATAAATGTGCATATATTTTAATTTATTAACTTTAAGCAACAAGAACTTTAAAAGGTCTTATTCTGTGATCACAGAGTTAATATATTTTGGATTGTTGCAGAATCTGGATTAGTTAGGTGGCATTTTCATGAATGATTTTGGAAAGCCTTAGTTTTCTAGAGTAACAATTCTGTACTATTTAATTTTCAAAGGAACTGTTTTGTTTTTCTGTTGAATGAACAGGCTATTTGGGGAAGATTGTCTTGAAATTGTTCAGTATTACTTTTTGCATTTACCATTTGAAAGGATGAGGGTACAGTTTAAGTCCTCCAGCTATGTGCAAGGAAGGAGATTTCGCTGGCACTAGAGGCAAAGTAGCCAAAGCTGCTGCTACCTTCATTTTTTGCAATGCAACAAAGACCCATAAGGTCCAGAAACCATGTAGTAAAGAGCCTGAAATTTAAGTCAGAATGCCTGACACCCCTGCATTGCAGGAAACCAAAATATGTGCTTCAACAAACACAGTTAAATACTATGCTGAACATAGAATATCAGCCAAGATCTATTTGGTGAATGTGATCAGAGTAAGCAAAAACATCGAAAGGGCCATGACAAAACAGATTTGTGCAGAGAACAAACATGAAAAATGACATTGTAACCCAACAGGAATTTAATCTCAGCCCTAATTCTCAAACTTTAGGCTCCGTGAGAGCAAACTACCACTCAGTCTATAGGAGAGCTTAGTTATTTGGATTCCACACCAAAGAGATGGCAAATTATATACAGGGTATGTTTACAGTCATCTCTTTAGATTTGCTAGCGTTAGGAGCACAGGACTCCTGTGAAAGTGGAAAAACTGTGGATAACTCTAGGCCCTCCCAAACCATATTTAACACACAAAAAAGTATGATCACCATATTCAACCCACCATGGATTCCTCTGAGGCATCAGGGTTCCTTCAAGGCAGAAGTGGACGGCTGGTGGGGCTGACTGCCACCTCCACTGCTGCCCCACACCATTTTTAATGGGGACTTACAAGCCTCGTTTGCAGTTTTTCAGTCTCATGAGGCTTGCAGTGCCTATTAAAAATGGCATAGGGAGGCAGCAGAGGGGACAGCAAATAATCCGTGAATAATCAAATCCGCAAAAGTGAAACCTGCAAATGTGGAGGGCTGACTGTATTTATGATTTAAATGTTGCAATAGCTGTGTATTAGAAAACTCACAACAGTTCTTATACTAAATCAAAGCAGAAAGAGAATGGTCTAAATCCAATTGCCAGTCCCAATTAGAATAGACTCACTTCATCAGCAGCATTTACCTGAATGCCAATTTACAAATTAACAATTGATCCCACAGGTTTGCTATAACTGGGACTTCCAACTGATTTTAGAGGAATGGTGCTGGTACACACACCCAATATCAAAGATTTAGATAGCACATTTTGTGTAACGCTTTAATTTAAACAAAAAAATCTTATTTCTCTTTAGAGGATGACATAACTGTTTTAGCAGAGGCAACTCGCACTGGGATGAACTGTCTTGACCAATTTACGTAGCATTTTTGTGACTGAACCAACATCTGAGTCAACAAACCTCCATACCAAGTCCAACATTCTTTTTAGCAGGGCAGAACAGAGAAAAAAGGTGCAGAAAAAAGGGACAAGTGACCAGAGTATTCTGTACAAACCGCACTGGTGAAAAAACATACCACTGCTGTTTTGCAGTCTTTAAGCTTTCTGAAGTAGGGCAGTGAACAAGTTCTTCTAAAATAATTATATGTTCCCAAATACAGTATCAATACAGTATCAAGCCATTTAGTTTCATATAATCTACAGATTCAAAAAAGTATAAGGGCACGTGTCATCTCAGAGGCAGTATGTGCAACAAGATATAATAAACATACATCTCTGTCCCTGTTTGAACCAGTGGAACTTAGAATCCCAAGTCGTGTTTTTATTGCTTGTACATTCTCCTCAGCAGAGAACAGAGCCTAGAAATAATTAAAATTAATTTGTTATCCCTAATTCATGTAACATTCTCACAATAACTTTAACATTGGTTGTTTGACTTGTTAAGCAGTATTTTGTTATTTTGAGCAAAAGATTAATGCTTCTCGTTACTTTAATTTGTTACTGGTCGTTTTGGAGTTTAGATGATTCTTAGAAACATTAACAATTTAACAATCTGACAAATTAACTAATGAAACAATTAAATCAACCCCATAAACTCTTCTTACCATTTTAATGTTAACAAATTAATTTTCTTTACTGCTTTTAACATGGCTATGTTAATGCTAACACCAACTTTTCCAAGAGACACCCATCAAATTCTCTTCACTTTATTATTGCTTTGGGTATAACACACTACTTCAGACCTTTAAAAGCCCCCCATGTCATCCTTTGTATTTGCAGTGCAATCCTACACTTCTGGTATTTTATGATTGTATTCTAAACCATCAGCAAATCTTAGCAGAGAAAGATAGTTGCCTTTTCATGAGAAGAAAAGCCTGCAGACAGTCAGAAAGCAAAAGAAGCCTTTGAACAGGACAATGGACTGAAAGCTGATTGTCAATCCCTATCAACATCATCATCATCATCATCATCATCCTGGATCTTAAAGAGGAAATCCTAAAAGATGAAGAGATGGGACCTTTTTACTTGTGGCTCCTACTGCAGCAATTCCCTCTAAAGAAATCTATAACTGCTTTAAGTCATGTGTTCTCCCCAATCTTTAAGTAGACATTTTTATGGTAGTCACTGTTGGCTGTCATTTCACAATACCATTTTTGGTAACTGGTTTGATTTAGGATTGTTATATTTCATGTAGTCTTATTACTATGTTTGATGTACTGTTTCTGTGCTGCATGCTGACTTGGGAGGGCTACGGTCTTGAAAGCATGGCTAGGAAATTAATTAAATAAATAAATAAAATAAAGATGCAAAGTTAGCCCCACTGAGTGAACTTGGTCTTCTGAATAAACATGTAGAAAAATGTGCTAATTGGCTTACAAAGATAACCATGCCTAAATAGGGGTTTCATGTACTTCAATGGCAGGCTACTCAGGGAATCATTGCTAGAGAGAAGGAGAGAAATGAGAAAACAACATTTTTTGGCAAAAGTGAATGAAGGCAAACAATTTGGGACAATGCACTTTCTTCTAGAGTTAAGTAACAGAATACTTTTCTAATGTAGTGCTAGTGCGGCAGTTCAAGGCCATCCAAGTTTAAGTTCTACAAAGTTAAAACAAAATTAAGAAAAAAATGAGTCACACAATGAGTGAATTTAGATGAGCAAAAGTTTTAGATAAGTGCCTCAAAGTAAGAGAATTCTGTTGTGTTGAAGAGTTGTCTGTACACTACAGCAGCAAGACTGCAACAGTGATTGTTTTAATATTTATTAAAGTATGTCAGTAATGCGTTTGTACATAACTGACATGGCTCCTGGTGTAAACGTATCCTAAGAAACTCTGGCAATATGAAGATAAAGGCAGTGACTAGGATTAAGTAATAGGGATACAAGCATTTGGGAACAAGGAAATTAAGGAAGGATTACACAGTACAAAGCAGTATAGAATAGCTAAGCAATATGAAGATTCAAGCAAGTCTCTCTCAGAGCCAACAAAGGAGGCCTAAAAGTATTATTTTTAGAAGGCTGAGAGGTATGCATTGACTAAAATCAGAGAGGGACAATATATCTCTCAGTGGGGTTCCACCCTTAATAATGGCTCCACTCCCAAATTCTGTCGTAAGTTACAACCTGTGCATTCAGCATTTGGAGGACTGGTATATGTGTAGGTGTACTGAAAGGTGGACCAGACAACGTATGTGTGGACAGACATAAAATCAATGATTGACCCAAAGCAAGAAAACTTGGGCTTTGATAGCCACCTTCAGTGTCCCAGCTCACACAAATCATAGGGCACCTTTTCTCACTTCATCATGACATCAAATTTATAATCCCTAGTTTATAGTGAAAAATGTAAAAACCACCAAACAACCAAAAGAGCTGTTGGATTAGAGTTTTGAAATTATAGGACAATTATAGGACTTTTTTAAGGTTCCGATTTGGAATAAATTATGTGAAGTCTCTGAAATGTAAAAGTATGGCTGTATGGTTATTCTAGGTTATAATATGAAATTCTCTAAAGGGCTTGGTTGCTTGTCACTGTGATCATAAAAATATTAACTGGGAAATATTTCATTGCATTTCAATGAAATACAAGTTCCAAATATGCTTGTGTAGGATGGTAGCCTTAAAAATTCAAGACCCAGTGAACATTTCATTGATGTTTACTGACCCTAAACATATTGAATTCTATGTGTTTTGAAAAATCCAATATACAGAACATTCTGTATCGTGTACTTTAATTTATTAAAAATGAAACACACAGATAAAGGATGGGTGACACCTGGCTTGACCACAGTACATGTGAAAGATGTCTAAGGCCATTTCTGCACTGCACTGTTATACTGCTATAATTCCACTTTCAATGTCCTATGGGATTCTGGAATTTGCAGTTTAGGGAAGAGCATTTAGAATTCCCAGTCAGAGAGCTCTTTGGCCTCAGTAAACTACAAACCCCAGAAATCCACAGGATGTTGAAAGTGGAATAATAGCACTATAACAGTATAGTGCAGAAATGGCCTAAGAGTCTTGGTAGGCCACAACCTGAACAGGAGTCAACAGTGTGATGCGACAGCTAAGGAAACTAATGCGATTCTAGGCTGCATCAAAAGGAATAGTGTTTCAGTCAAGGTAAGTAATATTATCACTCTATTCTGCTTTGGTCGGAGCTCACCAGGCACATTGTGTCCAGTTCTAGGCACTACAGTTAAAGAAGAATATTGACAAACTGGAATATGAGTATGGTGTCTAGATTGAGGAAAGTATTAGTATCACTCTATTCTGCTTTGGTCAGACCTCACCTGGAATACTGTGTCCAGTTCTGGGCATCTAATTTCAAGAAGGTTATTGACAAGCTGGAACATGTTCCAGAGCAGGGTGACCAAAATGGTGAAGGGTCTGGACAGAAAGGCTTAGGGAGCTGGGTATGTTTAGTGCAGAAGCGAAGGTTAAGAGGAGACATGATAGTCACGTTTAAATATTTGAAAGAACGTCATATCAAAGAGGGAATGGGCTTGTTTTCCACTGTTCCAGAAACTAGGATAAGGAGCAATAGATTCAAACTACAGGAAAAGAGATTCCACCTGAACCTCAGGAAGAACTTCCAGATGTCCAGAGCTGTCAGGCAGTGGAATATGCTGCCTCAGAGTATGGTGGAAGTTTTTAAACCTCCTTCTATGGAGGCTTTTAAATCGAGGCTGGATGGCCATCTGTTGAGAGTGCTTTGATGTGTGTTCCTCCATAGCAGGAGATTGGACTGGATGACCCCTGTGGTCTCTTCTAGCTCTATTATTCTATGATCTTATGATTCTATGTCCATTTTACCAAAATGGTCATAGTGTCCATTTATACCAAGTACCTGGAAACTATGCCCTATGAGGAGCAGCTTAGACAGCTGAGTGTATTTAGTCTGGAGAAGAGAAGGTTAAGAGTAACATGATAGCCATGTTTAAATACTGTGTTATAGAAGATGGAGCTAGCTTGTTTTTTGCTGCTCCAGACACTAGGATATGAAGCAATGGATTCAAACTACAGGAAAAGAGATTCCATCCAAACAGGGAGAACTTCCTGATGGTTAGAGCTGCGACAGTGGCACATACTGCCTCAGAGTGTAGTGGAGTCTCCTTCTTTGGAGGTTTTTAAACAAAGGCTGGAGGCTTTCTGTCAGGAATGCTTTGAGTGTATATTCCTGCATGGCTAGGGGATCAACTGGGTGGTCTTTGTGGTCTCTTCCAATTCTATGATTCTATGATTCCTGCCACACCCTGTGCTTTATAAAGTGCCAGTCTCAACTGTGTACACTTTGCTTTTAAGATGAAGACTATAAAATCATGGTAGAGAACTAAAAAACAGATCAACAGAAAGTGCTTATAGTGACTCATAAACTATGCAATAAAGTATGTTGAATTAAGGCTGCAGCCTAGTTGGACCACACCTAAACTGGCAAAATCACATTTCCTACCACAGCTTCCTTGATTGATGGGTGGACTTACTCTCTGGATTTTCTCTGTATACTATCAAAACATCACCTTGACAATTGTTCAATTTGGTTTAAAATCTTCCCCAGTGATCTGCTTTTGACCTAATTTATAACTATGTTTTAGAGTTATGTACATGACCCTTGGACTCCAGGTTTCCCTCCTCCCAACGCTGGAGGAGCTTTTGCTTCTATGTTCAAATAACTATGGTTTAGAGTAAGGGTGAGGCTGCACGCAGCCTCCAACGGTGTTTTTGCAGGTCCTTGATCCTTCCAGACGCACTGACTGTCCCTCTTCTGGCCAAAGAGGGGAGTGAATTGCCATTCATGGAAGCTTCCTCAAGTGGCAATTCACTTTTTAAATGGGTTGCAATGCCTTTTTGGCACTGTTTTAACCTTTAAAATGTCATGTTTCACAAAAGCAGAACTGGATTTCTGACTACGCCTTCCTTTGCAGTTTGTTTTTTAATTTTTGGCAGCCCAGCCTTGAAAATTGATCCCCAGACCCACTGCAGTTGCCCATTTCTGGTTTCATGTTGCAACAGAAGCTTAAATCTTGGTTAATCTGATACCACAACTCATCTGGTTTCACCAAACTATATTTAGTTAACAAGAGATGTTTCTGATCTACTCACAGCAAAGTCTGAGGGCAGAACACAGGTCTATGGTTTATTAATATTAATACTAAATCATGCAAAATTTGTAGCATAATTAATGCAGTTTCAAATAATTCTACAGGTTTGCAATCCATTAACATTCAGTAATGTTACTTTAAAGATGTTCTTCTATAATCTGATAGCTAATATTTCTTGTAATGCTGTGATACATAGAGATAACCTCTGAGATGTGTGAGCTGTTTATCACCAACTGGGCTGTGAAGAATTATCCACACAACTAGCTTCTGCTATCTTATTTAACAGTTTGAACTAGAGGAAGGAGACAGAAAGTCATTGGTACAGTGGACAGAGAGGCTTTTGGAGACTATTGTGATACTAGAAGTTTGGGTCATTCTTGGAAACTGATTGGCAGTAATTATGCATTGTCTGAAGAAGTACTTTCCATTGTTTGCCCTGAAAGAAAGTGGTTCTTCACCCAATGCATAATTAATTTCTGGAATTCACTGGCACAAGACATAGCGATGACAGCCACAATTTTACTTGGGCAGTTGGCAGAGAACGGATCCATCAACGGCTGCTTTATCAGTTTAGTTTACATTTAATCCCGTCTTTCCTGTAATGATCTTAAGGCAAATACCCTGCACTCTTCCTCTTCACTTTAGCCTTAGAACAACACTGCAAGCAAAAGCAGGGTGAGTATGTGTGACTGCCCCAAGATCACCAGTGACTTTTGTGGCTCAGTCAGAACTTGAACTTGAACTTGGATCTTCCGTGTCCCAACCCATCATTCTAACCACTACTCCTCCTTAAAATCTCTGTCCAGAAGCAGCATCCCAAAGAACATTCATCTGGTTACTGGGGCACAAGGATGAGAAAAAGCCAGAGTCTTCAGGTCTTACTTGTGGGTCCTGCTGGTGGGCTTCACAGGCATCTGGCTGAAAATTTCAGTATTTTGGTATTATTTGGTCTGATCCCAGCTTGGCAAGGTTACTTCTGGGACCCTTGTTCCCAGAATTCCCTGGCTAGTATGGGCATACTAGTTGAAGGATTTTGGGAACTGAAATACTGAAAAGGAACTTTCAAGCTCTGGGTCCAAGCCAGAACTCTCATGTTCTAATAATGTCAGGTTAGCAGCAGCAACAACCAAGAGATAAGTTTAAGACTTCAGTGACTTCTACAGCTTATATATTAATTGTTTGAACAATCTGCTTGGAAGAAAGACTCTATTTTTTATTATATATTTTTAATGAAGTTTACATCAATTACAATTACAATTTCATCCATTTTATATACATATTTCCATTCTTTGTTTACTCTTCCCCCCACATTCCATTTAAAATATGTTTCTCCAAAGTTACACCTTATTCCTAATATTTTCATTATCCATTTCCCAGAAATATTCTTCTTTAATCTGTATATTTATTAGCTATCATTGCTGAAAATAGTTTAGTTTAATTATGTACCAAATATTTTAATTTCTTGATTGGTTATATCATCTTTGGTCTATATTATTACCTTTTATCCCTTTATCTATCATTACCTTTTATCCCTTTATCTATCTTTTCTTTATGCAATCTGATATCGGTTTCCACTCTCTTTCAGTTTGGTGAATCATCGTATCTTTTAACAAACATGATAATTTATCTATTTCCATCAAAGACTACACTTAAAATAACATATGTGGCAAGAATTATTACATGATAATTTCTTTTGGATTCTTGAATATTTGCACTGCAGCTTGCAAAAGCTTTCAGTCACTCAGACAGTTTGTATGCAGGTAAATCAGACCAGATATCTCCAGCAGACTGTGTACAAACAATATTTAACAATATCAATTTAACTATAAATCTTCTGGTCCCTCCCCCCCACCAAAAAAAAGTGTGCATGTAGTGGTGGGAGCTATGTTATGAAAGAAAGGCAGGAACGAAAGAAATTAAACCTCCTTTGACTGGAAAATCATGTGTGACCACTGATTTTTAAAAACAAACCAGAAAGTATTTCACTGCAGATTTAAAGGGAATATACAAAAGACCAATACTAGCAGACGTAGGTAGTGGTGCTCCACGCTAGCAGACATCCACGGTACATCTGGGCTGCCCACAGGGGTCCAGCACTGAGTAGCCTATAAAAAGGTGGCCTGCTGAGTAACTCTGAAGAAAATGTACATTCAACAGAAAGACACAGACGTTTTTAGTTCTTTGCCTTCTAACAACAAAAACAACTAGAAATCAGCATTTTCAACTTTTCAGTTTTAAACAAAGGGAGCTCAGCAGCAATCGACAAATATAACGTATCTTTCTTGCAACTTTGCCCATTTTTTTAAAGGGTGAAGAAACTCCAGTTTTGCTAAGAAATGCAAACACTTTTTGGTGGCATATGTCACTGCTGAATTAATTTAGTTTGCCTTTTACTGGCTTGGAATTCATCCCAGTAGGAAGGAATGAAAAAAAAAACAAGCAAGCTACACACAAATATTACAGCGTATCTGCTTCAGGTAGATTCCAATCACTGATGCTTCAAAAGCCATTTCTGAAATGTGTAGCTTGTCCAGAGCAATTCCCTTCCAGAGAAAACCTCATTCAGCAGTTTTCACCCATTTTGGAAACTGGGCCAGGAAGACAGATATCAGACTGTTAAGTGTGCCCTGGCAAGGTTTTATAGACAAAGGTTAAAATGAGGAAAGATTATTAGACAAGCATATTTATCTACAGTTTTCCTGGCTGCCCATTATAATATGCCCCTGAGAATGAACATGGGTTTCTTCTTTGTAAGTACCAACATTCAGAATGAGAAGTGATAAATATGTGAAATAGTCATCTTGGGAAACATATACCTGCATGAAAATTCCCCTCCATCATATACTCAATACTCTCCAAAACAACAATGCCATGGATAAAGGTTACTTCTCATCTTTTCTAAGAACACATACATACAGATGCCACTAAAATAAAACCTTATTGTAATCTGGAATACCAATACCTTAAGAACATAAACTCACTTAGCAGAGGACAACATGAACTCATATATGCTGAATTATAAACACGAGATCCAAATGGATCTGTGTGTGCTGCTTCTGAGGAAGTAAAAGCTTTCACTGTAACAGTGGACATTTGAGATCTTTAAAAAAAACATAAACATTGACTAGCTAAAATGTTTTTACTCGCAGTAATATAACAGGCAGCTGCAGTATAATGCTGTTTTCCATTTAGATTGCAGGTATTACTCTCATCTCCCTGTATCTGAAAATCTCTTTTCTTTCCCCTGTTTAGACTGGCAACACTTTTCTACAGTGTCATATTGTATGTACACAGTCTGCTGGAGAAATCTGGTCTGATTTACCTGCATACAAACTGTCTGAGTGACTGCTTTTGCAAGCTGCAGTACAAATATTCAAGAATCCACAAGAAACTATCATGTAATAATTCTTGCCACATACGGAGACAGAGTTGCAGGGGGGAACCTACACAGATGCTTAATTACTCTAATGAGGCTTTCTCCAAAGGCTTTTACACAATGTCAGGCTTACTACCAAAATTGCCATACAACTGAAAGCCATGCAATCCCACACAATACCTAAATGAATTGTAACATCTATCTATCTGGGCAACAGTTGGAATTGGGTGGCAGAGACCCCAAGGACTGTGACCCCGGGGGTCTCCTGGGCAGTAAATAAAATAAATAATAAATACATTTTACTTTGTTACTCGCCTCTCCTCACATCTCAAGATAGGTGGGAAGGTGGCAGATGAGCAGCATTCCAGTTCTACCTCTTTGGCTCAGTTCAAATGCAAATCCTCAACGACAGCCAAGACAGAGATGTTACAGCTCATTAAGGCTTCGTGTGAGATTGCATGGCTTCTGACTGAATTTCTCAATAGGTAGCCAAGGATCTCACTTCCACTATCTCATCTCCCAGCCCAATCCCAGCAGGTTCCCCACCATTCAGAATAACGCTGCTGTTATACTAAAAGCATAATATGACTTTTTAGCCAGCCCCACTTGTGCATTATAGGCACAACAAAAGTCCTTGCTGATCTTCAGTTGCATTCAATCTGAGATCTACACCACACACATTGTAGCCTGTTTAACTGCCTATTACCCATAGGTCTTCTGTAAACCAGGGGGAATTATGGGCTCTGCTACACTGGACTCAATACTCATGAGTACTTGCATTGATGGCCCTTTTCATTTCACTATTTTACAATGAGACCAAGACTTCAATCTAATGCCAGCCCTATCAGCCAGAAACTTTCTGCTTAAGAGTACTGTAATGCACTCTGTGGGTAGCTGCCCTTAAAGATGATTCAGATGCTATCACTGGTACAAAACTCAGCAGCTCAACTGCTGATTGGAATACCACATAGACATATAATGCTGGTCTTTAAAACGTTGCACTGGTTGCTACTATGGTATATTTCCAGTCTGAATTCAAGATGCTTGAGATGACATTTAAAGTCCTAAATGGCTTGGCATCCTGACAATGGAATGAGTCTCTCTCTCTCTCTCTCTCTCTCTGCCCTATGACTGAGATCAGAGGACCAGTGAGGTCAATACACTCTCTATGAGGAGACTGGAGAAGGCCTTCCCAGCTGTGTCACCCTGGATGTGGAACGCCCTCCACTTAAGAGGTCTGATCGGCACCAAAGTTGTCTTCATTTAGGCAGAGTCAAAACAGGGCTGTCTCCAAAAGCCATGGGGGTCAAACTGATTTACCCTAAAAAGCTTAGGTTCATGGTTTTAAACTGTTTTGTCAATGTGTTTATTATGTTTTAAATTCATTTAAATTATTTTTACCATTTTAAATTGTTTTAATATATTTATATCAATTTTACATATGTTGTTGTTGTGTGCCCTCAAGTAATTTCCAACTTATGGCAACCCCTAAGCTGAACCTATCACAGTGTTTTCTAGGGCTGAGAGTGTGTGACATGCCCAAGGTCACCCAGTGGGTTTCCATGGCCAAGCAGGGAATTGGACTTGGGTCTCGTAACGCTCAAACCACTACATCACATTGGCTGTCATGTATACCATCCTGAAAACTCATAATATAGTGCACCATATAACTAATTTAATAAATCAATACATAAATAACGCACAGAGTACTGCCTTGGTAGCCATGCCTGTAGGAGAGGGAAATCAAAGAGTCTGAAGATCAGTGGGAAAGAAAGAGAGGTTGTTGACAGTGTATGGCTGTTCATTTTAACCCCTACATGTTTTAGGAGGGATGTATGTGGACAGAAAATGGCAAACCTGTAGTTGATGGAAATCTCAAAATAAAATATTTTTGTTTCATCAAATATAAGAATATTGAAAGCCATAACTGTGTTACTCTGTTTCAGCATGAAAGACTGTAAAAGAATCTCGTGGCAACTTTGAGACTAACTGAGCTTTCAAGGACTCCAGTCCACTTTATCAGATGCCAGGAAGTACAGAATCATAGAGTTGGAAGAGACCATAAGGGCCATTGAATTCAACCCCTTGCCATGCAGGAATATACTGTCAAAGCATTCCCAACAGATGCTCCTTCAGCCTCTGTTCAAAAACCTCCAAAGAAGGAGATTCTACCATACTCTGAGGCAGTGCATTCTTCTATCAAACTGCTCTTACTGTCAGGAAGTTCTTCATAATGTTTAGGTGGAATCTTTTTTCCTGAAGTTTGAAGTCATTGCTCCACGTCTAGTCTCTAGAGCAGCAGAAAACAGGCTTGCTCCATCCTTCATACGACATCCCTTCAAACAAACATGGCTATCATGTCCCCTCCTAACCTTCTCTCCTTCAGGCTAAACAGATCCAGCTCCCTAGGCCTTTCCTCATAGGGCATGGTTTCCAGGCCTTCTATAATTTTGGTCATCTTCTTCTAGATACATTCCAGCTTGTCAATATCCTTCCAGAACTGCGGTGCCCAGAACTATACCCATGCTTTCAGGTGGGGTCTGGCCAAAGCAGAGATTTCTGATTTTAAAAGGAGATTCCCTTTTTAAAAAAACTTACTGGACATTGTGTGCCCAAGTGATCACAAATAAACAAGGAACTTATTATTGCAATTGATATGAAAATACATTTCAGGCATGCAGACAAAACACAAACACTTCTCATCAAGGATTAGAGCATGTGCTGCATCTTGGGAGGATACAGGAGCATGTCTTGTCCCTTTGGAATAGCTCCCCTGCTATAAAAATTAAAAATAATTCTGATCCTTCCCTATTTGCTGCTTAAATTTAACAACTCAGCTTTTATACTTGATGGAGCACAAATGTATTTGTGGCACATATCCAAATATAATCCATCCATCCATCCATCCATCCATCCATCCATCCATCCATATGAAGCAGGAATCAGCACCACATGTTCCTAAATCTTTTGGATCACAGAGCAAGGTTAAACTGCAGGCCACCTGCTTCAACCTGGCTGAACATTTATTCTAATTGCTCATTTCACATGTTTTACGTCCAAAGCTCTTGGAACTGATTACTTTTTTGTACTAACAATAATACAGCTGCATTAATACAATATAATATACTTGTTGTTGTTCTTGTTGTTGCTGTGTGCCTTCAAGTCATTTCCGACTTATGGCAACCCTAAGGTGGGTTTTCTGGAGAGTGTGTGACATGCTCAAAGTCACCCAGTGGGTTTCCATGGCCAAGCAAGGAATTGAACCCTGGTCTCCAGAGTCCGATGCTCAAACCACAATACCATGCTGGCTGTATAATACAGTACAATATAATATAACATAATATGCAGATTATAATAATACAAGCACTAATCCTGCAGGTAAAAGTTATTAGAGCCTGTGGCTGAGAGAATAACTGCTTGTCTAGGACCATTTAGTAACTCTAGAGCAGAGCCAAAGATCAAACCACAAAGTTTCTCACTTAAATTCAGTCTCTTAGCCACTACATTACACCATCTCAATGAGGAAACGGCTGGCTCCATCCACATATATAATCAAAGCCTGGAAAAGTATATTCTTGTTACTCATTATGAAGCTGAAAAAATAAATTGCTGTCATTACTCATGATGTTTAAACGATGCAACTTGTTCCATTGCTCAGTGTGTTGCTTACTGATTTTTAAAAAAGGAATCAACAGAATAGCATCCGATTTGAAAAATTGTTGCTAAACTGCTTAAATATATCTGTAAAAGGTAACTTTGAAAAAGAATTAGAAAAAGTTACACTAATATTTCCCTCTACCTGCTACATCATTTTGGGAATGCCATGTGACTTGAAATTCATTACTTCCAAGCCCTGGATAGAACATCAGAACATTTGATTTGCAGCACTTTTCATTGACATACACTTTTACAAGCAGGAAAATTCATCTCTCCTCAAAAAAATATAGTTTGAAGCTCAATCATACACTCTTGGCATCTGCCTATATGCCAATTCAGAGATTACTTCAATGCAGGCAACACAAAACAGATATGCACATTAATGGAGCCTCAAGTCAGTGGCGATGTATGATAATCATTTAGCGCAGAAAATCCTCCAGGCTTGGCAAGCTGGAAAGAATGCACTCAATTTGAGGGAAATTTAAGAGCAAAGAGGAAAGTGCGGCTTTTGTGGAATGCAGAAAAACGACATTTCATGCATTCTAAGACAAAGCACCAATGTGTATTTGCCAAAAAAGAAAGTGACTTACTTATTGATGTCCCAACCCTGGAATAAAGAGTCCAGACCCATAAACTTAGGTTAACTAGGACCACCCTTATTGAATCCATCCATCCATCCATCCATCTAGGGCCTGCCATGTGTGGGGCAAGCCAGAAATAAATAGGCCTTTGCCCCTGCCCCATCACGCGGTGCAGTCTGGCGCCGTCTGCGCCATCTGCCAATTGGTAGCCTCTTCTGGAGAGGGCATCAAACTCCTTCTCTCCAGGCAGCAAGGGCTGACATGGTCGGGGAGGCATTAGTACATATCATACATTGATAACAGGACTATTTCAAACAGCATAGTTTTGATGGCTATGGTACTTGGTAGCATAGTTTTCATGTAAGTGGTAGTTTCTCCACGCAGCCAGCTATTTCCTAGTAGTCACCAGGTCATTATTCTGCCTGTTCAGTGCCCACTTCTCTTTCCATACCACTGGCAGCTGTTCTTCCTGGCAGCTTACAATACTGCCTTGGTAGCCTTTAACATGTGACACAGCCTCAAGCAGGTATTAAACTAACAACAATCTCATCAATCAGTGTGAAAATATCAGTGGAAAATAGATTCAGAAAATGAACCACACTGACCAATACTATGATTATGGGACATTTGTTTAGCTGAAGTTTGAGTAACAGAGGACATAGAATACAAGAAAGACATAAGACGCAGAACAGACATAATTCAAATTATCTAAGAAATATATGGAGGCAAAGGAATGACCTAAAAAAAAAATGAGGTCAAGGAACTATCTGCAACAAAAATGTTGCACTGAATCCTCAAACAGACTGGATCAGGGGCAGCGGTTAGCTTCTGGAGGAGAGGAAAAGAAGGAAACCACACACTGTTTCCTTCTTACCTTCCTGAAATCTTCCCCTGCTGTACTACATACCAATTAAGAGCTGCGACTTGGGGTTGTCTTTCAGGCTTTCAAAACTGAGTGCTTTAGTGTTCATTGGTGCGCCAGGAGCATTTGGGCCCTCTAGACATTGCTGGACTATAAATCATCCTACAGAGCCAGTGTGATGTAGTGGCTTGAGCGCTGAGACAATGACTGCAGAGACCTTGGGCAAGTCACACTCTTTCAGCCTCAGAGGAAGGCAACAGCAACCCCCCTCTGAACAAATCTTGCCAAGAAACCCCCATGATAGGTTCACCTTAGGATCGCCAAAAGCCAGAAATGAGTCGAAGGACCACCACAACAAATAAATCATCATCCTTGGCCAGGTCTGTGCTGCCTGGGGCTGATGGAAACTGGAGTCTCCTTTCTCTTTAGTGTTGTGTGTTGGAGAGTCTGTAAATTTGCAGACACTGAAGAAGAAAATAGTAACTTCTCCACACAGTATAGGAAGGAAGATGGTTCACTAAAACTGTTGGCTTATATGTCTTCATCACAAAGAGCGAGCACAGTTCTAGTGAGAGAAATCACTTTTACTCACACTTGCCCTTGTATTCTAGAATAATCTGCTTTTAAACATGAGGAAGAGCTAGGCTCTGGCTGTTCATCATAACTCTTTTTTTTAAACTGTGGCAGTCATTTCACTGGTTAAATGGCCTTGGCATAAGGATATGTGAGAAATCAGTGATAGATGGCAGCTTCCTTGACACTGCAGTGGGAAATCTACTTCAAATTTAGTTGAAGGTGCTTAACTCTATCCCTAAAACATATTTATTATGCCGGATAACTCCATTAAGGTTCAGACTAAAATCTGGAGCAGCTTTATCACCAGCTGCCCTGGGTTTGGATTGCACTGCAATCTGAACTAACTAGATTTGCATTTCTTGGACAGAAACAGAAATGTGTTTTGCTGTCAAAATCTGTACATTTGCAAAGTTCATAATGCAGTTTGGAAAAAACTGTACAGAAAAAACATGTTTCTCAAACAATTAAGAATAATGTATATGTGTTGCAGGAGTCATAAAAGTAAATGTTTCATCTATTTAGAAACTGCTGGAAAAATATGTGTGTTTTATGAGTTGCCTTGGGTCCCATTCTTTAAGAAAGGCAGCAAATAAATTAGTAAATAAATACAATAAACGTGTGTGTGTGTGTTTTAAAATGCATATGGAGACATAAACAGTTTTTCATGATGAAGCCCGCCCAAAAAAAAACACCCCAAAGAGAAATCCAGTCAACTTGGCTTTGAATAAAAATTGAGAAGATTTATATATGTGTGTATGTATGTATGCATGTATTTATTTATTATATTTGTAGGCTGCCTTTCTCCCAGAATTGATACCCAAGGCTGCTTATCTCTAGTTTGGGGGCTGTTTTTATAGTTATTGATTGCTGTTGGGTTTATGATTTTATTTTATTGAATAAAAAGTTGTATGCTACTCAGAATGTCAGGTAAGTGGTGTATAAGTATTTTATATCAATCAGTGAATAAAATTAGCTGTCATTAAAAGATCTTCTAATTTTAACACTGAAAGAGTAAAAGTTCTAAATAGGGAGGGGGGAAAAAGACCATCCTTATGGGCACCAGATCACAGTGGAACACACTCTCCAGAAAAAGCCAGTCTGCCCTCTGCAGGCTTATAGGCAACTATGCAACTGTTCCCTTCCATTCCTTCATTATATGAAATTACTCTTGAGGATACTTCTATATTCTTAATAGTAGTGTTCCACCTACTGAAGCTACTTCTACATAGAACTGTATTGAACTGGATTGTTAGACCCACGACAGCTAGTAAGATTTGGCCATATATTTACTTCTTTCCCATCTTCTTAGACCTTTTCCATAGAGTCTCTATATGGTAGGTGAAAAGGAAGGCGAAGGGAGAAAGAATGTAGCAGCACCTTTAAGACTTTTTTTTTAAAAAAAATTATCATGAGCTTTATGGATATAAGTCTGCAAGAGATTTTAACATGGCTACTTCTTTAAAAACTCCTGTGTGGTAGGTAATGGTTCTGAGACTCCTTCAGATGAAGATCACCAGGAATTCAATCAGAATACTAAGATGTTTTTTTTTCTAAATTCACTTAGTCCATTTTGAACTTCTTTTTTTATTAGATATGATCTTGAAAACTATAGTCTGTTAAAGTCAAGCATTTAAATCAAGCTTACGTGTCTATAATTTCCAGGATCCTATCTAGAGTTACAATTGTGCACATCTGCCTATGTGAGACAGGTGTTTCATCAGGCCTTTGCAAAGGCCATTTCCACACTACACTCTTATAGTGCAATTATTCCACTTTCAACATCCTATGGAATCCTGGGGTTTGCAGTTTAGCCAGTCCCTCTCTAAACTGCAAATCCCAGGATTCCATAGGATGTTGAAAGTGGAATAATCACGCTATAAGAGCGTAGCGTGGAAATGGCCAAATTGTCTGGTATGGGGGGACATGTCCAAAGAAAAAGAACTGGGTACCAGGCAGTGTTCCACTTTTCATGTGCAAGTGCTTTTTGAAATCTTGGGTGAATACCATCCAGTCCTGTTTAATCATCACTCTTTAAAAATCAATGAATTTACTCTAAAATCTCTTCTGTAGATACCTCAACATGCAACTCTTCTTCTAGTTCACCACCCAAGAAGAATACTTCAAATGTTGGCCATTCTTCTACACCTTCTTTTGTGGCAAGACATGGGAAGAACTCATTTATCCTGTCATCCATGAGTGCTCCTCTTATTCACAGTAAGTCTAACAGCCCTAGTCTTTCTTTGCCAGGGTTCCTCCTTCTAATACATTTCAAAAACAACATGCTAGGCTTAAAAATAGTTTTATTCAGTCACACCCCCAAAGTTCCTTTTTATTATACACTTACAATACACTATCCAAAAATTATGTTCTTGTTTATCCTAACATGGATAACACTTCTACTCTTTAAAAGAAGGTGTTTTCTCTCTCTCCTTTTTTGGCTTCTAGTTTTTGTTTTCACACAACAGTTTTATCTCAACTTCTTTCTCTTACATACACACACACAGCACATCCACATGCCCCTACTTTAGAGAGATAGCTATATTAATCAGTATCAGCATAAAAAGAAGTAGTCTTGTGGCATCTAAAAGACTACTTTAATCCAACATAAACTTCCATAGACTACAGCATTCTTCCTCAGATTCAGAGGTGTAGGATAGGTTAACACAGTTGCTCCTCTAGATGCAGTGTGTGCTCTGTGCATCATCTGTCAACCACTCTTTTAAAACTTTAATTTCTGAATTTTAGTTGTATATATGAGGAACAACTTAGATTAAGGCCCCTTTGAGTAAGGGGGAATACATGCAACATACTAAAACCTATACCTACATGGAACAAAACAAAGACGTATGAATATACTGAAAAACAGAATACTGGCCTCAAACCCAGTCAACAGAAACCAGAGGCCTTATCTGGCTGCTCAGAAACAAATTTCTACATGTAGTGAGTGCACTGTGAGTTTTGAAATAAGCTATTATATTATTAGAAAGGTGTGGACAACTGCTAAAGATCATACCCGCCCCCCAAAAAACCACACCATTTGCTATTCATCCAGGTTTTATGATATTTCTGCTTTTTTCTAATCTTGATATTAGTCTCTATACAGGAAAATTAATGGATAAGATAATAGTGAGGGAGTAGAGTTAGTGGCTGGAAATTACGATCAGTGTGAGAATTTTTCATTACCATCATTTCATAACATGACGGCTTCACTCTCCCCTCATAAGGGGAAGCTTATCTACAGAATGTGAAATGGGACTACATGAAAGAGTTAATCCAAAGGATCTGCAACACTTCAAAAACAGCCAAAAAAGCATCTGTGATACCTTGTAATGAAAAATTTTGGCTCTTTCAGTCTCCTAACCCCACTCTTTGCCCATCTCACAAAAATAACTCACCTGGATTAATGGTAATAAATCTGTTATCTTTTGGTAAAGTTGTCACTGATGCTGTCTCAGGTCTTCTTGGAATTTCATGAATATATTGTTCATTTGTGAATGCTGGTGGCACTTGGGTGGAAGGGACTATTTTGAAATGAGTGTCTATTTCTGTAATTCCTTCTCCTTTGGGCGTCCTACCCGTTGGGAGAATGTTTTGGCCTTGCTCTTGATCCGGTATGGTTTTATTCCCTCCCTCCTCCATAGTCCTGTTGGGAGCGAGAGTGGTGTTTGTAACCTCAGTGTTGTTCTGTATGTCACCAGCCTCTGTTGCGGCACTCTTTTCTTTCTTTTCTGAATCCTTTTCCCTCTCTTCTTCATGCTCTCTTTCACCATCCTCACTTTCACTTTTCTCATCCTTTTCTCCATCCTCTGCTCCTTCATTGTCCTTTGTGAGAGCGGAATCACTGTCCGGTCCTGGAGAAGACAGTGCCTCAGTGGTAGCCACAACTGGCCTTGCTGACTGCTTATTGGCAGAAGCAGATGTCGGGAGACGAGTCGGCCAAACAGTACTGGGGAAAGAGGAAATGCCACTCCCACTAAACCCAAGGCCGGCAAGCAAGGTGCTGGTGACCACTGAAGCCACCGTTGCTTGGCTCCCGCTGGAGGAAGGCCCCATTCCAGTTGCCATGGACACAAAAGAAAAGGGGAGGCCTGAGGAAGTCCAAGTAGAAGATCCAGAACTGATGGGAGCCATGTCGGCTGAAGGTGCCGGCGAAGCTGTAGGCTTGAAGAAATCACCAGGGGGAACAAGAGAAGAAAACACAGCAGAGAGACCATCAGTAGAGGTACCTGACATGCTACCTCGGCTCTTTTTTCCTTTTGTTTTCCTTTTCTTTCCAAACACTCCATTGTGCCCATTATTCTGTTTAAATAAGACAAGTATATTTAAACAATTGTAGTTAAATCTAGCTGGCAAAAACATTAAGATTCACAAGACAAACAACACACAAGGCATAAAACAGCTATGTTGTATTTACAAAAGGCCCTTGTGTTTTGGATCACACCTAAAATTATAGTTTTCTGATTTAACATGAAGTATCAATTTGGAAAAGAAACACAAAGATTCTGGCATTGTTGCCAGAACCTTTGAAATTCCCCCCACCCCTCCAGGTACAATCCATCACAACCTAAGCTCTTCTAAATCTGATTGGTTTCAGTGAGAAAGTTAAGCTGCACATACTTAAATCCTTCCCACTGAAATAAATGAGATTAAGAAAAACAATAGCTTGTGTGTATATTTTTCATAAGACATGAAAGACTTTTTAATTATACTGTCTTGTTTTCTCTTTCCTTTAGGGGACTCCTGTTTGAATTCTTTTTGTTAAAACATTTCTACTAACTCCAGCAAGTATGATGATACAACAGCTTTACTCTATTTTTTACTGTTTTTCCAGTGTTCCATTAACATTTTCCTTTGCCTATAATTTTACTATATTTAGCAGCTGTGTTCATTGGTTACTAAAGGCATGCAATTTATGACATTAGATACTTAACTATTCCCCCACAAATAGCACTACAGTTACTAATCTTCACTTGCTACACTGGGGCAATAATTTCTGTCCTAAATTGCTGTATCCAGGTCTTAGTTTCCATTCAAAGAAAGCCTAGCCCATTATACAAGGCTGACACGCCTCCATTAGAAAGAATGGCATGGCCAAGGTACTATAATGCAGAACTAAGATTGTGGTGGCACATCTTTAACTACATTTATATTTACTACATTTATATATGGAATTTTAGTTGATGCACCTAAAATATTTTACAATCTAACAGGCAGGACAGAAAAGGTAAAAGACATGGGGAAGGAAGAAATTTATTAATATTAATGTAAAAATGTCATCATTCATTAGTGTTATTAGACCTCCAAACTGATTTTTCCCATACTGTCACAAAACTTCCCACAGTTATCCACAATGTAAATCTATAAATTTTGCTGCATGACCAGGTTAAGCAACACCTGATGTTTTATTGTTTCTTGGCTATAACATATGTTAACTTGGATTACGCTGATCTGTGTGTTTTTAAAAAGTACCACAAGCCATAAATTGTTCCAACGGGATATAAATAATGAATTATAACCAAAATTAAACTAAGTACAATAGCTCTTCTTTTAACACTAGTTTTACATTACTTTAGATGACTTTAAAGGGGCATAAGATAGCTTCAAGCAGTGCATGTTTATCAATGGCTATCAGTAATAATGGCTGAACTGAGCTTCTGTGTTTAAGTGCAGTGTGTCCCTGAGGGGTAACAACAGGGCTTGTGAGCTTCCTAGCAGCATCAGATCAGCCACTATGAAAAGCAAGATATTGGTCAATATGAACCAGAAGGGCATTTCTAACTTTTATGGCCCTTAACTTACAACAGTTGCTGTCCACTGGCACCTGCAGGCTATATCACTCTTTTCTAGCCTGGCACTCTCTAGTTACATTGAATAACTTCCATCATGCCTATGAGCATGCCCACACTGACTAAGGATGACAAAAGTTACACTCCAATACATATGAGGGTACTAGGCTGGATAAGTTCTATCCGCATTATTAGCTCTCTGGCTGCTATGCACTTACATACATGCAAGTACTCTGTCTTGCTCTAAACTAGGAAAGATCAAGAAACTCATCTGTGAGCTGGAGATACCCTTAATTTTCCATTCTTTCTTTGGTCTGATTTAAACTAGGATGAAGATTATTACACAGTTGGCCCTCCACATTTGCTAGAGATAAGGGCACAGCACCCCTGCAAAAGTGGGAAAAAACTCAAATATCAAAATGTATGTATTGTCTGTGGAAAGAGGGCAAAGCATGGTGGGAAAAATGGGCACTCAGGGTCCAAACCAGGTCAAGAAAGGAGAGGGAAGGCAAAGGGCTTGGCATGCTGAGCCTGTACTTCCTCTCCTGCCTATCTACTCCCTTGGGTATATGGAGGGCATTAGGAGAGGGTTTGTGGTGATGAGAAATCAGGCTGCGATCCGCCCTTAGCCGGCCAGACAGCTGGTGATAGTGGTGGTGGTGGTAAAGGAGGCGGACCAGAGGCAGGATTTTAAAGGGTTGCACAGCCTAATCAGAGCCACCAAGAGGGTAAGTTTCTCCAGAAAAGAAGCACTTCTCTAGGGCAGGGGTTGGAGAAACTTGCAAATAATCAAGTCTGTGAAAGTGACACCTGCAGCTGTGGAGGGCTAGCTGTAATTTAATTTTAGCTAGCCTACAATGAATGTTGTGTCCCTAATAATAATAACATAACAATAACAATTACAATAACAGTAATAGGAATGTGTTTTAATGAAAAAAGAGCTGTCATTTTATTAGTCTTTATCCACCTTAACTGAGACTATTTCCGCACTGGACTGTTATAGCGCGACGATTCCACTTGCAACATCCTATGGAATCCTGGGGTTTGCTGTTTCGGGAGGGGCTGGCCGGCCCCCCGCAAAACGGCAAACCCCAGGATTCCATAGGATGTTGCAAGTGGAATCGTCACGCTATAACAGTCCAGTGCAGAAATGGCCTGAGTTTTCCAGAGAATGGGCGAAACAGGTTAAATAACCCCTGGTGTCTAATCCCCCAAGGAAACCCATACGGCAGCTGGGAGGACCAATCTTCTGCAGCAACAACTTAGTCCACAGTACCATGTAGCTGTCCACTCCCTGCCCCATGATTAGAATTCTGTGAGGGGTGCAGCCCTGCTCTCTCTGTTACGCATGTGTACAAGACGAATGTTAAGAGACATACTATTTTCCATAGATTCTTTCCACAGCAAAGCTGCACATTCAAAGCTTTGAGATGGTTGCTTACTATGACTATCTTGCTCAAAAATGGGAAGGAATTTTGAACATCTGGCACATTGCTTTTTTTAAAAAAAAATGCTGAATGTGCAGTTGCTCTCAAAATCTGTGTAGCCTTTTGCATTTCCAAATGCGACTAAGCAAAATGAAAAACAAAATGCTGAGTACGTCCCCATGTATTGATTCATTCCCCAGGTTTCCTGAATGTTTTTTAAATACTCTTCAGTGCATTATTTGCTGTGCAGAAAATGTTCAAAAATTCTATTTACTTAATACACTTAAATGTAGCAGCATAGTCTCAGGGTGGTTGTGGTCTCTCTGATGTAAAATTTAGTCAACCAGGGATGAGAGACATCTCAGAGCACTTCACTGACACCCCTGCAAATCTCTCAATTCTGACTGCTTTTATTAGGGATTTACTACATTATGCTGCCATCTGCTGGCTAAAGTTGTCACAAATATATTTATATTCATTTCAATAACTCATTTCACTTACCACTCCTGTTTTTACTATTCGGGTCCCTTCAAAAATTCGAGTTGTGTTATCTGATGGTATGGAGAGGGGGAAGCAGAAAGAGAATGAAATAATAATAGTAATAGTAATAATAATAATAATAAAACTGTACAACTAGAAAAAACATTTGCTAAACACTATTTTATTTTTTTATCTTATATCCTGCCCTCTATCCAGAGATCTCTCAGCAGAAGCAAGGATGAAGGATTTTAAGCAAAAAGATCCCAACCACTATTAATGTATGCTGTAGTATCCTACATTCCTCATATTTAATAAGAATACATTGATTCCTAAGCCAGCTGATTTTTAAGAACCAGGGCTTCCTTTGTGCCGTGACACATTAGTGTGTCGCCTGAAGTGTGTAGGTGTGTTGCCTACAATCTTTATAAATTTATAAATCATATGTTTTTAAAAATATATGAAAGGTTTTCAAGAGATATGTTGTGTCCCCATACATTTTGTTACTATAATGTATGTATGTGTCTCTATCTCTTATCAGGGGTTAGTTTAACCTCCAGCTTGCTAGTAAAACTGAAATTACTGCGTCATGAAATGATGCACATCTAAAAAGTATGTCACCAACATGAAAAGTTTGGAAAGCTCTGTTGTAGACATTCAAGTTCTCAGGTGTTATTCTATACTTCTAAAAGCAAGCAAATACACAATGAAAATTTTTTGACTTACCCCTGACACTACAAACTTGCTAGCATTATACTCCCCTTGCCTCTCCTGTCCTACACCTTACCATGATGCTCTACTTCTAAAGCAAGAGTGAGAAACTTCTGTTTCTGTAATTAAAATAAAAACTTAGCCACTCCTAACACAACTACTTCACCTTAAATTTCGACCACAAATATTCAGAATCCTCCACCAATACATACATATATACATACATACATACATACATACATACATATACATATACATATACATATATATATATATATATAATGTGGATATATTGGATGTACATATAGGTCCATGAAGATGACCTATGTATTCAGAAGGTTTTATGTATACTGTAGATAACCTCAAATGTGCAGAGAAGACATTAAAAAAAAAATATTCTCTCCTTTGTTGCTCAGTCACAAGAACTGATGGTTGTACATGTTCACTGTCCTCTCGCTGTTAATAAATTTTGGCAGCACAGAACATGGCATAGACCTGAACCCACACTGAGTAGTGATCATTTCCTTTGCCTAGTCCAGAAGGCAACGAAACTCAATGTTTCTTTAGAACTTGTCATTCTATGAATCACGTTCATCTGAATGATGTCTTTATTAATTGCATGTGACTGTAAGTTGATGTAAGCACTGTTCCCAAACAACTCGCAGCAACAGCTTGCAACAACTACAACTACAAATGTTTATTGGCCATGGGAATGTTATATAAGAACAGGAAAATCACACGGCTTTACCTTGAAAAAGCATTGTCTGGCTAAAATCACTGCGCATGTCATTTCGGCAAACTGCTTGAACTCTGAACAGATAAAGGATGTCAGGTGAGACATGGCTAATGATGGCTTTCTGTTTAAAAAAAATAGATATTATTCAGTGTTATCCCTCCCGATGGGAATGATCAATCTGCAAAACAAAAATAGTACTTAAAACACATTTTACAGGAAGGGCAAGCTTAATTGAACAGAGAAACTCATCCCTTGGGTCTGAGTATGCATGAAGGAACAATGCCAAAGGATTTATGCAACTCTTTGGCTAGGAGCAAAAAGTTACCCTTTGAGGAAAAATAAGCAATGCCCCCCAACCATGAACATGGAGATGATATTATCTGTAGAATGGGATAAACCGGCTCCTCCTGACTTCCTCCTGCCGCAGGAGTATCTGCCTACATAGGAAGAGATGATTGGAACTACCCTGAAGCAGTGACTTTGCAAGGCAGAACTGCCACAAGACACTGTGCCCTGGCTTAGCATATAACTTTTCAGCATAATGCACAAAGGCACAAGTTTCCATCTCTGTACTCACACCATCCTAATGAGACTAAGGCCATTTCCGCATTAGACTGTTATAGCGCTATTATTCCACTTTCAACATCCTACAGAATCCTGGGGGTTGCAGGTTAGGGAGGGGACACTTGGTCCCTCCCTAACCTGCAACCTCCAGGATTCTGTAGGATGTTGAAAGTGGAATAATAGCGCTATAACAGTCTAGTGCAGAAATGGCCTGATCTCTATTTACATATGTTCCAAAAGTGAAAGTGCTAAAGCAGCTGAAAACTTGAACTTTCAAAGAAGGGAGTATGGATATGGAATTATATCTCTTTGCCATATGTGATTCACCCAGTTGTTTTAAAAGTGTGTAGGCTCTTACTCACGCGGAGGGGCAGCAAGGGACAAAGACATGAACTCTTCCCTTTCGACCACTATTCTTACTATATCTCATGTGCTGTTGCGACAACTATCTGCAGCAGCTGAGATCCTCTATCTTTAAAAGCTTTCCATGAAATTTCAAGCTGTTATCTTTCAAGGTTCTCAGTTGCTCACCAAGCCTCCACAGCTGCTTTCTACACAAGTGGTGTGACAGCAATGGAGGGGCTGCTGAGCCAGTGTGCTTTTCCCCACTGCCTTTCCTCATGTGTAGAACCCAATTGCTTTTAAAAATGACTTAACAAGGGTATAGTTATATTATCTTTGATACAAAAGGTCTCTGTGACCTTCTGACGTGGCTTGCTTTGGTGTGATTCAAAAGCTATTACAAGCCTGTCAAGAAGAGGCTTACAGGATGTGGTCCGTCAAGCCCATGAGATGTTCTTCTGTGTAATCAAAGTTTTCTTTAAGCAGGGATTTTACAGTGGTGATTCTGGCTATTCTTGAAGAACTTTTTGTGGCAGAGACATGAAAATGCATTCCTTGGGTTACACATTGGTTAAGGGCAGATTCCTGGAAAGACAATGTGAAACTAGATTCTTCTCATAATTAATCCTTCAGCTACTAAAATAATTGAGAATTCTTTCACTAGATCCTCAAATTAGTATGTAAAAATGCTGGTTAGCAGAAACAACTGTTCATGGTTCTTGCTCAAAAGAATATGTTTCCTTTGTGTAGGGATGTTTAATCCTTCACTACTTTTGTTCTTGAAGGAAGCAGCAAATAATTTTAGCAATTTGTTTCCCACTGCAAGAAAGCCTTTGAAAAATATATAAAGTGAGATTTTCTTTCTGCTTCTATTTTTAGAAAGCTGCAAGAATCCCTAAAAAGTTGTTCACTAAGCTTTTAAAAGGAGGCTAACAGGATGTCAAGAGTGGAGGGGTGCCTGGGATAGAATGACATGATGGATTACTGGGGGTGGGTGAAATACTCTGGTCCGCAACAAAGACCAGATAACCTGATGAAAAGATCTAGGAGCCCACAATGGTGGGAAGTAGTCTTGCAACAAGCATTTTATGGAACAGGAAGAATGATAAAATCCACCTTATAACTATTAGAAGAACAGACATACATATATCTAACTGTGGCCAAACCATGAAGGTGGGTTCTGCTCTTTATAGCCTTGGGCATTTAGTAGACAAGGTTGGTTGATGAACTGGACCTTGGTGAATTCTGATACATATTGACCTCATCCACACCTTCTGGACTAATGTGTGGATGGGAGGATAGTTATCCCTTGGAATACACACTTCCTTCAAGTTTACGATGTTGGTCTTGGTTCAAAAGTGTTTCAAAATGCATTTCAAATATGCATTTAAAATGCACATTTTATTCAAATATATTCAAAGATAGGAATTTAAATACATATTTTAATGCACATTTCCATGCAGATTTTTCTTTAAAAAATGCAGATTAATGAAGAAATGGAATGGAACAGATGTATGAATTAACACATGCTAAAGTGACATGAAACAGAAATAGATCAATCCGCTCATATTTTTGAATTATAAAAATTGTCCCCTCCAGTATTCGAGAGCCCTCGGCTAGCCAGCAAAGGTGAAGATATCCCCACCCTTCCTTGCCTTCCACAGAGGTAAAGAAGTAGGGAGTACAGAAAAGAAAATACATGTTGAATAGCCGCTGAAAAGCCCAGGGCAGGGGGAGGGGGAACCCAATAATAACTTTGACTTGGACTGGCATTCTTTTGGTCACAGACTGGTGCTTACCCATGGTTTCTAACTGCCAATCATTATCACACTGTAACAGCTAAGTGACCAATTATGAAAGAATAAAAACGAATGGAAATTGTGCAACAGCTATTCCCTGGGGAATATGCCCCATGTTTGTAACCAGATATTTTTCCTAATTAATGCACTCTCTTCTTATTACTAATTAAAAGAGGAAAAACAACCTCCCTTAAGACTGTGAAATGATGACAAGTTTGAAATTACTACGCAGCCCTAACCTTGGGCACCTTTCAGAAGATTGCTTTCTGATTTCATGAAGCACATCACTCCCTAATGCGACCTAGATAACAACTTCTAGTGGGGGAAAATTGAAAATATAAATGGAAATTAAGTAAAAGAACCTCAGTCTCAGGAAGAATA
The DNA here is from genome assembly GCA_948474755.1 of Ctenosaura bakeri. Taxonomy (NCBI): domain Eukaryota; kingdom Metazoa; phylum Chordata; class Lepidosauria; order Squamata; family Iguanidae; genus Ctenosaura; species Ctenosaura bakeri. Next base: position 51,964 of record CAOLHI010000759.1, on the reverse strand, counting down.
AGAGACATATTATCCTATAACTGATTGAATGGTACCCAGGAAGTGTGTATTTGCAAAGGAGTAGAAAAGATAACCGTCATTAGAAATTTCACTCATCACGGCTGCATTTTTATGTGCATATACAATTACTGATTTCATTATTCCAGAAGCTTGCTTTGATTAACAATAAACTGAGCTCTTTCAAAAGTGGAATATGTCACTTTCATTCTATACACATGGAATTTTAAAGACTTGTACAGTCGTCATTTCTAGACTGGTATTTCAAAAGACATACAGACTGCCCCTCCTTGTGCTTATGTTTCTTGCAAAATCTGAAACGCTCTGTTACACAGGACAGATAGTTCTGAAGGCCAAATGCCTCCCCAAAACAATGGTTGAGCTAATGTGAACATTCACAGAAGTATTGCCAATGACATATTTGCATTAGGATCCCTTGGGTTCTGGGGAGTGGTGAGGGGTTTCAGGATTAGGCTTTTGGTGTAAAGAAAGATACAGGATCCCAGGACACCTGCCCCATTTTGAACTCAACAGGTTCTAGTTGGTATCATGCAAAGAAAGAATCAGATTTAGATGCTTTCATGTTGTGGAATGGTGAGCAGACCCCCAACTAACACCGTTCATGTTTTAAATGGAATTAAGTGGAATCATAAATTTAGCTTAAGCCCCATATGCTTCATATCCCTACCTTCTACTGAGGAAAGACAGAGTAAGGCTATCTTAACACTAATGGCAATTTCTGATGCTGTGGTTTTACCAGGTCCTTGTCACTGTCCTTGGTGAATGTCTTCTCCTTTTCATCTTCATTTTTAGTCCAGCTGTAGGAAATCATATAGTTCATAATGGGAGGGTGATAGATCATCTCTGGTTGATTCCAGGTCACCAGCAAGGCTGTTCTGTTCACTGATTTCACTTTCATGTTGACAGGGGGAGTACTGCAGACTGGAAAAAGGGAAAATGTGATTATGATACATGAATCAAAGTTAAAGGCATAAATAAAAGGTACATGTTAACTTTTGCTGCTGTTATATCCCTTCAAAGTTTCCCTGACCTATGCTGACCCTACCATAGGGTTTTCTTGCCAAGATGTATTCAGAATACGATTGGCATTGCTTTCCTCTTAGACTGAGCAAGAAAAATTTGCCCATGGTTACCCAGTGAATTTCCAGGGCTGAGTGAAAATTTGTGATCCTGAGCTCCCAGAATCCTAGTCCAACAAATCTGAACAAATATAGTCAAGAAAAGGTTGACATAAGCCAGAAATTACTTGAAGGCACACAACAACATAACAACAGCTAGTGAGCTTCATAGCTAAAGAATGATCTGAACCAGAGTCTCTATATTCCTTAGCCTAAGCTAGTCAGCTATGGTATCTGTCATGCCACATGGGGAGGAGGCTTCCATTCACATTTTGAACAGCAACTGTGGAGATCGAAGTCAGAGAACTTTGATGCAGGAGAAAGCATTAGAGCCCCTTGTCTGCATGATGTGGTCTCAATTTGCCTCTTCCTTGCCACATCACCTTTTCTGTTAACACAAAAATAACAATCCCAATCTAGCCTTGCACAGACAATATATACACACATATACATATATACATGCACATGAAAACACTGCTAAACAATAACACAGGATTTTCTCTTGGGGATGCTACTTAACAAGTGCTAAAAATCTATGAAGCCATAGTGAACCATTTCTGATAATGAGTAAAGAACCAGAGACAGAGATCATGATTAAATAACTGTTGGTCAATGGGGGAAGAGTAAATATATCCATGTTCCAGTTGGACAGCAAGCAAAGTGAATGATCTGTGTATGAAATAAGAAATATGCTAATTTACAATGGCTCAATGGGTTTTTCCCCCTTATGTACCTGAAGCATAAAGGTCTTAATGGAGAACACTAGGTGGCACTAATAGGCAACTGATGAAATGCTGTGCTTTTCTTACTGAATGATTTTTAAGATTAGGAAACAGCAATTCACCAAGATAACATCTGGACAGGTTCTCAAACTTTCTTGCCAAATTCTACCCTCAGAATCCCAGCAAAAACCAGGCAATTGGATGTATTTGCTGACAGTGGAAGTTCAGGGTTCCACCTCACTACTTCCCACATACATACAGTGCCTTTTTCTTTCACACACTCCTTTTGTGATTCCTGTGAGAACTTTTCCAAGAAGGCCAGTATTCTCACCACTCTTGTTGCAATCAGTGGTCAGGATGCTATGCTGTGATGGTGCTAAGTCAGTGGTAGCTGCATCAGGATGTACCAGATGGCATGGCATACAGGCTGTATGAATTTCCTTGTGGGAGATTCAGTACAGCTCATCAGACCACCCAATCTCCTCCAAAGCCCTCAGGCATTTCCTCCAAATTGTGGCAAAAATCCATGTTTTTCAGCAAAAGAATGGATGATAAAAGTTGAAAGCACCCTGCAAAGCCAACTTCTTGCTGTTTTAGGGAGACACTCTGAAACAGCAAAATCTGCCGAAATAACCCTAAAGATTACCAACAGTTGCACAATGTTGCTTCTAATCACCCCAAATGGTGGTTGTGACATCACTGACCAGCCCACTGGAGCTTCAGAGAGCAGTGAAGTGGAGTGCTGTGAGCTTCCAATTTCTGAAGTGCACTCCTGTGCTAGGCTGTAAGCTAGTATCAACACAAAAGTCCTTGGGGAACCTTTTTTCTTGTGAAGGGCTGTGCCAACATGGACACAGAAACAAAGACATGCCTAGAGTAAAAGTGATTACCAAAGACACTAGGCCTGCAGTTTTGAGAGAGGGACAGATGACACAGAAGGTCCCAGATTTTTTTTTCCCTAGGTCTAGACAATGTGATCAGACCATGAGAAACCTCTACCAGGGCCCTGTCCTGGACTTCAGAAGCAACTGGTCATATACAGTGTTGACCCAGAATATACACAAGAAGAAGAGGAAGAGGGAAGAATTAATGTGCAGGTACAACCCTAACTGCTGATCTCTAAACCATGGGCTGTACCTGCACACTGCATTAGCTGGTTATTGAATTACTTAAGCTCTGAGGTTCCATGCTGCCTCTTCACACTGCCCTTTTGTAAGCATTTTCTCCCTACTTATCCTCATTAACTGTTAAATGTCACTGATGTTAACAGAGGGGCAAGCCAACTTGTAGGTCCCAGGTAAATTGCTAGGCATCCCACACTAGGATGGCATGGAAAATTTTACTGTGGTGTTCTGGGGTTTCCTACAGTGTGCTTGGGCAGAATTCAAGGCTGATAAGATCTACTCTGTTTCTTATTAGAACCCTTAGTTCTACCAACAAGGGCCAAGTACGAAAGGCACATACTTAAACATTTCAGAATTTGAGCCCCCAAATTTCTTCCAAATACCAGACTTAAAAAAACATTCATACAAAGCCACTGCAGATTACACCAGAATTTCTTCATTGCATTAGTTTATCTAATTACCCCATACCTGATTACCCGGAGACTGTATTTATAGTATATCTAGGGTGCTAAAGGAAGGAGAAGTCATTTTGGTGCTGCTGTTCACACAAGTTTCTGCCAATTTCTACAGAAGGAGGAGGGGAAGAGTTGTCTTCCCTCCGCCACCACCACCCCTTCCCCATGTATCCAACTGATATTTTACTATGAAGCCTCTGGTCTTACAAATGATGTTACTTCAGACTGAGAAACCTTCATTAACTACACGATTTCCTCAGCCACCACTCTAAGGCACAAGGGAAAAGTGTACTATGATAAGCATTAACTAGAATATTTGGATTGACGAGTGAGCAAAAATGAGCATATGGTTTATTAATTTAGCTAAACCTGTTCAGGACACAACAGTACCAAAAATGCTTGATCTATAATTCCACCTGGTGAATCAATTAAGGTGCCACATAATAAGTTAGCTAAAAATGTAGCTAATTCCTGAAAAGCAGAATGACTTAAGAGCCACAAAGCAAAATGGTGGTCTACACAATTGGTGGTCTACACTTCCTGTTTTACTGTATTTATTCTTCCTGTCATTAGCATAAGCATGTCAAAACACAAAAATGTTTTCTTCCTACTCTCAATTTTAGTAGGGTTCAATAGGTTTGACAATGGAATAGATCATTTCTAAAAGTAGTGGACTCCTCTGCTTTGCAGGTTTTTAAGCAAAGGTGAGATGGTTACCTGTCAAGGAAGATTTAGCTGTGGATATCTGCACTGGTAGGTGGTTGGACAAGATGGCCCTTGTGATTCTTTTCAGCACTCTGATTCTATGATGCCAGGTCAACCACATTTCTCCCAGGGGGGAAAAATGCAAGGGTGACAGAGGACGGGGAGGGCTGGGGGCAGTAGCTGTTCTATTCATATAATCAGTGTTTAATAAGTAGACAGGGAAGGCTCAAGCATGTATCCAAGCCTTTCAGACACGTGAAGAGAGAGCCTTGTGACTACTTCTTCAAAGAAGAGATTGGAGAGTAATGGGAACCTCTTTGTGTCATAACAACCACCGTTCTCTACTGTTACGTACATAGGGTACAGACTGGAACATTTACTAGGAAAGCATTTAAAAATGTTTTGTCAATCATTTGTGAGCTCAAAAATCTAATCATTTACAGTGACACTAGGTGGGGAAAAATGCTTAACACATCAAATTGCTATTGTTTTAATTCCTAATATTAACATTAGAAACCAAAGGACTGGTAGAGAAAATGGCATAAAATATTTTGGTTGATACTACTGCCAGTTGTTGTCGGTTCCTTCGAAAATGCTCTAGGGAAAATTTAAATTGCCTTCCTCAGTCAGGTGACCACACCCCACAGGTGCTGGATGGGGGTGATGAGATTTTCAGCCCAAAAGGTACAGACTGGGGAGGGCTGGCCTAACACAACAGTATCTAACAATGTGTTCAAAAGGCAATTTGATTGCATGATCATTAACTCTTGCTCCAAATATTTTGGTGCCAGTAACTGTTGTTGTTATCGTTGTTATTGTTGTTGTGTGTCTTCAAGTTGTTTCCGACTTATGGCAACCCTAAAATCACAGGATTTTCTAGGGGCTGAAAGTATGTGAGGTTAACCAGTGGGTTTCCATGGACAAGGGAGGAACTGAACCTTGGTTTCCAGGGCTGTAGTCCAACACCTAACACCCAAACCACTACATCATGCTAACTGCATTGCTTTAATTCATGGGTGGATAATTGAGGATGGAGAGGGACATTTTTCACTTCTATCCCATGATGAACCATACCAGTGCACTTAGCATATCTGGAAGTTACATCAAGTCACTTCTGGTTTCATTTTCAGTCCCTTTTGGAGGAATTTTTAAAAGGTTTGATATAGAGGAATGGGAGACAAATCTGTTGTGTTTTGCAGCATTTATGAACCATTTTGAACAGCCCTGGATGGAAAAATCATATCTCTTCTCTGCTGGAGACAGCCAAGGTCAAGTCCCCCAACCACCAACTCTTACTATCATTATATCTAAATATTATATCTATCATTGTATCTAAATAGGTTTTTTTTCTATATTGTCTGTGGATTGCCTATTACCAATAATAGTTTTGTTGTATAACATTGTGGTCTCAGAGCCTTACATGTAAGTTCTTTCCATACACGTACATGGTTGCTATGTTTGATATGTAGTTGTTAAGAATACACTGTAAGACTTTGGTTGGTATAAATACTAATATTTGATTATGGTTTTATGGTTTGTTTGTTTTTTATCCCTCTCCTGGGTAGTCATTCCCTTAGTTCAGAGGAGGAAGTGCTAGTTTTTCTGGTGGAAAAGTCACATCCCCAAATTAATTTTTAATTTTCTTTTTTTTCTGGGAGCTTTGGAGGGTTTCATGGGCTGCAATTTGCAACCTAGGGGACTGCTTGTAGTCCACAGGCCACATTTTGGTCTTGCCTTGCCTTTATTTACATCTCTGGCTACCAAAGGAAGCAGGTAAAAGACACCATTTCAAGTTAAGTTAGTACCAATTTCATAGTTTCTGGAATTATACCCTGATCCCAGGGTAGGGTTAAGCAACTTTAGCAGGACCAGCAAGCACTTTTCTGCCTCTGAGAGATGCAAGGATTTCTAAAATGAAAATCAAAACCAAAATTTTGTTTTAATGGTAAACACTGCGTTGGGGAGGAGCATCCCATTTAAAAAAAGAATCACCGTTCCTGAGGCTTCTAAGAGAAGCAGTTCACACATGTCCCTTTAATGCCAGAAAAAGAGTGATTGGGGATACGCAAGAAGCAAAAATTCCCCAGTGCTGCATCTGTTTCCTAGAGGGAAAGGTTATTTATTTATTTAATTTATATCTGACTTTCTGTCACCATAGAACCCAAAACATCTTACAATAGAGATAAAACAAAATAACTAAACCATCTATATAGTACAAAAGTTAACAAGTGTTGAACAACTAATTCAATTAAAGCACTACTTCAAAAACATTAAAAACACATTGAAGGCATATTAAAATATATTAAAGAAGACAGCTTGTCAACTGAACATCCTTCTGCCTCGACTAGTTAAACACTGAAGACCTGTCTAAATAAAGTTTTTTGTCTGCTAGAAAAGACAGCAAAGAGGGGAGCATCCAAGCCTTCCTTGGAAGAGAATCCTCATATATTGCATCTTGTTGACTCTTTATTTGGAACAATGATGATTATGGCAATCATAATGATGATTTCACCACCACCAGAATAATATTAACATTGTAATTTATTAGGGATGTACTGTCTTACTGACACTGTCAAGTTGGGAATGCAGTGCCCGTGTATCACTACACTGTGCTTTCTCCTACTTTTCTCACCCCTGAACCTCTCAGAGCTGCCCAAAGGCCGGCTCAGGTGGGTTTCCCAGTCCTCCAGAACATGTTTTGAGGAGTGTGTGTGTGTGTGTGGGGGTAATGGGAGGTGGAAATGGGGAGATGAGGCTGCCCCCTAAACAATTCTGTTCTATCAGTGGATACCTCTCACAGGATTTAGGTCTATGGACCTTTGTGCTCTATACTGTACTAGTGCTATTATTCTACTTTCAACATGCTGTGAAGGTCTGGGGTTTGTAGTTTCCTGAGGCCAAAGAGCTCTTTGGCTGGGAATTCTAAAGGACCCCTCCCTAAACTGCAAACCCCAGGATTCCATAGGATGTTGAAAGTAGAACAATAGTATTATAACAGTATAGTGTGGAAAGGTCCTATGATTCCCACTTAACATGTTATTTAGGGTTTAAGAAGGGGCAAGGTATGGGAGGTGCTCCTGGTCAGCAGAAAGACAGATCAGGGAATAAGGATTCAGCCTGTGTTAGATGGGGTCACACTCTCTCTGAAGATGCAGGTCTGCAGCCTGGGAATGCTCCTGGATTCAACTCTGAGCCTGGAAGCCCAGGTCTCAGCAGTAGCCAGGAGTGCATTTACACAGTTAAGGCTTGTGCGCCAGCTATGCCCATTCCTTGAGACGACAGACCAAGCCATAGTAGCACATGCCTTGGTTACATCCCAGTTGGACCATTGTAACGTGCTCTACATGGGGCTGCCTTTGAAGAGTGCTCGGAAACTTCAGCTAGTCCAAAGAGAGCTGCAGCTAGGCTGTTAACTGGAGCTGGTTACAGGGATCACACAAACCCCCTGCTGCAACAGCTCCACTGGCTGCTGGTCTGTTTCCAGGCACAATTCAAAGTGCTGGTGATGACCCTTAAAGCCCTACACGGCTCAGGTCCAGGTTATTTGAAGGACCGTATCCTCCCCTACAAATGAACCTTGGCTTTGAGATCTGCTAGAGAGATCTCTCTGTCTCACCACCCTCACAGGTACATTTGGTGGGAATGCGGGAGAGGGCCTTCTCAGTGGCTGCCCCCAGGCTCTGGAACTCCCTTCGTGGAGAGGTCAGACTGGCACCCTCTCTACCTTCTCTCCAGAGACAACTGAAGACATTCTTATTTTGGCCAGCATTGTGAAGAAAGATGCTAGTTATTTTAATTGTGATTGGTTTGTTGTTTTTAATATGTATTTTAATGTTGTTTTAATTACTACTGTTTTTTAATATGTATTTTAACTTTTGTATGTTATAGTTTTAACTATGTTTTCTTTTTAAACTATTGAAAGCTGCTTTGAGTCCTTTTGAGGAGAAAAGTGGGGTATAAATAAAGATGATGATGATGATGATAATAGTAGTAGTAGTAGTAGTTTAGGCTGTATAATATCATTATTAGCGGATGTACCTATACACTTAAGATTACATTTTGAGATTTATGAAAGGGAGAGCAAAGCAACTGACAAAAGAAGTTGCTTTATGTAGATGCAAATAAGTTAAAACGTTTCTCCCCTCCCATCCCAAGGGTTTCACTAGATTTGCTTCAAGCACATCCTTTTCCTTCTCCACTTTTACTTGAGTCTCAGCATTCTGTAAGAAACCCGTTGTTCACCATGACAGATTGTGTCTATCACTGAAACAAAATTTCTTCATGCAAGCATCGTAGGTGGTACTCTCCTTCTATAGTTCCTATAACTACAAGAAAGATCTTGCTCATATTTCACACAAGGGACAGACCCAGACATCCTCAGCTTGCTATCACACATTGTATATGACATGCTATATTTAGCTCATAGCGCTAGACAGAAAAGAAAGAACTAGGAGAACAGACAGATGACTTTTTGCTGAAGTCTTTCAGGCTTCCTGATTATTTGTATGTACTTGTCAACATATTTGTTGTATTAAGGATTGCACTTAAAGCTCCAGGCAATTTGAAGCTAATCTTGAAGCTCCAGGCAACTTCCCTATCAAATTTAGAGACAGAGACAAATTTAGAGAAAATGTAGTCCTTCACACAATCTGCATTAAATTTCACTGTGCTCAAATGTGCTGAGCATCTGTTTGATAGTACCACAAAAACTTCCAGGGGAGGAAAATGTTTGTAGGGACTATCCATTGAAGCAGAGCTTTCCAAACTGTGTGTCGCAACATGTTAGTGTGTCACCTGCAGTGTGTAGTGTGTTGCACAAACGTAACAGGTAGAGGAGCTGCCTCTCCTGCTGCCGCTGCCCTGGGCCAAAGAAGACTCCGCGAAGGCAGCAGTGGTGGGCCAGATCTGGGTGGAGGGGCTGCCCCTCCTGCTGCCACTGCCCTGGGCCAAGGAAGACCCCAGCAAGGGCAGCGGTGGCAGTGGGCCAGGCATGGGTGGAGAGGCTGCCTCCACTTACTGAATTACTTCCTGCATTACTCTGTCATGAAATGATGCATGTCTAAAAAGTGCGTTACCAACATGAAAAATTTGGAAAGCTCTGCCTTAAAGCATACGGCCCTCCAGATACTATTGGATTGCATTGTTGTTGTTATATGTCTTCAAAACATTTCTGACTTACGGCAACCCTAAGGTGAATCTATCATGGGTTTTTTTGGGGTTGAGAGTGTGTGACGCACCGAAGGTCACCCACTGGGTTTTCCATGGCCAAGTGTGGGATCAAACTCTGATCTCCAGTAGTCCAACACTCAAACCACTATACTACACTGGCTCTCAATCCCCTTGGATTACATTAAAGGAATATATAAAAAAATGTATAACGTACTTACTATGCAAAAGTTGTTTAGCCGGGCACGTATGTATTTCAATGTATATGGCAATATGGTTATAAGGCTGGCATGTAGGTTGCAGTGCAAGTAGGTGACTGCCAGGGCCAGCTAACCTTAACAGTCGTTAGACCATTTTTCTTTCCCTTGGTCTGGCTTCCTTTAAGTCTCCACTCTTAGGATCCGTGCCTTTGTTACTGGTTTGCCCTGTCTTTGCAGTATCACCTAGTTGTTTTTATAGACAGTACCTGTTCTGACTATGACTTCTTGACTCTGTATGTTTTTCCTTGTGGGAAGAATCACTCACAGAAAAGGCCCTGATACAAAGAAGAATAGGAAATGTACTAAACTACAACTTTAGAGGTAGAAAAATATTTTAAAATATTCAAAAAATGGTCAAAAATGATGGTTGTCAAGTATTGAGAATCCTGGACTGACAAAAACCTCTGTGGTTCAGGACCTATTCTGTCCAAAGTTTATACATTGTTGTTTTGTGCAGCAAATAGATTATTTTTTTGCGCAGGAAATAGTATTTCTATGAAAAAATACTAAAAAATTTTTGCAGACAAATCTGCATTAAATTTCACTTGCACAGACAAAGCTGTTTTATGCATCATAGAATCATAGAAATGTAGAGTTGGAAGAGACCACAGGGGCCATCCAGTCCAACCCCCTGCCATGCAGGAACGCCCTCAAAGCACTCCCAACAGATGGCCATCCAGCCTCTGCTTAAAAACCTCCAAGGAAGGAGCCTCCACTACACTCTGAGGCAGCAGATTCCACTGCCAGACAGCCCTGACTGTCAGGAAGTTCTTCCTGAGCTTCAGGTGGAATCTCCTTTCCTGCAGCTTCAATCCATTGCATCAAGCCACTATGGATGAATTTTGTGCAGAATAACCCCATAATTGTGAATAGATCATGGATACTAGGCAGTTTTTGAAGACTCTGGCCATTTTTGCACTAGACTGCTATAGTGCTATTATTCCACTTTCAAAATCCTATGGAATCCTGGGGTTTGCAGTTTAGGGAGGGGCCTTGAGAATTCTCAGATTCAGAACTCAGAGAGAGCTCTTTGGCCTCAGTGAACTGAAAACCCCAGAATTCCACAGGATGTTGAAAGTGGAATAATAGCATTATAATAGTGTAGTGCAGAAACAGCTTCAGAAAATTGATAAAATTATGCATTGCTTCCTTCAGGGGAAAACAAAAAACAAAACAAAAAACAAAACAAAAAAAAAACAGTGAAGAATGACATCCTTGTCCAGCATACATCACTGGCTATGATGGCTGGGGTGATAGAAGCTGAAATTCAATGACCTCCAGAGGGCTACACATTCACCATTATTAGCCTATTCTGCTCATACTGGCAAAATGATTTAAAGGGAGAAAGCACAAAAGCAGATTTGCTGATACACGGGGCATGATTTTATAAATTATTATTTTGTAATGCAGAGGAAGGCACTGGGAAAATGGTGGACTGGGATTGCAGTTTGAAATTTAGCAGAATAGCAAAAGTTTTTGACTCCCAGCTGTATTAACAATAGCAACACATGACATAGGCTTCTCTACTATGAAATAAAGAGTGCTTGGGGAGAAGCAAGCAGGGGGTTTATAGCTGAAAGAACCATGAACCCAGTTCCAGGGCTCTGTACAAATTCTTGGGATCCTTGGAGCATATGACTCAAGGTTCTCTGTTCATTATTTCAAAGTGTGTACCTGGCTCCTAAGTTACCTTTGTTTAAAGCTCCAGCTGGTAGATTCCTGGGTTGATAAAACATAATAATCAAAACTACAAGCATGGTCATATCTGTTCTAAAGCACATATTACTGTCCAATTCCTAAGTTATTACAAAGCATGATAAAGGGCAGAGATGAGGGACATTTGGTCCTCCATGAGGTTACTGGACTATAATTCCCATCATCTCTCACCAATGAGTAGGCTTGATGGGAATTGTACTCTGACAATATATGGAGAGTTCATGTTCCCTAGCTCCGACATAGTGAATAAAGACATGCCAACCTGTTCTTATGCTGACCTACAATTAAGGAAACAACAGAAATGTGGAAAGAGGAGAAAATGAGAAGCACATGAGAAGGCAGCCGAGATGACATGAAATGCACACATGAAGTAGCATAAAATAAACAAATGAACAACCAAAAAACAAACAACATTGAAAGATGTGATCCTCCAGTAAGATGCAGGATACACTCTGAAAAGCAAACAGGAGATGAAGATTGAAATCCAAAAGGGGGAAGGAGGAGGACTCATGTGGAATACTTGAGAAATATCTCTTTTGCTGATTTGGAGTCAATGCTACTTGGTTGGTGCTAATGTTGTAAATTAGAACTGTTCATTAACCAACTCTAAGATCACAGTTAAAGGCAGCACTCAAAGGCAAATCCCAACTGATGACAAGGAGGGCCATGTGAGACACTAGCGAAGGGCAATCAGGCACCTTTGGTGAGGCAATCAGGCATCTGTGCCAGAGAACTCTGATGTCAAGAGAACTCCTCATGGGATTTTCAGGTAAGTGTTGTGAAGCTTGGGAAAGCACAGTTAATGAGGTCCAAAGTTGTTACAATAATAAAACAAATATACTTCTATAAACAACAGTTCGTCACCCTAAATCAAAGATATCGTGCCATAGAATTTATTATTACAGTGGGGAAAGGGGAATCCTATATTTATAACTAGCGTATAACTAACTTTGTAGGGCTACTTAGTTTTTTTTTTAAGATTCTAGTATTTAAAACAACAATAGCAAAGTCCTCTTCAGTAATTGATACACTGAATATGAAGTGGGGCACCTGGATTACAGCCAACCCTAGGTAACCTATGTGCATTAGACACCAACATATGAAGGTGCAATAATAACTCACTCCTGATTTTGCCAAGTAAGGATTAATCACTGTTAAATCTATATGTATACACATTTACTACACTTTAGATCCAGTTCAAATAGGCAAATTAGAGCCAGGTTGGGAAAGATGGACACAATCCTGTGTCTCACTATGTTTATGAGATTCTTGGGATTCTAATTACTCAGAAGGCAAAATCCACTTGATCTCACAGACTGAACACAGCTGTAACAGAGCACTGTTTACTTGGCTTTGCTTGTTCCTCAAGCAAACTCTCCAATTCCCAACTTCCAGCTGAACAAGAATCCACAGGAACCAAATAAAATCCATGCAGTTCAACCTCATTCAACAGTTCCACTGATGTCCGCTTTACTATAAATTGGTTTATGTATCCATCAATTGTCTATAAATCTGGACAGTCCAGACAATCTCCACCTACACTGTCCAGATTGTCCTACTAGCATATATGTTCAAAACAGAGTATTGTGTGAAATCTGGGATGGGGAATGTTCTGCTCTCAGTGTGTTCTTGGACTTTTACTTTCATCGGCATAGAAAATGGTGGCTGCATGGGAGTTGTACTTCAGCATAATGTGGAGAGTCAGAACTTGACCAACCTTTTGCTAAATGGATCATCAAGCAGACTATATCGTTGAGATCAAGACCATGAAAAAACTGAAGTACCTCTTGGTTATCTTAGCCTAATGGATTGCTTGTACAGGTACATAAGATTTACTTCCTTAATTTACTGAAAGGAAAAGAAAACTATTATTTTGGATGAGCAAAACTGGTCCTTAGTTTAGTACATTGCCCATGTCTGCTCCAATTTGGATAAAAGTCCTATCATTCAATACGTTGATAATTACAGTCAGCATTATAACTGAAGGAAAACATAAGAAAGATAAAGGGGCAGGTTGTGATCATGCAGTGAGGTGCCTCTTCCATGCTTAGTCCAAAAACAATCAGTACTCTGAATACAAACACCCAACAGAAAAATGTAGGGCATTATTTAATTTCATTCCCTGTTCATAATTTAAAATACCAATACTATGAAGTGTTTGAGAGAGAGTACCCTGGTGACACAATCAGAACATATTTTTGTCTCTTGCAACCAGAATCAGTATTAGCAGTGGCTCTGGAGTCTCCCTCTGGTGTCTCCTGAATTTTCAAGATATACAGTTTCTCCTCTGACCAGTAGACCCCGTAGGGCAAGGAGAAGCCAACACACCACAATGCCTGGCAGTTGTTGTCATGGTGTCTTCTGATCAGCAGACCACATCTGGATAAATTAACATGTGTCATCAATAAAATCATTCACTGTTATCTCTGATAGTTATCTGCCATTTCTTAACAACAACAACATCTCAAAGTGGGCAGCAGAATACCAGGTGGCTTTACGATCTCATTAGGGAAAAGCTTCTTCATGCAGATTTTCTGTCCTAGAGCAAAGTCTCCTCCATCTGATGAGCATCTAGATTCTAACTGGGAGAGGATGAAATACAGGCTAAAGGACATTTTTGTCACTGTTTAGGAGGAGAGGGTTTTTTCCCATGCATTGTTCTCCCCAGGCATTTTTCTGATATTTAACTCTATGTTACTGATGGACATGAATTACTTATGGATTCAGGGTCTGGGAGCAGTTCTAGATTTATGGGCCAGAAGATAACCCATAACTCTGACAATATGAAACTTCCAAAAATGATGCTGTCCTAGCAAAATTATGAACACAATTGTGCTGGTATTGACAGTCATTAATGAAGGCTGAAAAGCAGTTCACTAGTCTGTAATCCACAGCCCATTTACTCTGGAGTAGAGTCATAAAAGTGTATGGCACTAATGTGGGTTGTGGCCATTCTCCATTACTTCATCTGGGATATGTGGGTTTATTTACTGCGTTTCAGCCTAGAATCAATAAATCATATAGGAGTTGGGGTTATCGTGGCTGCCAGATCAGATTTGTACATCACTTTCAGATCTAAAATGCTGCAAAGAAGTCACGTTTTCACCTTCTTGACAATTTTAAGAGCCACTCTTGATTTACAGTGACAGGAGACAGAAAATAAAACAACATATTCCAGAAAATAAAAAAGGCTTACCACAGTATCTAAGAGGCACCAAAGCGTAGGAAATCAAATGATCAAGTTGCTAAGATTCCCTTCATAGCCCTCGTGAAATTTACATGTTTCTCCTGACAAATGGTTTGAGGATTTCCTATGTAACTGGAATCTAAACTTTATTAGCTCCTGCTGACAATAACGACGACGATGATGATGGTGGTGATGATGATGATGATGATTAACTGCACACTGTTACCTGTTAGTTGCCATCAGTGCCTATGGTATTGACACTGTTTGAAAACTGTATGAAAAATCTTGAGTGTTGTGAAACTTTGATGAGAAGAATCCTAGACAAGAATCTTCATAGTTAGGGATTTGAATCACAGAAACGTCCCCAGCTCCCTAAGATGTTCCTCATAGGGCATGGCTTCCCAACCCTTCATCATTTTGGTCGCTCTCCTCTGGACACATTCCAGCTTGTTAACTCTGATAGATTGGGCAGATGTTTATTGTTTTAAATTGGCAGACATACTGTGGGTGCACTAGGTATGTATATATTTTTTAAGTTTCATTCTCATAGGGAAGAAATAATTTAATCAATTTTTCTCCCAGCTGCAGGAAGGTCCTTAAAATGGTGCAGTTTTCAAGAATTATTTGAAGTTCTGGACATAATCTGCTTGAAAAATACGACATGGGGGGTTTTGTGTGTGCAAAAAATGACATTTTTAACGCAACAATGCTGTTTTCTTCACAGAAAACAACATTCCTCAAACAAAATCTCTCACTCTCTGCACAGAATAAATACTAAACCATGCATGATTCTTCCTCAGTGGGGTTTTCCAATGCTTTGGAAACCACTTCATTGTTTGAATTTTTGCAAGTATTCTTTTAATCTGCATTGTGCTCTATGTTTTACTGAAACGATCATAATTCATCCCCAGAAAAAAAAAGTAACTCAGGAAAGCAATGTATTTGCATAAGAATTCCCTCCTGTTAATAATAAATCAGCTTCCTTGCTTCCACTAACTACTTGTCCAGACTCTGTTGTTAATCAGCTGCGGGAACAAACTGAAATACAGAATGCATCTGAACTATCTTTAAATTCAGAGAAACGTAACATACCTTCCAGCAATGTCTGCACAGTGAAATAACTTTCAGTGCAAAACCAGCAGAAAAACTCTGATAATTAATTTCAGCTAGGATTTACGAGTCCCAGTTTCACAAGTCAACTTTAGTCCTGCAAAGTATATTTATCTCTTTCTCCATCCCTCTTCTGAAAGCTTCCTATCCATCCCAATTAAAGGGCTACACAACAAGCAAATCAGCACATAGCAGACATGCTGATCTTTCTGGAAGGACAGAGAAAACTAAAAGAAAAATTACAAAAGAGAAGATGAGAAAGTAGCTACTTAGAGGAGAAATCATCCCTTGGATGTCCCTCAAAGCATTACAATCTACTTTGTTATGGAGAACATCAACATTTTATGTAGAATCCTTGCAAACTCTGAAAACACAATACAACAGTCTGCTAAAGCTAACAAAAAAGAGGAAGGGACTAATAAGAAACAGCACAAATCTGTGCAAATGGCACAGATTAATCCCAGTAGTAGTAGTAGTAGTACTAGCAGCAGCAGTTGCTGCCGCCAGCACCGCCTGTACAAAAAAGAGTGGGTGAAAATTAACCTCTTTCAACTGATGCTATCAAAAAGGATGTTAGGGTATGATCAACACAACACTATTCTTGTTTGCCAGTGAAATAATCTGTTGCAACAAGGCCTTCTGAAAGGATGACGCTACAGAGTGATGTATTGAACTTATTGGGAAAATAAACAAGATGAACTCCCACTTGTGGATTGTGACTTCAAGTCATTTTATTTATGTGTCAGTAGTTCAGGCAGACCAGTGTTTTCATTCTGTGCTCACCTTTGCTGAGACAAGGGCTGGGAGGAGTCACTTTGCTGTCTCTTGGTAACAAATATAAGTCACTGCTGTCACCTCTGGAGGGATGTGTGACAATTCGCTTTAGATTGGTAACAATGGAAGTATGCATTTCTTATTTAACTTTGTAAAAATCTACCTAGCATTGTAGTTCACTTAGCACACAATCACTTAGGATTGAGAGAAATGGATCACATTTGCCGCTACAGATAGAGCCTTAACCACAAGAAGTCAGCCTCAAATCATTACTCCATGTGTCCTTCTAAAGGCCAGAATAGAAACAATGGTACCAGGCAGGTTGTGAGTACAAACAACATATGGAACGAACAAACAAACAAACAAACAGCACATTCACTGGCCAGTGAAATATGCCTAGCATCCTGTTGGTTAGTCTCAACTAGAGTTGTTGTTGTTATGTGCATTTAAGTCATTCCTAACATATGGGAAGGCTAAGGTGAACCTATCATGGGGTTTTCTTGGCAAGATTTGCCTTTACTTTCCTCTGTGGCTGAGAGAATGTGACTTGCCCAGCAGGTTTCCATAGCTGAGTAGAGATTTGAACCTTGGTCTCTAGAGATGTACTCTGATGCTCAAACCACTACACCATAATAGCGATCCTCAACCAGAGTAAATACATCAATTGTGAGTCAACACACAGGTAAACCCAAACTGATTCAGTGGTTCTGCTCTTGTTTGGACTAAAATAAGCTTTAGGCCTGCAGCTGCCACAAAAATGGGTCAAAAATCCAGATTTCATCAGGTGGTACATACTCAAATAGAGATGCCAGCTAAGAGCCAGGCAATAATCATGAGGTCAGCATGTTTCTGAGAGTGGTCTTTACAAGAGAAAAATCTTCCAACCAGCTCTTGGTCAACTGCTTGCAGGAAAAGCCTCAGCTAAAGAAGTTCGAAAGGAATGAAGCGTATGCTCCCACAAAAGATTTTCAAGCTAAGCCACACAAACACTCTAGATGCCACATGTGACATGCCTGGGATTGCTAACTTCACAACATCATCACAATCATGCAGCAGGGTCAATAAGCTTACTCGCACAAAAACATTCTGTGTGAATCAGACTTTAAAGCTGCTTTTGCCCAGATGGAATTAGTTAGCTTCCTAATGTTCTGCGCATAGAGAACATCAATCAAAGAGATAGCTTTTGCTTCAAAGAGGTTTTTCACCAGGCATTCTGCTGTGCAAAAGAGTACTTTTGATTTCGACTGTATGTAAAATAGACAAAATCAATGTTAAACTGGGGGAAATGTGGGTTGGAATCCTGTTAGTGCACGATGCTAGCCAATCTACACCAATGTAGGCAGTGGCGGCAGATGGGAAAAAAATGGTAAAGGACCCAAGAGACTATCAGTTTTTTCTGTTTTTCCACTGCCGCATGGCCCTGGAAAAAAGTGCAAACACCATCATAGTGCATCAACAGGATTCTGGACCTCAATTCACATTGCTCACTTGAACTCTAACAATGAAAGTATTACACATATTATAGTGTGTGATAAAGGTCACAGACTTAACTAAATGGTAACTAACTACACTATCCCTTTGATAAATTGGTAAACTGTACTAGGACACTTTCTAGGTCTGTGGATAAAAACTTGTGAATTCCATCTATCCCAAGTTTGCTGGGAGAAGAGTGGCATATAGGTATGGAAAATACTCCAAACATATGTTAACAACCAACAGATATATATTTAGAATTTTGTCTTGGGCCAGGCCAAAAAAGCAGCATCCTTTGCTTCTTCCCACTTCCCCAAGTTCTCATGCTGGAAAGAATTGTGGCATTATTACAGCTGCCTTTTTTCCCCCAGCTATAGAGCCAGAGGAGAAAATGGGCAACCTGAATAGTATTTTGAAAATTTTGTCATGATGATAGGCCTTCAGCGACTTCAGAGAGTTGGCAGAATGGAAAGTAGGCATTGTGAGACTGGAGGCTAAAGGGAGATTCAGGTCAGTGGCACACAGATCATGGGGGAAGCCTTTATAGGTACATGGGCCAAAGCTTACAACCAAGATTAACCATTAAATAAGCAATGCCAAGCTTGAAGTCTGAAAGGTCTAGGAAAGTCAATGTCTTTAGTGTGGCAGTGCAGTGACTCTTCAATACAGGGGGACATCATAACTTCCAGTTACTTCTGATTTTGTAATAAATGGGGGAAGAAGTCTTTTTGGGTGTGGACATGGCCTGTAACAGATCTCAAAGAAACAAAACTGGCCCTTGGACTTGCTGAAATTGCTCACACCTGTTCAAGAAAGACAGTAGCTATAGCTACAATAGTACTGATCCTCTTAGGTTACGGGACTGGGAAACATTCAGACCTTTCTTGTGCTGCCTCTTCTGCAGGTCAGATGATACATGTGAGATTCACTTTTGGTTAGGAAACTGCACTGAAAGATACCCACAACAAAAGCAAGGCCCTGTGCCTCTGAACCTTCCAGGAGTGACAGTTCTCCCTTCCTAATCTTCTAGTGGGGAAAATCTGAGAGCTGCAAAAATAGCTAGAGCACACGTGGCCAACATACAAAAAATGGCCAACCCCTGCTTCAGACAATATAAGGCAGTGGCGGACAACTCTAGCACACCTAGGGGTTAATCTTCTGTTCCTCGGATCCTCTGTGCACCAGAATTTCACTTCTGGTTTTGAAAAAAAAGGGACTTTTTTTTTTTTTTTACATTCAACATTACATTCAACATTACGGGAAGACAATCTGATTAAAGAGTGAATCACTACTCCCAGAGAATGCCAGGACAGACAGTTCATCCTTTTTGTTTGATCAGAAAAGGGTAGATCGGGGAGAATGGAGTAGTGAAGAGGGATTTTAAAAAAAATAACATTGAGGGAGGCATGCGGCTCCAGGGCCACCCCTGCTTGAACGCTATGGGAGAGGGTAGATGTAACCATCACTTCTCTATGGAGCGCCTTCTAGGTTGGATAGAGAGTCTCTAGAAAAAGCATTGTGGCCAGGAGCCCAGACACTCCAATGGAATGCATGAACATATACATATACATATACCTATACCTATACATACACATGTGGCTTTTGGCACCAGCTATCAAGACAAGGACTACCTGGACATTTACAAAAGCAGTAAAGTATTTGAAATACCATATAGCACATTATCAAGGTGCTCTCAAAAATAAAAATAAGCCCATTTAGTCGCTTTATTATAATGTAAGCTATTACTTTCTGTTAGTGCCCTGTAGCGAGAAGCTCCTTGCCAATAAATATTAATGCTTCCAAATGAAGATACAACACTAGTTTCAATGTCTCATAACCACAGAGTCATTACCTGGGCTCTGCAATGCTACATTTTTGATTAACAATATTCTTCAGTTCACTTGTGATCTCACTTGCTTTTCCCAAAGCTATTGTTTTCATGAACATGTATGTATTGGTGTGCAAAATGAATATCAGAGCTTCACTGTGTTGGGTTCCCTGATACAAAGAAGGCTGCCGTTGCTTGCTTATTTTGTTTAGGTCTGATCTCCACAAAACAGATGTCTTTCCAGGACAAACCACAAAGCACATTAACTCAGTTTGTGTGTTTTGGATGAACAATGGCTCTAGCATTGCACTGAGCCCCCATACTCCAGCAAGGACACATGGTACTTCTCTATGTTGCTATTTATGTTTCTTAATGGTTGGCTGCTACAGGAGCCAATCTTGACCAAAAAGCCGGGTATACACAGAATTCATTAACTGATTAAAGTGGGGTCTGCTCAGGAAAGCCTCAATCATTTCTGTCACAAACTAAATGGGTTCCAAAAGAAATCAAGCAGGAGGACTGGTGTGATAGCATCACAGGGAGAAATAACAAATTTTAAAAAGCAACTTAAGCAGAAAGAGTCCTTCATTTAAGATTTCTGCTTTTCAGCACTTTTACGAAAATAAATGCTTAGCAAAAAAAGGAAGCCCCTTTGTAAACTCTGCAAGGACAACAAAATCACTGGAGGTGTCAAAGCAGCAACTGCCCTGAGAATAAGATACGTGCCCTGTTTTTGGTTTGGTTTTAAATCACAGGGGACTTTGCCAAAAGCAATCAAGTGAATATCATATAAAATCACATATATTAAAGAAGAATGGAGTGGGTTATTAAATTCTTGTAGTGGAAGTATTTAATCTGCTGTCTTTGTATATGGATCTAAATACCCTAAAGTTACCAGATCCTGTCTGATCTTGGAAGTTAAGCAGGGTCACCTCTGGTTAGAATTTGGATGGGAGGCAGTCAATGATTAGCAGGTGCTACAGGCTGTATTTCAGAAGAATGAACTGGCAATTCCTCATCTGAGTAATAAACCCAACAAAATTCATGGGGTCGCTGTAAGTCAACAGGCAACCTGAAGACACACAAATACTTTTTGTACAAGCGAATAAAAGCCTGGTTTCAAATACATACCATTTTGGTTCAGGGATTCTCAATGATGTAGCACAAAATATTAACTCTTCCAGATGCACGTACCACCATGGCATGAAAACGTATCAGCATTTCTTCCTATTAGAAATTTGTGCAGTGTTCTCGGTTCAAATACTAATATGGCGGAGGGTGAGTGGGCTACAAGAGTGTTTCAATCTGTTGAGATTACCTAATGCCCTCACCTTTCCTTCATCTTTTGTTTTTAGATTATTAGAAACACAAGTCTGATGCCCAGGTTTCCTGTGCCTGATTCAATGTGTGACTAATTTGGAAAAAAAATGTTTAAAGAGAGCATATTAATAGAAAAACAATATATTTACACATCCCTGGTTATTACTCCCTGAATATTTTTTGGGTTACAACTTCCAGTATCCTATAGCCATCCTAGCCAGTGAAGATTCTGAGAACTGGCACCCAGACAGTTATTTTTCCAAGCTCCATACATATTTGCATGTAATAATAATAATAGTAATAATAGTAATAATAATAATAATAATAATAATAATAATAATAATAATAATAATAATAATAATAATAATAATAATAGAGAAAAATAAAGTCACAACACACTTTCCCCTGTTCTTTATGGTGAACTAGACTCTACCTTTGGAGGCTTCAGTGCCAAGTGGGTTTTCGAAGATGCTGCTTGTGACTTGGTTCCAAGCATCCTTCACAGCAGACTTGGAAACAACCCTGTTGTTCAGGCTCTGTTGAGGGCGGAAATTATTCCTCAGATATTCCACGGATTTGACGTGGTCTTGCTGTTCCGTGGTAAATATGGAATAAAACGCTTCCAGCTGAACGCAGCCATCAGGATGAGTAGAAGGGAAGGGGGGAAGAAAAGAAAAGAAAAAGGGGATGGGAGGGAAGGACATTAATTAGAAAAACAATGTGGTAAAATCTGGGCAGCTGATAAGAATGCAAAATGGCAGGAAGTACTGATGCCAAGATTGATAAATCAAACAGGAAACCAGGCTGCCCGCTGAAATCCTTGCCAACAGCCTTATCTAGCCCCATTTCTATCCTGCCAAGCAGCAGGAAAAAAAACACTTCAGAAACCCTCTACAAAGTTAATCTCTGAGGGAGGCAAGAGATAGATTCTTCCCTAGTCCCTATTTACTGCATATACTTACAAATATATACAGCTCTTTCTTTTGTTTTGAGCTGTGTTGTGTGCATGTGTGCGACTTGTGTAGTATTATGATGCCAAACAGGGCCACACATTGATTTTCTGCATAATATAAATCACAGCTCAGTGTACAGCCATTCCATCTTCCCATTATTTGTATTTATAGCAGTATCTTGAACAACCAGCAGTTCCTAGAGCACAGGTGCCCACTGTGCTGCACATTACAGATACTATAAAAGCCGGACCCTGCTAGACAAAGATAACAACTGCGGGTAAGGGGTGGAGGAGAGAAACTGAGAGGGAAAGCTACCACTCCAATGACAGGGTGGAACTCTTTTCTTTTGAGTTCTCTGTTCTTTTGAGTTCTCTTGAGTTCTCTAGTTTTCCCCAACTGGAGTCCTCCAGATGTGATGGACTACAACTCCTACCAATCCCCACACTATAGACCTGGATTATGGGAGCTACAGTCCAACATATCTGAAGAATGTAAGCTTGGGTAAAGCTGCTCTACCCACTAAACCACATGATTGTCACATCTTGTGCAACTTAGTCTGACAAAAGGATCCTATATATGCCTTCTTAGAGGCTGGTCCCAATGAATGCTTTGCGGCATATTTAAAGCTAAGAATATTTAGCACTGCAGCTTGTAAGGGAAAGTAACGTTCATTTATTTCAATTTACAAGTTGGAAAGAACTAAGTAAAGGAAGGTGACATGCACTACAAAGCAAATGCACCTAGAACAAATCCTTTTAATAAAGTTTTTAAAATGTCAGTTTTTGCCACTATACGGAGAACTATCTGCATAAATTAATCTGATTACACATTTGTGATTTCTACCTGTAATCTTTAGGCCCTTGAAAACATCTGCTTGGTACAAACCAAAAATACTGTTTTTTCAATACATTTCCATCACTAACCTATAAACATTTCTCTCTGTTTTCCGAGATGTATAATGCAATTTCATTTTTCTAATTTTTATTCAAAAATCTTTTGAAAAAGAAAGATGTATTAAAATAGCAAACTTTGCTACATCAAATATGCATCATAAAACTGTTGACAACTGTGGCCAGAGAGGTATAAACACTTTTTTTTTCAGAAGTGGGAAAGACTGTAGCTGAAGGGCTGTCAGATTCCTCAATCCAACACTTTCCTTTCCTATCTCCTAGGGGAAGAAAGGATCCCCCCACCCATCTGATATGCCCAAAGGAATCTGCTTCTCTACTGTAAGTCAAGAATTCAGCTTGGAGGGAAGGCCTCATCTATCTCTTGAAAACACTGGAATAATACTTCCTAATCTTTTTCTTTCTTTCATGGCCTTCCCCAGTTAGCTGGACTCACTTCATTTTACGAAGAGAAAAATATGCCCCTGCTTTCCACTGGGAAGACTGGGCCTTTGGAGTTCCAATTTCATACGCTTGTCAGTCTAAGGCCCTTTCCGCATGTAGAGGGGGAAATGGGGGAAACGCGCTAAAACAGAGCTTACCGGCAGCCGGTAAGTCCGTCACCATGCGGAGCAGCACGAGCTCGCTGCTCTGCAGTCCTCCGGCGTCCAAAATGGCAGATTCAGCGTCCAAAATGGTGGCTTCCAGCTGGCGGAGGCTCTCCACCAACCGGAGAAGCTCGCCAGCCGGAAGCCCGCCCCTGGCAGATCTGCAGGCACGCACTAGTGTGCGCCTGCAAATCTGCACTGGAGCGCGGTGACAGAGCTGCACGGGGCTGTGCGCTCCGTGCTTTTTAAAAACCTCTGAAAAGAGGTTTTTAAAAAATACCCCCGCACCACCAGTTCCGGTCACTTCAGAGCAGATTGAGGTGCGGAACTACAATAAAGTAGTCCGCCCCAATCCACTCCACAGTGCAGACGACCTCTGCTGAAGGTCGCTCTGCACCGTTTTAATACCCTGGTGCAGAAAGGGCCTAAGATTAGGGGAAGAGGCATGTGCAGCTGTAACCAAGAAGTGAAATGTAAAAATGGAACAGCTATACATTCAACATGCTTGCTGGTGAAGTACTAAATACCCAAGGAGCTTAATTACTTTAATAAATGCCTCTTCCCATATCAAGCTTTTTGCACCTTTCATTTATCAGTTGAGAATCTTCCCCCAGCACCTCTTCTGTCAGTGAGAGATAGAACAGTGGTGTCCTAGTTTACAAACACCCCCCTCCACAAGGAGATACACCTGCTACTGGTGGTCTGTAAACTTTAAGGAAGTTAACCATAGCACTGAACTTGTCCCCTAAACAGTCCAGAATCTTAGTTAGTGCCTTCAAGACCCAGAAAAAGATCCTCCATTCCACAGACACAGGAGTCAACACCTACCAATGTTTTGCACCAACTTTTGAGACATCAGACAAATATTTTTCTTGGTCTACTAGACATTCTGAAACACTTTAAGGTATCTGAGAACTGTGAGTATTGTAAACTCTTTGACTTTTAATTGCATTTTTATCTGCCCCATTCTGATTTACATTTTGTTATTTTAACTCTCTCTTTTTTTGGCCTTGGAGAGAGAGAGGGAGAGAGAGAAAGAGAAATCAGTATATACATGTTTTGGTGAAAATAAAGATAACACTTCCTGCTTCCTTTTAACAGTTTCTCTTGGATTCAGGCACTTTGCAAGCCTGTTCAAGCATCAGACTCAAGGATTCTAACTGGAGCATGTTCAGGGACCAGCCTCGGGTTCTTTCCCCTCCTCCTCTCACCGTAGGTAGGTGGTAATCAGTTAATCTGAAGATCCTATGTTAGTTTAGATTTCAACTCTTACAAATCCTAAATATGAAATTCAAACAATTCAAAAGTTTCTCCCTGCCGAGTGAAATTAATAGCGTTAACAAAATTTTTGCGTATTTTTGGATGACTTTTCACCTATCCGATGACTTTCATTTTTGCAAAGCACTGCATTTTGTGTGAAATACAAGATTTTCTTTCTTCCCACAAAACATTTACTCTCTCTCTCTCTCTCTCTCTTTTTTTAGCAAACACATTCTTTACAAATATGGTTTTATAAAAATCCCTTTCTTGGGGAGGGCGCAGGGGAGGGAGGGATAAAATGTTTCCAAGAAGGGCTATTCTCATTTTCTGGCTGAGTTGGGGTGTGTCTAGAAGGATCCAAGAGGGAAAAAGACGTGATATAAATGAAGCGATCGATTAACTGACTCGTCTGAGATCCACAGAAAGGCAGGAAGCTACGATTGGCCTGCAGGCTACAACCCTCACCCTTCCCAGTTTAGATTCTAGATATGGTAGTTAACTAGCTATTTTCTATCTGTAGAACAGTGAACAGAATCACAGCGGCGAATCAATATCTAAAGGGGTTGATGAAAAGGAGAGAATCTTTTGTTCAACAGAAGAAAAATAATAAAACATTTGTGAAGTAGTGTTACAGGTATGAAGGGAGTAGACCTTAGGGGCCTTTCCGCACAACACTATTATAGTGCTATTATTCCACTTTCAAGCTTCTATGGAATCCTGAAGTTTGCAGTCTAGAAAGAGGCATTTAGAATTCTCAGCCGGAGAACTGTTTGGCCTCAGTAAACTACAAACCCTAGAATTCCACAGGAGGTTGAAAGTGGAATAATATCACTAAAACACTGTAATGCGGAAAGGCCCCTAGACTAAAGCAGGAAGTTAGAAGGTTTTAAAAATCTCATTAAAATAGTTTTGGAAAGAAACTAGAGATTAAAAACCACATGTCTGTCACTTTTGGTTTTAAGGAACACCACGGTGTACATTATGAGAGCTATAACCATTAACTAGGTTACAAAATACGCTTTGTTAACATGCTAGCCTCTTCTCCACATCAAATAATTTCACTTATTTTCTCACAACACAGGAAAGAAATGAGGCCGTTAGTTATAGGTCACCAAAAGGTCCAACATGGGCAAGTATGACCCTTTCTAATCCATGTTCTACATTGGTTTACTTCTAAAATAAATGCAAGTTTACTTCACTGAGGACTGGTAGGGTTCGCTGGACCACATGAGCTCTGTGAACTGGTCCCTGAGTCACTAGAATTGGAATAGCTCTAGCACACTGGCTGTAGAGAAGCCAACCTCCATTGTCATTCAATTTAAGTATAACTAGATTGATGCTAGGGTTTATTTATACAGGCAGCACAGAGTTATTCAGTTGTAAAAGTGGGCAAAAAAAGCCAGATTCCAAAAACCTGAATTTTAGTGCCAAAGAGAAACAAAACAAAATGAAAAAAGGTCTGCTAATTTGATTTAATCCACTCCTTGACAACAGCAGACACTGAAGACAGGATAGTAGAAAAAGGCAAATGATCTTGGTGTGTCCTCTGAGTAAAATGATTGAGAAGTAGTGGGATCACTGACAGCTTGATGCTTTCATCTACCTCAATCATGTGAGGGTTACTGGATATTTGCACTCATTTATTCAGATAAATCTGTGACTTTTAGACTCTTAGACAGTTCCATCCAAGATGCCTCTGTTGCAAGGAGGTTTATTCTTATCATGAGCAAATAAAAGGCAGAACAGACTTCAGCAAGCAGACATTTTGAAAACAAAGGTTTTAAATGTCAAAGCCTTTTTAATTGTTAAAACATTTAGCTGCATTTCCACACTATTGCTTTGGGATGCCTCTCAATGAAAATGTCACTCACTGCCTTGATGTACAAACCATTCATTTTAGGAATCTGTACTCTTATTTCCAAGGTGCATAACGGGAGGCTTGTGCTGTAGCTAAAACACACACAAAAAGGTGTTTTTAGCAGTTCATAGTACACAATTCAAGAAGGATACTGACAAGCTGGAACATGTCCAGAGGAGGGTGACCAAAATGGTAAAATGCCTATGCCAGCAGCTTAGGGAGCTGTGTATGTTTAACCTGGAGAAGAGAGACTTAAGGGGTGACAGGACAGCTGTTTTTAAATATTTCTAGGGATTTTAAATATTTGAAGAGATGAAGCAAGCTTGTTTACTGCTGCTCCACAGACTAGGACATGGAGCAATGGCTTCAAACTTGCAGAAAAGAGATTCCATCTAAACATTACGAAGAACTTCCTGATGTTAAGAGAAGTTCGACAGTGGAATGCTCTGCCTTGGAGTGTGGTGGAGTTCTCCTTCTTTGGAAGTCTTTAAACAAAGGCTGGATGGCCATCCATCAAGAATGCTTTGATTGTGTAGTGCTACATGGCAAGGGGTTGGACTCGATGGCCCCTGTGGTGTCTTCCAGCTCTTTGATTCTATGGAAAATCAATGAAAACATTACATTCCTCCTTGCCTTATCAGTACTAGTTTTATGTATAGTTAAAATAACCTAGCCAAGAAGAAATGGGAAGATGGAAAAAGACAGAAATTTGTGTAAATATTTAGAGGACATTTTAAGTGTATTTGAACAAAATTATAATAGCTAAGAGGGTGGAAAGAGGATGTCATTCTTTGTTACTGATTGGGTAAAGTAGTTCATGTTCCCAGAATAATATAACAAAATCAACCCACTTCCTTTTCTATCAACACTATTCTTTTTTTGTTCTTGTATTCTTAAAAAAAAATCAATTTTATCCACCCTGGCCAAAAAAAAGAGAGTTTGTAATCTGGCTACAGCTTAAGTGAACAGGAATTGGGTGGAAAAACCAAGTCTAAGAAAACAGTAAGATAACTAGAAAACCTAGGCAAACTCTTTGCAGTATAAATGTACCTGGTGATAAGAGATGGGGACAGGCATGCGAAAAACTATCCATTCCACAATCTCGCTGCATGGTGGGGTAGTCAAGGATCCTGCATACCGATAGTAACTTCCCAGAGATGCAGGCAGGATATCCCTTAGCACAAATGGATCCAAAAAGGTCTCTTTCTCTGGAAAATAAGCAAACAAATATACAATAGGAAAAAAAAGGTACAATTTTCAAGGAAAGCTTAGAGCTCAGCAAACTTAATAAATGACATACTAAACTCATCCATAACTGAGCAGTAATAATATGATGCTCTAGGACTGCTCACTTAGTCATTATATTCATTCTTCAGAAAAACACGTTCTGAAGTCTACTTCGAGTAACAGACATGGCCACTAGTCACAATCTACTCGAATCTATATGATTCTGTTTTCTGCTGCTTAAAGATAGCTCTTTACATTCCTACTGCAGTTAACACACCCTTGCATTTTGCATTCCTCGGGTCATTATGCTGTGTGCATATGAAAATGTTCACTCAGAAAAATCTGCCTCAAGTGCTGTATGTTCTCTAACCCTTTAAAGTGCTTCACAATGAAGGAGCAGCACTTTCTAAAGTGCTCCTTCATCATACTCACAGGCCCCCTCCTGCAATGAGACAGGTTCCTATCTGTCCTCGTATACCTAAAAGACACAGATGGCAAGGCTGCAATTTGTTCAAGAAAACCCAGTGGAATTGTGAATGAGCATGAATTGCAGTTCAGTTCTTTTTCAGACTGCCATCCCCTTAACCCTGCTGGCATTCATACTTGCAGAAGTTCAACAGTTAAAATTAACATTTCCGCAATGCTCCCAGTATGCAAAGCATTCTACAATGGTCAGTTCATTCACCACCAAAAAGGAAAGCCCAGAGGTTTTGACTATAAAACCACAATGTATTGCTATTCAAATCAGGCCTGCCAAATCCAGGTCAAATCTTTTATTAGACAAGCTACACTGATAGTTTAAACTTGTAGCAAATACGATTTATCTGAAGCAGAACAGCAATGAGCAAGATGTTCAGCGCAGGAACAATATTTTTACATCAGACACGTATCATAATCCAGATGTCCTAACAAACTTCAAATTTTAAGCGCATTTAATTAGCATGATATAAATACACATTCTATTTTTATAAAGTTGATGTATGAATTTTGAAGATGTGTTACATTTATATGTAAATATTGTGACTATGAACAACCTTGAAAAGAAGGGCAAACAGGCACAAGCTCTTTAAAAATGTTGTAAATATAAAAACAGCAACAAAAAGGGAAGGAAATAACAAAAAGTATATTTGGATTGTATCAGCGAATTACATCCTTGGACTTTCTCTTACAACTGTAAGAACAAGAGGTTGGTTTAAAATATTCAAGTAATATGGGATTAAAAAAATTCCCTAAATGTTGTGCTACTACTTGAACTATTGTTTATCCTATGTCTTGAAATAATGGATATTATATTAACTTCTCTTTCCTAACTGTCTTTTAAAAATCCTGGCAATGAACAGAGTGGTTTTAGAGGACATGCATAATAAAATCTTCCTGTATGGTAAATTATAAGTCATAAGTTTGTGAGTGCCATGGTAATTGCCAGTTTCATTATTCCTAAAATAAAATCATTACATTCCTCCTACTAGTAGAGATATAGAGATAACATAGCGATAAAGGTAATAAATAAAGATGTCAACTTGTACTAAGATGATGGTGGAAATAGTTGCACCTAGGTTCACAGGAAACTGACAGCTAGAATCCATGCAATCTGGCTAGTGACATCCTTCTTTCAACAGTAGAAATGGTCTGTGAGAGAAAAGCTCACAGACACGGATGCTTAAAGATTGCCTAGGGCTTGAAAACCCCTTCAAAACACAACTGTAGTTATGCTTCAAGGATCAGTAATAAAAATTTAAAAAAATCATAGCTCAAATGCAGCCATTTTGTTCTTCGGGATGTCTAGTTCCTGAAGCAGTAGTGTTTTGTGGCCTTTGGGGAGAAAGAAACACTTCTTTCGGTCTGCCACAGAAGGTGGAGAGAGTGATAAAGCCATCCATGCCACCTTTAACCATAATGAGAGGGACTTGAAATCTCTCCCTTTCCCTGTTGTGTTCTCTCATATCTGTAATGTTCATAAGCAAGGTGTCTTCCTGCATCGTTTGTTTTTGTTCCTACATGGTGACCAGCTTCCAAGAGTAAGTGATGATGCAACAGACCCAGAAGAAGAGTAGCCTAAGCAGAGGAATTCACCCTCTCAATGCAAGCCTCGGATGAATAGTTTCCAAGGCATGACAAGCTGCAGAGGAAGTTGGGTTACCATCATGTTCAGATTCTGAAGTTTCTAGGTGAACCATAGCTGTTTCCCCCCACAACATGAAAGTCAATGCTTATAAAATCAGACACTGTATGTTTAAACGAAGGAGGATTATTTACTGGTAGGTGCAGAAACGGCCAGCTGGTTTCAGTTGGAGCCTGTTTAAAGCCCCAGGGCTAAATCAGATTGTTAGTCCTGACTATAGTAGGGTTGCTGAATCAAAGGGATTGATATAACTGCTGAAGATTCAAGTTGCTATTTCAATTATTTAATTTGAATCCTAATTGCTTGCCAGTACGGCACCTAAAGCAGCTCAAAACATAGATGAAGGCAAAATTTGGTTAAAAATGGATTTGACTTTTAAAGAAATAAGCTATCCTGTTAAAAGCAGCACTGCATTAAACTGTTTGAAAATCTTTAAAATGCAACGATGAAGTTAAAGTACAGTAGTTGTTGCTGACTTATGGCAACCCTAAGAAAAGCCTATCATGGGGTTTTCTTGGCAAGATTTGTTCAGAGGGAGGTTTGCCTTTGCCTTCCTCTGAGGCTGAGAGAGTGTGACTTGCTCAAGGTTATCCTGTGGGTGACCAGTGAAACAAAGCCTGGTGCTCAAACCACTACACTGCACTGGCACATAAAGTACAGCATCCCCTCTGTAAAAGACCCTTCTACAGCAACCACTTAATAGCCAAAAATATATCTAAATAACAAAGATCTTTGCCTGCCAGGGAAGGAAGAGCAGAGAGGGAGAAGCCTAATCTTCCATGGGAAGGACAGAGAAAGTCCTTGTATGCTTCCCCAACACATATACCTCTGACAGTGGTGGGACCAAGGCCTTCTCCTGAGGATCTCAAAACTTGGGTGGGTTCCTAGGTCTAACAACTGAATTTAGCTCAGATCTTGGACATAACCAGTTCATGCCTGCCAAGTGATTAGTTGGATCCCCTAGACCAGTGGTTCTCAACCTTCCTAATGCCACGACCCTTTAATACAGTTCCTCATTTTGTGGCAACCCCCAACCATAAAATTATTTATTTATTATTTACAATGCCTTCCCCCTCCAGCAAAGGCCGCCTCACCGGCCAGGGACAGGCAGGGAGGGAAAGAGGAGCCACATGTCTCCCCCGGGAAAAAACTCCAAGAACCCCCCAGTTCTGCTTCTGCTTCGTTCTCGTTTCCACGGGGGGGGCAGTGTGGGAAAAGTTTCCAGAGTGTCGACCCTGGCCAGGGGGGAGCAATCCCAGCGCCTTTGTCTTTTGCACCAGGTGCAGCTCGCCCCCCGGAAAAGCGCCACCTTGTGGCCCCCTGGCCCTTCCGCAGTGCCCCCCATCCGTGGCAAGTGGGGCAGGAGCTGTGGCGAGGAGGTGGCCTGCCCCCAGTGCTGCCGCCACCCCCCCAAGCTGGCCCGTCAGACAGGAGGTTCTCCCGGTAGCGGAGAAGGGGAACGATTTCAGTCCCTTCTGAACAGGGGGCAGGAGGACACGAGCGTGTGGCTTGCGCTTGCGCACCACCACTCCTGCTGTGGCAACACTGTGGCCGCACGCGCTCCCGCCCGCAGGAGGACGCGAGCGCGTGGCTCGCGCTTGCGCACCACCACCGAGGAGGGAATGGAGCCCAAGACCATCGGAAATACATATTTTCCAATGGTCTTAGGCGACCCCTGTGAAAGGGTCATTCGACCCCCAAAGGGGTCGCGACAGGTTGAGAACCGCTGCCCTAGACAATACAGATCAACTCGCTAGATCTTCTGATCAATGTTGATGCAACCTGCATCATTTAATGAATTAATTGATTTCAAAATGTCAAAACTTATTAGATTAAATGGTTCTTCCTTTGGCAGATTCAGCAAAACAGAAAAGCCTAAGGAGACTTACTGGACTGGAAGAAATGCTTCCAACCGCAAGAATTGGAATTGCAAGCAGAAGAAATCCTTCACATGGCCTGTTGCTATGCAAGAGAACCCAGCACAATACCTGAGAAGCAATCAAAGAACTGGTATTGAACAGTAACTGGGAAAAAAAAGTAAAAGAAAAAAAAAGGTTCAGGTATAGAACAGAGATGAGTACTGATTTGTTTACTTATTTTTCCACCAGGCATGTGAGGCCTTTTTGTCCTGAAAGGCTGGTGTGTCCCTCACAACCTATGGACCTGTGTGTCCTTCTGAGGGTGAGGGTTGCTTTATAACTCTTTCCATCCTCTTCCTCTATTGATTTTATTCTTTTTTCTTTTATATATTCATCATAATATATAATACTGTATACGATTGGCTCTTCATGTTTGTGGGTCTGACTTTCAGAGATTTGATTATATGCAACTTTCTTCAACCCCTGTTCCCTCCCCCACACACACCGGCACCTCTTTTCCAGAGGAATCCTCCCTCTTGGCCGCACAGCCCTTTAAAAAGCTATCTTTCGTTCACCTTCTCCACCAGCTGCTGCCTGGCCAACTAAGGACAGCTTGCACTCTGACTTTTCAGCACTGCAAACCCTCTCCTGATGTCCCCCATGCCCAAGGAAGGAGATGAGTGACAGAGATAAAGTACAGGTTCCCCACATCTCCTTCCCTCTCTGTTTTCTGGTTTGGACCCTGTGTTGTCTGCTCTCACCACCATGCCTTGGCTCCCTTCCCACAGACGCACTCACACATTTTGGTATTTGTGATTTTCCCACTTTTAGGAGGGTCCTGTACCCACACTCTAATGAATGTGGAGGATCAACTGTGTTATTACTTGGGAGGGAGCTACAATTAACCCTTTTGCAATCCTTTAATATGTTTATTATTGCTTACATAGCACCAGGTACTTGATAATTAATTGAAAAGTCTTCTTTGGTTTCACCCCCATTTCCTCCTCTCTTGGCTTCTTCCTCTCTCCTCCCACCTAGTCTGTTTTCAGAATAGTAACACACTTTTGAATTTCTTTTGTGCTGCTGAATTATTAGTTTGAAGCTAAAAGACCTATTTAGCTAAACGCATGTCTACTCAGAAGGGAATCCAACTGTATTATTTTGGAATTCTTCATTGTTTTTATTATTGCTCACATAGTGCTGTACACTTGGATAATTAAGCGGAAAGTTTTCTTCGGAGCCCTTGTTTTCTTCTCATTTGACTTTTTTGCTTTTCTCTCTTTCTCCTCAGCCCTCCTATTCTGTTTTCCCTCATCTACATTCTTCGGTAGATCACATACTTTGAAGGAATATGTAAGGTTGGAACTTGGAGCCAACTGAAACAACTAAATTCACACTCTCCCATCTGTACCTGAGTCTTTTTTTTTAATTACTCAAATCTATTCAAGTTGCATTGATTGCAAAGGCCAGTGTACAGCAGACATCTTCCTTACTTAAATCAATCAACCACTTTATTTATACCTTTCATTTCCTTCAAGAAAGAGTCTCAAGGCAGATCACAAAATGAAAATAAAAACAAGTAAAATCCATTCACGCAAAGAACAAGAAGCAGTCAGGTAGAGAGCACAAAGTGATTCAGTTGTGTAAAAACAGAATAAAATAAAGATATCAGCATGTACAGTTATCCCTCCTCATTCACTAGAGTTAGGGGCACAGGGCCCCTGTTAAAGTGAAAAAACTGTGAATAACAACAACAACAATATATAATTTATTTGTATCCCGCCTCTCCACATGGATCGAGACGGCGAACAACATGAAATACATTATACATTAAAATACATTAAAAGACATTAAAAACATAGCCAATCCTCCCCACCCACCAACCCACCTAAACCAACCCCTTAAAATACACAGCAATTAACAATCCATCAATTACTATTAGCAAAGCAGCAAGGCAGTAGATGGGAGGCAATGGAAATGCTAGTCTGGGAAGGCCTGTCGGAAGAGATCAGTCTTGACTGCTCTTTTAAAGCTGTCAAGACTGGTAATATGCCGGGTCTCCTCCGGCAGGCCATACACACAAAAATATGATCACCATATTCAACTCACTATCAATTCCTTTGAGGCAACAGGGTTGCTTCACAAGGCAGAAGTGGGTGGCTGGTGGGGCTTACTGACGCCTCCACTTCTGCCCCACACCATTTTTAATAGGGACTTACAAGCCCCATTCACAGTTTCTCAGTCTCATGAGGCTTGCAGTCCCCATTAAAAATGGACTAGGGAGGAAACAGAGGTGACAGCAAATAATCTATGAATAATTAAATCCACAAAAGTGAAACCTGCAAATGTGGAGGGCTGAGTGTACTCAGAGGCATTCAAATATTTCATATGTATAATTCTCCAACTTCAATTCACTGACTGATCTCTGTAGAGAGCAACTTTCTGCTGTGATTGCAGTGGATCAATGTCCTCTAACTGAAATAAATACATCCTTACTAACTTCGAGATCACTCCTTAATAAATGTTTGAAGGGCAAGTGATCAGTGTACATGTTGGCAATGGTGGGATGGAATATGAAAAAAAAGGAAAACAATGACAAAGCTTAATTGAATAGATTTCAAGATGAAATCCCATGCTTTAAGGCAGCCTTTCCCAACATAACAGTTTCCCAGACATGTTGAA
Source organism: Ctenosaura bakeri (assembly GCA_948474755.1). NCBI lineage: Eukaryota > Metazoa > Chordata > Lepidosauria > Squamata > Iguanidae > Ctenosaura > Ctenosaura bakeri. The sequence continues at coordinate 17,532 of CAOLHI010000759.1, read as the reverse complement.
CTCTCACCACCCTCAGGCAACAATTGTATTTGGGGCTTTGTAGTCCATCTGGGGAAGATCCAGCTTGGGGTAAGGAAACTTTAAAATGATAATTAAAAAAAGAGCCTTTGAAGGGGCTAATTACAAAATGTGCTGCTACGGTCAACAGTGAAACATCAATGTCATTCTCTGTAAATTCTATAGCCTGTTCTAAAAATTAACATTTTGAAATAACAAGTTAATGCAGGATGGCTTGCCTAATTGAACGATTTCCAATATATGTGTCGATGGTAATGAATTAATTTCCTAATTTCTAATGTTTAACATCATCAAATCAATTTTCAAACCTGATTTTTCAAGTTCTGCTTTAGCCCTTAGTGAATTCCAGAGTGTTCCTGCAATGACACTGAAGCTCTGAGTGAGTGTTTATACTGGACTTGACTGATCAGAACTACTCAAGGCTTAGCTTCTGCCTCCTCCCTGTTGTTTGTATTGGACTTTATGCTGAGGCCTAAATTCCCAGCCTGCATACAAACAACAGTCATTTCACAGTGAGTCAAAAACCAATTGTAGCTACGGTAATTTTCCTCCTCACAGTATCATGGAAAAAGATCTGAGTCTACCTTGACCACCTAGGTTTTATGGACAAGAACAACAGCAACAACAATACGACTGCTAAACACAGTTCCCATGATACATATAAAAAGTTCTGGGATTTGTTTTATTTCATACTGCAGATCCTTCCTTTGATTAGAAGGGGTATCATTCAGGCAAATACCTTTCTCAGTAGTCTTAATTCGACTGACCTTTATCATCTTTGCAAGAAATTTACATTTTGGAGAAACAAAACAAAAATTTAAAAGGCGAGGAAACAGTACTGGCAAAGACAAATCTCTGCTATTTTTTCACAGCTGTTCCCTGTGGTTCTCATGATTAACTGGCCAAATCCCCCACTACCGCCATGAAAAAGGTAACAGCAAGGTTCTTATTAAGCGCTTTAAACATACAGTTGTCCTGACGATGGAACCTCTCCCACGCTGTGCAAGCTTATTTCCCTTGCATGGCTGTCTTATCTGGACTCTGTTTGATAAATTTAGTCAGGTAAAGAGCAACAAGATAATCTGGTTTGATTTCGATCATCCTATAATCTTTGGGTGATTCTGCTCCACTCTTTGACTTAGTAGAATATTAAATGTGTTCAACTAGGGTTGTTGGTTCAGGATTATCCAAGGCTCTGAGGCTTCTGGGTCAAAGCGTAAGACCTATGGATGACACCTGGTGATGTCACTAAGCATTATACATTAAGTGCCAACCATGGTAGCTCACAGTTTGTCACTCAAATGCACATACAGACAGAATATATTTTCCTGTTTGGAAATTAAAACAGAAATCTTAGCTAGAGGGGCTGTTTCCAGATCAACATTGTTCTGTCTTACCTGCACCAGAAAATGGGATAAGGAATTTTTCACCTAGCACATTGCTAGATTAGGTAGATGCAGAGCAGAGAGAAGGGTGAGCTCTGGCACTGCAGTGACTGGGAGGTAAATAGGAAGCTAGCTAAATGAATTTGTAAACATTCCCCCCATTACCTGAAGGCTTTATAAGAAACCAACTAAGCCTTTGAAACTGTGGTAAACAGCTGCCCTACTAGCTGAGCTAGGGATCTGAACACAGCCCATTCTTCTTGCCTGGAGCTGAAGCCACCAAAATCAGCAAATTTGCACCTTTGTCTCCCACTAGAAGATAAGCCAATAAACCCAGAGACAAAGGATCAGGCTCTGAGATCTGGCAACCCTAATATTCAACAGGCTTTGGAAGCATAGGAAGGTGCTTTAGAAATCCCTAGTATCCCCTAGCCCTATGCAAGTAATAATCAGGCTTCCAAACTTGGCTTTACTTGGTTTGCAAAATCAGGCAAGATTAGGTAACAGAGTCATAGAATGACAGAATTGAAAGAGATCACAAGGACTGTCGAGTCCAACCCCCTGCCATGTAGGAATACACCATCAAAGCATTTCTGACAGATGGCAATCCAGCCTTTGTTTAAAAACCTCCAAAGAAGGAGATTCCACCATACTCCTAGGAAGCATATTCCACTGTTGAACTGCTTTTACCATCAGGGAGTTCTTTCTAATGTTTAGATGGAATCTCTTTTCCTGAATTTTGAAGCCTAGTCTCTGGACTAGCAGAAAACAGGCTTGCTCCATCCTCCACATGACATCTCTTCAAATATTTAAATATAGCTATCATGTCGCCTCTCAACTTTCTCTTCTCCAGGCTAAACATACCCATACTGCTCCTCATAAGGCATGGTTTGCAGGCCTTCTACCATTTTGGCCACCCTCCTCTGGGCATGTCTCAGCTTGTCAATATCCTTGCTGAACTGTGGTGTACTGTGGACACAATATTCCAGGTGAGGTCTGACCAAAGCAGAATGGAGTGGTACTATCACTTCTCTTGACTTAGACACTGTATTCCTTTTGATGCAGCCCAGAATCACACTGCTGACCTCATGCTCAGCCTGTGGACTACTAAGATTCCTAGATCCTTTTGCTTAAGAATAGTCTTTTCCATGCACTGTAGCACAAGGAGAACAATGGTGGTGCATCCAGAGGCCAATTTATTGCCTCTGGAACCACCTGAGGGCTGCACATACTGCTAAAAGGGCCAGAATGAAGAAAATAAAACCAAGTGTGGCTGCAAGTTCATGTCTGATTTTGGAAAATGGGTATTTTTTTAACAATAGACAGCACAGGGAAGAGGACTACAATGTATTTCAAAAGTGGACTGCTACACTGGGTGGTTTCTAAGAGAGATCCTTCACCTTCTTTGTGCTTTCATATAATAAAAAGACAGTCCAGGGAAATCTAGAGGGCTGAGGACTGAAGGAAAGAGACTTATGGGGCCACAAGTAGCTCCAGGGCTGTTGTTTGCCCACTGTACAAAGCGTTGCCATTTTGGACCAAATGAATCATAGCATCTCCTCATGCAAAGTATTCAGGGATTCATTGTCAAAAGACGTCATACTGATGATGTGATACTGACCACTAGTGCAGTGGCATTAAAAAGAATTAAACAAGTTCATGGAGAATAGTTCTGACAACTGCATTAACTATGATGATAGGTAAATATGCAACATGAAGTCACATACCAGTGATGGCTGCCTATGTGGCCTATTGGATTAGATAGCACATGCTGTGTTAATTTGATATTTTTTCATCCAAGCTCTCAAACTGTGGCTCAGGCCAAGAAAAACTAAATATTCAAGGTACCTGAAGTGTACCTAAAATCCAAGTAGTTCTTATGAAAGCGCTGTGTCTCCTCCTATGGCCTGGGGTAGCTTCTCATTTTAAATTTTTCTACAGAGAGATTATCTCTATGTAGAAGATGCACTTACCCAATGTGCAAAATGCAGCAGGAGTGCCTTTCATCCTTCATTTCATTTTCAAAATAGGCTGCTAATTGGTATACACAGCAATCTTGCCAAACTGCGACCATAAAAGAAGGGGATAAAATCAAAAGTGTGCAGTTGGCATTTGCTCTGGGGATAGGAGGGCAGAGTAAATTTCCCTCCTAGTCTCGAAACAAAATGAGATACAGAATTATCACCTATTTGCACGCAATGGAGGACAGAGCAATGACTGATTCAACCAGCTGTCATTCATTGATTTCTGCTTTGCTATGGCACAAGCATATCTAATTCCTCTACCCTCTTCCATAAAGCAAGGTGAAATTAATTCATGTGTTTCTCCTCCTGTGTTTCCCAAGAACTGAAGTTTTCACCATTTTGTTTAGATCGATGGAGGGAGTCCCTATGCAAGCTTCTGATGGGTGGTACTCAAGAGTCTGGTAGGTTATCCACTTCTCCCTGTCACAGAGAAGCTCAGTTGTGGTGGCGTTTTCTAGATGTATTTTATGTTTTTGTTGTTATCATTCTGTCATATTGGCTAAATTATCTATTTTATTCCGAGAACCACAGTAAAAGCGCAGTGTTTGAATTCTACCAAGAATGAGAGAACCTTGGACAATCACACAGGCAAATGACTGCTAGGACAAAATATGACAGTAGTTTTAAACTGGCCAATTGTCTCGCCATCACGAAACAGTGCTCAGTATCCAGGTGAAGCACTGCCTGGACAGCCCTCGATTTGTTCTGCATACTTCTACCCACCTTTTGCAATGCTCAGCTTGCCAGCTTTAACTCAGGTTCTCTTTCATTTCACAGAGTCAAGCTGTAGTGCCTCATTTGGGGAATATTTTCCCTTTGGAGGCCTGCTTGGCGCTGATACTAGCCCTGTTTCAATGCCAAGTTGAAATCCAACTATTCAGGCATGCATCGTGAGATCATGGCCTTGTTTCTGCTCTATCCATCTGTGGATTTTGCTTTGCTTTGCTCAAATTACTTTAATCTCGTCAAAGTGTTCTGAAATATCTGCATTGATTTAGATTGTTTTAAGACTGTTTTATTGATTGATGTTTTTGTTGTGTGCCTTCAAGTCATTTCTGACTTATGGTGGCCCTAAGGCAACTCTATGATTGGGTTTTCTGGGGCTGAGAGTCTGTGACGTGCCCAAGGTCAATTTCCCATGGCTCAAATCACTAGACAATGTTGGCTCTCTTTACTGATTGTACCATGTCTTAAAATCTACTGATTGCTTGCTTGTTTGAATGAGAGTTGGCAACTTATCTTCATTCAATCTAGTGATGGTGGGGGCGGAGGGGACAGTTGCCCACCCTATGAGCAATGAGACAGCTTATGTAGGTGAGAGAAATCTTATCTACGCATGTTGCCAAGGAACATGTGGGAATGGGGAGGAAACAGAGCGGTTTTTACAGAAAAGTATTTATTCTAAGACATGCAAAGTAAACAGCAACAAAAAATAATACTCATGAAAGGCTCTTCCTCTCAGGCATGCTTAGTAATTACAAGAACAGATAGATAGATTCTGCAGATCAGCCAAACCTCACAAAATAACAGAAAGAAACCTAACCCAATTAACTAAGTACATTCTAACTACTCACATCAGTTGGACATGGTATGCTGGGCAGTCAGGAGATGGGCTGTTGCCCTGTCAGCCACCGACATTTGCCCTTTTGTTGATGTCTTTGTTCTCTCCTTTGTTCTCTCCCACCTCATGGTCTCTTGAGGATTTTTATAACTTCTTAATGGAAGCATCTCGAAGATTCTCACCTTTCTCCCATGACTGGTCAACGATTTCTCATGACCTATGATGCTAACCCCAATAACCTAGCCCTAACAGTTCATTAACCCTTTATATGCCTGAAGGGAGAACTAGCCCCCTTAAGCACTGTTACCTGGATAACGGGAAGCCCTATTATCACACGTGCTGACTCTCTTTACTGATTGTACCATGTCCTAAAACCTACTGATTGAATGAATGAGGACAAGTTGCTCACTCTCAGTCTAGTGATGGGAGCAGGAGACAGTTGCCTGCCCTATGAGCAATGAGAGGACTTATGTAGGGAAGTCTGGATGCTGCAGACAGTTGGCTTCTGCAAATCCACTGCATGCCTCTCTCCCATTGCTGTTTGGCTGATTGGTATGTTTCTCTGCCGTTTCCAGTGCTAATCAGTGCACTCCTGAACTATTTTCCATACTGATTTGCTGGGGACCAAGGGGAGAGCCTACAGGTCACACAGAGGTTAGGTGTTGGGCCACAGTCATACAGGTGTCAGTACCCACTAGGTGTCCCGGACACTTGCTACAATATTCTAGAGCATTGTCCTTTAATAGATGTGAATGTTCTATCCACATTGTATGAAGTAAATCATTGTTTACTTTTAAATATAGAGATAATGTGGTATTTGATCTCTGCAAAGGAAATATATTTTTCTGGGAAGCTCTGTGGACTGCAATGCAAAGAGGTAAAAATGTGCATTTGTTGAAAAGCAGCAACACAGCCCAAATATGTGGAAATTCCCTAAGGCTTTCAGCAGTTCTTTTGTACATCCTAATACTGTATCCTCATCAACACCTAATAGCTCTGCTTGCACACTGGTTGGTTGTATATGCTCTTGTCTTCAAACTTAGGATGACTGCTAATTTGTGTTCAGTACTTAAAACCATACATTGTATTTCAAATGCTGGATCAACGTATTACAGAAAGCACTATGCAAATATGTATTACTCTTTTATCTTAGAGTAAAGCTCATATTCTGCTTCCGATGACTTTTTTTTTGGTACCATATGCTGACAATATTCTATTTTAATAATTAATCATTCATCAAAGGAAAGATGAGCAGGAATGCTAAATTCAAAGTTATTCAGATTGCAAAAATGAATAATGCATGACTTTTATATTAAATACACACTGTAATATGTAGTCTACATTTCATCCATGCCTGCCTGTCTTCCATTTTTAAACATTTTGAACTAAAATATGAATTATCAACCAAGGAAAAGTTATTTAGACAAAGGACAGCCTTATTTGAATGCAAACTGGAAGTATCCTGCTATGATTAAATTTTGGTTATCAATTAGATGGCATTTATATTGTCTGGGAAGCCATAATCAGTTCTAAGAAGACGGCACCTCTTGCAGCAGGAAGGAAGGCACCAGTGCTGTCACACAGCGAAACACAAGTGTTTGAATGTGTACTCAACCTCTTGATAGGCTGTTCTGGACAGGTTGCCTCTATTACATATTGCAAAGAAAGGCATGCAACAGCACAGCTATGGTTATTCAGCTCCCTATTTTTACTTCAGAGGCTTTGGCAGTGTTACATTTAAAGAAACATGTCCTATATTACTAGTGACCCAATTTCACCTTCCTTATTACTGTAAGCACTGCTGTTGATCCCCTCTGAAGTTTGGTGATCATATTCCTTTCCTTTCATATAGCGAATGCCTCATAGCCAGAATATATTTTACGATCTCATCTACCAAGTTATCTTCTCAAAACTGCTTCGCTGCTTCTTCCTAAAGTTATGAAACAAGTTTCTAGTCTTCCCTCCCCTCCTTCACCCACTGCTACTTAATATATCTTTTAACATGAATTAGTGTACATTTTACTATTAGCCAGAATTTAGGAAAGCTGCTGAAAATCAATGTAATGATTTGCCTGTAGAAAGTCACTTAGTTCAGTCCATGAGTCCTCACAATAACCAGAGTTTGGAAGTAGCTAGTTAAATATAACCAGTTACTTGTAATTCATTCATTCGGCAACCAAACTGAGGCATAACTGAGTTCCATTACTACTACAGTGTGATGAGGAATAATTTCATCACATGATAGTACAACTTTTAACAGTTTGTACTTAACTTCTATATTTACAGAATGTGAGTGGCTGCGCCTTTTAACATTATGGTTTTTGAAGTCAATAAAAAGGAAGCATCAAAGCTACCTTTGCAGAATAAGAAAGAAAAACAGTTACTTTTTAAAACTGAAATGATAATGGCAATTAAATATCTATGGGAAACATGAAATTGTTACTGTAGCTGTTGCTTTTTAAAAGTAAACATCCAAGCTCTGAATAGAAAGCTCTCTTGAACCAAATCAGGCCATCAGGCCATCTAATTTAGTTGTTGTCTTGCCCCTCCAACATTTCAAAGCAGATGTTCCCCAGTTCCTCATGAGATGCTGGAATTGTTCTTGGAAACTTTTGCATGAAAACTAGGTATTCTACTGTTGAACTATGACCAGTTAAAAAGGGTTGAGAAAAATCCTTGGAAGTCTGGGACCTTAGAGAGCTGTTGCCAGTTGAAGCAAGCAGTATTTGGGTAGATCAAACCTGAGCAACTAAGGATGTATTTGGTTAACTATCCCATCAGCCCTAGCCCATCACAACTAATGGTGAGGAACCATGTAATATCAACTCTAAAAAACATCAGAATGGACACAATTGTCCATCACTGGCCTAGACAGACTACTGAACTTATTCGGAATGAAGCAGTTTCACCAGTGCAAAAGGCTATCCCTTAATTAAAACACAGAAATACAGGGTTATTTTTGCAATATACCACAGAGTGTCAAAAACTGTATGTGGTGGTTCTAGTCTCCTACCTCATACACACGTCCCTGATCCATCAATGTACTCAGAGAAAATTGGTTAATTCATTGCTAATAGCTTATGCATGCTCATTTGTGATGTGCATGTGTCCTAAACATAGCTCCACTCTCCCACAAAAGTGAATTGCTCTTTGTGACAGAAAGCCATCCTTAGTGATGAATTACCTCTTATATAAATTCAAGGCCATAAAGCGACATCATGGGAAGCAATGGATTTCTGTGGGCATCTCTCCTTTACCATGCTTGTGTTTCCATTACAATAATGTTTCAAAACAAGACTGGCCAAGGGACTACTAATGTAATGTGCAATCTTTTCCTTCCCAAGGCAACAACTCTCTGAAAGCTATGCCAAGCACATGGAACCACAAGTGGGTACTATCTGCTGGTTGGTTACAGATAAAGATGGATTCTGGCCAGTTTTCTTTGCACAAAAAGCCCAGATCAGGAAAAAGAAAAACCAACAACCTCAAGGATAACTTCTATCATCAACCTCAGCAAAAACCGTTAAATGGCACATGAACAAAGAAGCCCTGTGCCTTAATGCTCAAATACCTATAATCCAGCATTTCAGGATTCCAGGTACATTTAGATAACTGTATTTCATCCTGAACATTTTTTTAAAAAAAATCTTTTTAAATTCTGTGAGCTTCACCTAATATTACGTTGATTAAAGGGGGGAAAGTGGAATTATAAATTTGTGCTTTTCCCTGTGAAGTGGACCACTCACTAAAGTTATTAATATTTTCACATAGGCCCTTTCCATACCTTACCTTTTTCTGGTGCTGGGGTGCAGGGATTGTGCGAGCGGCCTCTGGCGAGAGGCTCTCGTGTCCCTGCTGCTTCAGCTCTGCACGAGCTGCCTGCTCATGCGAGAGCCCCACCTCTTCCTTCCGCAGCGCAGCCTGGGAGTTTCCCAGGCTGCGCTGGGGCAGGAAGCGCAACTGGCACGGCTCCGGAGGCTCCGCATGCCAGGTAAGTGCGCGTAGGGCCCGGGAGCAATGCGCAATCACGCACCATTTTTGGCTTCCAGTCAAAAATGAAAAGGTGCACGATCGCCACCTGCTGGCCCCTGGAGCGCCACATGATTGTGAGTGCATCGTGCAGATCACTCGTCACAATCGCACAATGTTCCAGGCGCCCTTTCACATGGCAAACGTCATGTGGAAAGGGCCATAGATTTGTGATTCAGTTGCATTTTGACTGCTGAACAGCAATGTAATTCTGGCCCAATGAGTGTTTAGTAGCATGGTTAAAACCATCAGTCTTTAGTGGAAAAGCACCTATCTGTTCAGATATAAATGTCTCAAAGAAAAAGTAGTCCTATGTAGACTTTCAAAGCGTACACACTGAGACAAGGAGAGGGGAGTCATGCATATTTGGGGCAGAATCTGCCCCTTCAATGCACTCAGCCTCCATTAATGGTGTGCATATGTAGAATCTTAAGTGAACCTATGTAATCCTTACACCAGAAAAGCCAGTCTGGCATAGTGATTTGAGCACTGGACTATGACTCTGGAGACGAGAGTTCAAACCCCTGCTTAGCCATGGAAATTCACTGGGGGAGCTTGGGCAAATCACACTCTATCGATCTCAGAGGAAGGCAACGGTATACCCCTCCTTGCCAAATCTTGCCAAGAAAAGTCCATGATAGGTTCGCTATGGAGTTGCCACAAATCAGAAGCAGACTGAAAGAAAATAAAAACAGCAAGGGCTAGGAGCTTGTTGCTAGAACATCTTGTCAAAATGAAGCCTGATAGAATAACAAGGGAAGGATCAACAACCCAACAACTGAGATGTCATTAATAATAAAAGTATTACACTCAAGCCCAGGACAGGAGAAATCTGAGCATTTTCTTCTTCTTCCCTAAGCAAACTCAGAAGGCAATTGTCTGTACTCCAAACCAGATAAACAACAAAGAAATTGTTTGGTACTTGGAAAAGTTAACTTTTCGGATTATGAGTCTCAGACTACAGGTTTGAATAGGATTAAAATTCCTCAGGGATGTGCAGGCTCTCCAGAATTATTCATCAGTTTTGGTCATTAAAAAAAAGGGAGGGGGAGTAGGGAGACAATGGCTAAAAATCCAAAAATTTGGTCAGACCCATCTTCCAATATTATTGAGCTATCTTGGGTGGGACCAATGGGCCCTATAGGCCACAAAAAGACTACACTATTACTTCAATTGTTCTGTTCAAAGTGACTGATTGTGTGAAGATTACTTATATGTACAGAACTAGATACCATAGTAAAGGCTACAGCTAAATCTCAGCTATACACAACACACTGTTCTGCATCAATTTCCCTGTTTTCCATTGCACAATTTCTTCTCACGCCACATTCTTGTCAGCAGTTTCCTGCATAGCCTCTTCTTTTCAGTCACACCTAAACTCCAGTGGTTTTCTTCTACTACAGTATGATTTAAGTATTTTTCCTGAAAAGTAAGTTTTGCTGAATTCAGGGGAGACTTGATCCCTAGAAGATGTGTTTAGGATTGTAGCCTTATAGCACAACGTTACACATGTTTACTGAAGAATAAATACCAGTGTGTTCAATAGGGTTTCTTCCTTGGTAAGCCCCAATCCTGCAACACAAGTGTATACCAATGACAAATTAAGATTATTTGAATCTGATTGATTTACGGGTGCTTATAATTGCAGAGCAAAATTTGGTTTTTGGAAGTCAGGTTTCTATAGAGTATACTTAACAGGATAAGATCTCAGAAAAAAACAGCCATTGAATTTGCTGCACTTCATTTATTTTTACTAATTAGCACAACAGTGGTTATTTGCAAAAGGCATTGAAGCTTGCATTATTTTAAAGTGCCTCCTCTAATGATTCTAACGGAAAATTAATAATGATCACAGAGGCATCATTAACAACTAAGAAAATGTGACAATAAAATTACAGAGATATCTGCACTGTGAGTGGACCAAGTTGTTATTTTAGGCTTTCTCACAAGGGCAAAGAGCTAGTATGACCTGCGGCAAATACACTTGAGGTCAGTGGCCGTTATTAAGCTGGGAAGGAATATTAATATCCAACTCTTGGGTTTCCTTCAAGTACAAGACTCAAGGAGTTTAATTAACAGGTAAATAGAGAAGAGTGAAGACTATATGGCCATAAACAGTTTTGTGGGTGGAACCTGAGAATTAGCATTCAAGGGAGGAAAGATCCTACAAGCAAATCAATTCTTTACTTCAATCCTACTTCTGGTTCTTGTTACTGAACAAAACAAAATAAAAACAAAAACAAATGTTGTGTCCTCACACTGTGAAAGTGCTTACCATCAGGCTCATGTTACATCAGCGTTCTAGCATCTATACAGGCTCTCTGTTGCCTTTTGAACTCAACTGAATGTGGAATTGATGAAACAGGAAATTTTTTTGGGGCTTATAAGGCAAGAATCTCCCCTGTTGGCTGGGGGATTTAGGCAATTGTAGGATAAGGAATTCCATTAACTTGCAGCCTTTCTGATTCCTGATTTTTAACACACTACAGTCACGTTATAAAATGGATTTTTCAAAGTAAATAAAGTTAGACCAGTAGCAAAATTGTAGGCAACTATTCATCGGCCCATGGCTGATTTCATCCAACCAATGTAAAATCTTTGGCGTTTCTCCCCCTCCTGTTTTTTGTTGCTTATGGGGAGTTATTTCATTTTTTTAAAAGTCCAGCTTTTAATGAGAATAATCTTTGCTTTATTTGCTGAGAAAAAGGACATTTCCTGAATCAACTGGATACTGTTTTTCACAGCTTGGAAATAATCAGTCAAAACTTTATTTCTAATTCTTAATGCATTAAATTTTTCAACAAATTAAGAATTTATTATTTTTGAGTAACAATTAATATTTCATATTATTCTAATTTATAACTTTAAGGGTGTTTGGGTTTTTATTCATTTTTAATATTTGAAAATATTTTTATTTAATGATGTAAGGATTAGCATTTTTATCAATAATTAACACAAAGAATTAATCCATAATTTTCAGTTAGTATTTGAAGGCTGCTAAATCTATTTTCTTTGGTAATTTAATGCTAAAATCTCAGCACCAATAGTATGGGTTCCACCCTCTGAAATTTTCAGTGTAACTGGTCAGTTCCATAGTTTGGGAGATCTAGAATTGGGCCATTTCCACACTACACTGTTATAGTGCTATTATACCACTTTCAACATCCTACGGAATCCTGGGGTTTACAGTTTAGGGAGGGGATATTTAGATTTCTCAGCCAGAGAGCTCTTTGGCTTCAGTAAACTACAAACCCCAGAATTCCGCAGGATGTTGAAAGTGGAATAACAACATTACAACAGAGTAATGTGGAAATGGCCTCAGACTCTGGAGCAGGGATGGGCAAGTGAAGCCTGAGGGCTACATGTGGCCCCATCTCTTTGTTGCAGACCTCAAAATAAACAGTGTAGATGATGGTCAGCAGCTGGTTGAGCCTGCTTCAGTTTTCCCTGAAACAGGAACTTGATTCTGAGAGAGGTGGAGAGACAGTTTTTCCAAACTCAAAATGTAACTTACATTGTGGATAGGTGTCTGTGCAAGCCCCAAGACTCAGAAGAACTTACTTCCAGGATGGGGAATCCATCCTCAGGCTATACTTCTCTGATTTTCTTAAGTCTCCTTTCCTTTATTCTTATACTCCCTCTGCTCTTCCTTTGGGGGTATTTAAAAAGACGATCTGCTCTGAGTGTGAAATATGCTAGGTAGGCAACTAAAGAGATGGTGGGAATACAGCATTCTGATGTTACCTAGGGGGAAATATGGCTCTGTGGTTCTGGAAAATGTTCAATTCCCACACTAGAATATAGTTTCGAAATAGCAGTATGAATTCTAAAGCAAAAGAAGTCAAGATTGTTCTACAGAATGGTGATATCCTGGCACAAAATATAGTTCTGGAAAGTAAACTACATCCCTTAAAACAAGGGGTATTTAATGGCAAAGGGCAAAGGTGTTCCTTTCAGCTGTACTCTTATCATTCCTGTTCCTTAAGAGTTAAAATCTTTCAGCACCTTACAGATGAAAATATGACAAACCTACACAGAGAGAGCAAATAATGGAAAATGATGAGTTGAAGAGAAAAAATATATGCAGAACTTGTGTTAAGCTGTCTCCATTTCACTATTAATTAACTGTTCCATAATTAATTTTCAAATATATAAACACATATAAAAGTTTCTTTTATTTTTTTAAAGTCAGGATGGGCCACTTGTGGCCTTCCAGATGCTCTCAGACTGCAATTCTGCATCATCCCTAGACAAGACAGCCAAGACTAAATTGTAGTTAAATGACTTCTGGAGACCTACAACTTGCCCACCATTGATTTTAACAAAAAACTGAATCTGCACAATTATTGCTGCTTTGTGCCTTCAAGTTGTCTCTGACTTATGGTGACCCTTAGGCGAACATGTCATGGGGTTTTCTGGGGCTGAGAGCGTGTGACATGCCCAAGGTGACCCAGTGGGTTTCCATGGCCGAGTGAAGAGTCAAACCCTGTCCAGTGCCCAAATCACTATACTACACTGGCTCTAACATGCATGTAACTTAACTAAATCTGATAGCTTTCCAGAATTAGGCAAGGGATGGGACACCATGTGATGGAATTATGACTTATCTGGGCTTTGGGAAAATGAAATCAACACTGCATTTGGCAAAAGAAGCAAAGCAGCAAGAAGCCAGAAGCACAGGCACTCCCAAAGCCACTCTTAGTATAATTTTTGTTGGGACCATGGTGCAGCAGGCAACTCTTTCATCATATGCCAGGGTCCTTCTGGCTGCAAGTTAAATAACAAACATCAGACACATTAAATCCATCCATATGTTAAAAGCTGTTTGGCCCTTTATGTGTGAAACAGAGACTGTTAGAACAGAAAAGAATTATTCCAGATTAAGCCTGCTAATTCCATCTCAGTTGCCAAACTACATTGGATTATTGATATATGCAAAATCAGCACAAACATAAAAGGCACTGGAAGTAATATCACTGCCAGGAAAAGTCCTATACATGTTTACTTGGAAGTATGACTCATTGAATTCAGCAGAACTCATTTTCAAGCAGGTATACATAGGACAGAACCTAATAGATACCACTGCCACCTTCCTCTACCATGGCAGCAGTTAAATTTTCTGCTTGAATATTAGCCTAGAAACATGGTTGTTGCTTTTTATTTCATATGAACATGGGGCCTATTATTTGTGTTGAGTTCTCTGCTTTCTTTCTGTTCTGTGAATCTGTATCAAGTTAATTTCTTCTTGTAGCAACACAATACTTTTGTTTACTAGGGTGAATGTTATGAAACCCCTATGTGTGTGTAGGTGCCCTCAAATTCCCAGTCAATTTAAGGTAACTCTGTGAATTTCATAGGGTTTTCTTAGGCAAGGAATACTCAGAGGAGGTTTTGCCAGTTCCTTCCTCTAAAATATTGCCTACAGTACCTGGTATTTGTTGGTAGTCTCCCATCCAAGTACTAACCAGGGCTGACCCTGCATAGCTTCTAAAATCAGACAGGATTTTAGAGTACGGTATGCTTTTAGTATGCTTTTCATGCTTTTAGAGTATTTAGGCCACAATCTCGACACTTTCCTGTTTTTAAATGTTTTGGCAAGCAGTGCCTTGCAGGACCCAGTCGCCAACACGGTTGGCGGGGACACAAGAGGGCCTTCTCAATGGCTGCTCCAGACACTGAAACTCCCCATGGAGACCAGAATGGTCCCCCTCCTAGTTGTCCTTCCAGCAGTAGGCAACCAACTTCTCATTTGGGCAGGCATTTTAATACAGAACGTTTTTAAAAAGTAGACCGGGGTGCTGCATTGTTTTGATTTTAATTGCTTCTTCTATTTTGTTTTTAACTATTTTAATTCTTGTATAGTTTAATTCTGTTTTAATATGTACTATTTATATGCTTTTAAACTGTATTGTTTTAATATGCAGGCTGTGAGGCCCAATGTTGGGCAAAAAGGAGGATACAAATGACGATGATGACAATAATTTTGAAGCTTATTTCTTTTTTTTCTTTCTTTTTTGTCACTGGAGTATAATGAACAATAAACTTGCTTTAGGTTAATCAGAGCTGGTTAATATCTTCATCAGGGCTAACCAAAACGTCAGACAAGTGTGTGAGCTTTCAAAGTTCTCCAATATTCCTTTTCCAACTGTTTCAAAACTTAGGCCAAGAGAACATCAAAAAAATCTGGCCTGATGTTGTAACTCTGCTGTTGGAATCGCTCCCAAGATGGAGACTCCAGGCTGAGCAAAGAGAATTTAAGTACAAAGGTATCAGTTCATACTCAGTGTCATTTGTTGGAATATACAGTAAAAGGCTGCCTGCCCTCTCTGGAGATAAAAAAGGCTGGCTGTGATTTCTGGATTTCCTACTTGTCTTGTCTTTCTTAATTTAAAAATACTATAAACTAATACATTTTAATATAGAATTAGAAGACAATAATAATTGTATTTCATTTTCAGGTCAACAATAGTTATTTTCCTTTTGTGAAACCTCCAAAGCACTTTATGAGAGCAGAGAAACAATTGGCAGTGCAAATAATAATTTTCCTATTCTCACTCATCCAAGCGGTAGATGTGAAAGAAGTCTCAGCTATCAATAAGCCTGAATCTTATACACCTACGTATCTCAGGAGTCTGTTTATAATTAATTTTTGCCTATAAATGGACCTTAGATTAAATGCTATCTTTACTGAATGGTTTCCCCTTTTCCTGGTATTTATTTAATCCCAGCAGTATTTGAAATGAGAATGTATGTGTGGTGAATGAAAAAATAGTTCTGTAGAACCTTAGGCCTAACTACTGCTGATAGTTCCAACTAGAGAACATTTTGAATCAACAGGAATTTTGTTAAGTCAACACTTATATAAGTTACACCGACCTATTAAGTATACTCTAGGTAGGACTAAATTGCATTTAGGCTGTAGAGTTTATAATTGATCTTTTAGCTAGCTCAACTTTGTGATCATTCAGAGCCAAAATTTTGCAGCTACAGCATCCTTGACATATTACTATCCAACCTTGTATTCTTTCTTCTTATCCTTAACAACCTAAATGCTAGGTTATTTGGGATATTGTGTGTTTTTTCCCCGTTATCTCACAGCATGTTGAAGCCTTTCCCATAAAAATTAAGCTTACTGCAACACAAGAATGCTAGGAATTTAATCCCCAGAGATGAAGGAAAAAGAAAATTCTCAACAGCACCAGCTAATTCTGCATTGATTTTTATGTTGACATTTTTCTATCATCATTACTAAGCTGGTGACAGTGTGAAGGGCACAATTATTTATGTTCCATCAAATTAGTCAGTAATTCAAATCCCTGATGAAAACTCCAACCCAGATAGCTCCCACTCCTGAAGACTACAAATCTTTACTAATCACTGGAAGGGCATCAGAAAGTGAAAAAACTTTTTGAGAGAAAGTGATGGCCATGAGATTGCCATTACCTAAAGGTCCTGACAAAAGTTTCATATACGTTGTCGTTAAAGGTAGTTTATGTAAATGGTTAGCATGCGCTGCCTGCACTAAGGAACAGTCGAGAATTCAAGCAATGCACAAACCAGAGGACCTAAGATCATACCTGTCACCATTTACCACTGCTCCCAGGAAATAAGTTCAAAGAACCTCCTGAGAATATCCTTATTCCATCACTTACCCCATGTGAGAATAGAAATAAGAAACATTACTTTTTGGACAACAGCTTCCAGAATCCTTCATCTGTAGTCTAAAACCCCAATAAAATCACATTTGCGGGTTTCACTTTTGCGAATTTGGTTATTCATGGCTTATTTGCTGTCACCTCTGCTGCCTCTCTCTGCCATTTTTAATAGGGACTGCAAACCTTGTGAGACAGAGAAACTGCAAGCGAGGCTTGTAAGTCCCTACTAAAAATGGTATAGGGTAGCAGTGGAGGTGGCAGTCAGTCCCACCAGCCGTCCACTTCTGCCTTGTGAAGGAACCCTGATGCCTGAAAGGAATCCACAGTGGGTTGAATATAGTGATCATACTTTTTTGTGTGCTAAATATGGTTTGGGAGGGCCTAGAGTTATTCACAGCTTTTCCACTTTCACGGAGGTCTTGTGTCCTCAACCCTAGCGAATGTGGAGGGACAACTGTAAAATAAAATAGTAAAGTAAAATAAAATAAAATAAAAAATAAGTAGTTTGTTTATTTCTCTGTGGCACATATGTTCATTACAAAACACTCTAACTGTATAGCATATATGGCATACCAAATCACATAATACTGACAACATTTGCTCATATGAGACAAAGGAATCACAAAGAAATGAAAGAATCAACCTAGATGTTAATGGTTAAAATGTCAAACAAACAATAATGATGGCAACTACAACTGATCCCCCTTTGCAATCCATTGCTGATGTGTTTACAAATTTGCAGCAGATCTTACAGATTGCTATTGTGAAAGTCGCAACTTTGAATGTCCCATGAGTTTCCAACGGGTCACAGATAATATCAAGCAACATCTAACCTGCCCTTGCTCTCAAGAGTTCTCCCC